>CM076074.1:26075000-26435000 GCA_038088235.1 Zacco platypus
TTCTGAATAGATCGTTTCATAAAAATAACACGAGGATTAGGGATGGCGAGTGTTTTAATGTGGCCATGATAAATCCACACCTTGTTTAAAACCATATTATGTCTGTTCTGGCTTCCAACATTAATCAACTGAAAACAAGCCGCTTTTGAAGTCAGGGAAGGTTGAAGAGGGATCATGTAAACATTTCAAAACAACCACCCAGTTTTCATTTGCGGAGAGATAAAATAGGTACAGGGCGTCTTGCATTTTCAATGAACATGGCTGGACGTGACATGCTTTGGAATTCGTAGTTCGCATCACCCGGCGAGCCCCCGCTACCTCTTTTCATCCTTTGTTACAGTGGACGTTTCTCTTTTTTCTCCGTCCTCTCCTCCGTTCTGTCTAATGACATGTAGAGTCACAGTGCATAATTAATAGGAAATGAAATATTCAAATGGCCCTTAATGCAGCCTCTCGGAAGAGTGTCTGGACAAGAGGAGCTCCGGAGAACGGCAGAATTGACATCGGGAAAGACTATGAGCGCTGGCATGTGTCACTTTCTGGACTTCAAAGGAAGGCTGTTTAAAAGCTTTCTGGCAGGATGACAGCTCCTAATGTAAATGGCCACAATAAAACAAGTTAAATAGACATTACTTAAACAGTCAGCATTTTACATATCACTGAAGCTAGCTGCCCAGGTTTTAATGATGCTCCGGGAGGCTGACGCCGAGAAAGGTCTTTCTACTGCAGCAGCGACTGGACGAACTATTGTTCATTCCCAAACACGCGCAGCTGTTTCAATAGCTAAACATCCGGCTGTTGTTCCTTATCTTCTTGCATTACGTAAAAGAATTATGCTTATCTACTGATTTTATTTACTCATACTGCTTGTCTTTGATGGGTAAACACACACTTTCCAGGATGGAAAATACAATGTGCGTGTTTGTGGTAGGTAACCGTGAGCATAAACCAGTTCTAAGACCAATACTCAACAAACAAACTCTATTCAAATCATAAAGCAATATGAATTTTAAAAAAAGATAAGACGACACCGAAACTCACACATACTGAGTTCGACTTTTCAAATATCCCTGGTCATGAATGCCCTTGACCTCTTGTAAAAGCGGCCAAGCTGTTACATAAACCTTCGCCCCACCCTTCCTGTTCTGCTGGAAACACAAACGTCCCGACTGTTTTTATTTTGTTTTATTTATTGGAATTGTTATCATTTAGCATGGGTAGGTATGAGATGTTTTCCTTTAAACACGTACGGTAATAAATATCCATATGGTTTAAAACAACACTGCCGCACGTCATCGTTTGTTGTTGCTGGCTCGGCTGGCGGAGATCGGCGTGACGTTAGCGAGCATCTCTCAACGTTCCTCGCTACGTCGCCCCAGGCGCCCATCTCTAGCTACCCAGAAAACTCTTATCATCCAGCTAATTTACTCCGTGATTTCTGTTTATGGTTCTTCAGGCCTGTCGGGTGGAGGATGTACATGTGGGAATGTTTAGCGCATGGACGGTTAACACCTTCAGCGTGCCAGCTGAACTCTCACCCAGCCTCGCTTTTTACAAAGGCGGCTTTGTAGCGCGTCTCCAAATGTTTTCTCAGCATGTTCCAAGCAGTTTAGGGCAGGCAAGAAAAGTAAACAAGATGTTGCCATGATAAAAACACTTGTGTAAACATCACAGAGTGTACTTAAATAGAGCACTTCTCTCTCCGGCTCACTCTTTTTCAGCTCTGAAATGCTAATTTCTCTTATTTCAATAAGCAAATGGTGAATCATGGGTTTGGCCAATAGAAAAAAGGCAATGATGTGAACCACAATCCAAAAACATATCAGATCCCTGGTTTAGAAACACCAGGGTAGCGAACTTTCTTTCTAAGCTCTTGGCCGACAGAGCGAATGCATTTCTTCACATTTTTCTCCACAGGTAAACACGGAATCAAGATAGATTGTTATTATCTGCAAAAGAGCCTGGACTGGTTTTAAACATGCCTTCAAATAAACTGGCACAAGGAGCCTGCTATTTAAACACAAGCTACGACCCTGAGAGAAACAGAGGTGGAAAGAAAAAAAAAAAAAAAACAAGAAAAGTGGTAGGAGTGCAGCTGTGGTTCTGCTTACCACTCGTTTTTCTCCTTGGTCTCGGCTTGTGGGTCTTTGAGCTGGGCTTGTTTTAGTTTGAACCCGGGATAATGGAACAGTGTCATATCTTGTTTAGAGTGGGACTAATCCAGCCTGACACACACTCACTGATCTGCTGCCACACGGCACATGTTCTCATCACAAACACGCACACATACTGGAGATTAAGTGAGACCAGGTCTTCCTCAGAGAAGGGAACAGGGTGAACGCTGTGTAAACTGTGTACCTTTAGCCTGATCTTTGGTTTAGGTGTTATTTAGGGAGCGTGCTGCTGTGTGTCGGCCAGTATAGACTGGACTTTAACAGCATGGGCGGGTCAGGCTTGATTCAGTTGACTTAATACATAGTGAGCACAGGTGAACAGACATTGGTTGCGGGTAAAACCAACGCAACAGTCAGAGCTGTGGTGTAGGGGTTAGTGCACAAGCTTTAGGTCCTGTTTACACCTGGTGTATTAATCAGTCCACTTTCGACCACTTATGTCCTGATTTCTAGGCAGGTAAACGAATGGGATTCTTCAGAAGTTTTGATTTAAAAGCCGAAATTACCGCACGCAATTTGCATATGAACGTGACCGGAGACTACGAGAAAACATACAGAGCATCAGCTTTCGTTTCTGCTCTGACAGCCACAAGACAGAACTGTTAGAAAACAGATCATTGTGCTTAGTACATTTTTCGTGCTCAAAGCAAAGTTTAAATCTGGTCTGGCTAGCACGCTTCCCATAATGTTTGTGTCAGTTGACAGAGAGTAGGTGGTCTTTAGCAGCTGTGCGAACACTTTCGACCAAATAAGAGTCTACATTTTCGACTACCTCTGGAAATGGTCAAAAGTGGACAAGCTGAAAACCTTTGACACCCCTTTACACCTGCATTTAGCTTAGATACTGTGTTAGATCAGTGTAGTGCTTGTGAGGGTGATGCAGATTGATTTTGGAAATATCACAAAAATATTATGTAAGTGTATTGATTTTTTTTTAACTAAACCCAAACTTTTGTGTTTTACATATTTGTTTTTCATAGAAGTCACAAACTACATTTTTACATTTTTTAAAGAAAACATGAATGGCACAGCTCAATGCCTAAATGGTTAGTGGTTGCTAAAGTGTTCTATATACTTGTTAGCTTGATCTGAGCGGTTGTTGGATGGATACTTATTGGACCATATGAAAAAGATTATAAAAATCCCTAAGTATGAGGAATATGAATAGCAAGCACCAATAATATGTTTCTAAAAACAAGAAGAGAGAGATCTTTCCTACTTGTCTGTAAAAAGGCAGACAAGGGCAAACCCCACTGTACTCTCAGAATGTGGGCTACCGTAGATAAACATCCCTACGTGTTTGTTTTGGGACAAAGTGTCAGTAATCACCATGGGGACTGCAGTTATCACAGGCAGCACAGAACCCTGAGGAAAACCACACCACAGTGCGCAGGCAAAGAGCAGTACACCACACACCCACGTCAAGAACCCAGCCCACACACAGAGAGGGGGAAAAAAAAAATCAAATGAAGAGAAAAATCAGGAGAAAAGGGATTGACAAATACTGTGATGGGACACTAGGTTGATCTAGAACATGCAAAAATTTTACAGTTTGAAAGGAATGTGTACAGGATTTCTTTTGAAAGTAGGTATGGACTTATGATTTAGAAATGATCCCAATGATCCAAATGCAAATTATTTAATAGGATTCAAATGTTACAAAAAACATAACAAAAAGATTATTTAGAAAAGAATTCCAAAGTATCCTTACAGAATCAAACAAGAATGTTCTAAGAATCAAATGACTTCCAACTGCATATTCCAAAATTCCTAGAGCGTGTTTTGAATCGTATTGGTTCTTAGTCCAACTGGCATGGGAATTTAATCCTACTATTATACATAACTGGGAACTGTATGTGCTACGAGATTTAGTTTTAGTTTTGTGTTGGACTCCTATATGAGGAAAAAGCATTCTTTAAGATTGGTTCCAAATAGTGTTGTCAAAAGTACTGACTTTGGTACCAATTTAAAGAAAATTGGTGTTATTTTAAAAAAATGTGACGATACCAGCATTTCCCCCAAACATTTAGAGTGCTGTTGAGCAGATTCGTAAACACTTCTGACTGGCCATTGTGTTCACACGCTCGTCACATTTTTTAAATTTCACTACCGACTTGGTACCGTAGTAGGTACTTTTGGCAACACTAGGTCCAAATTATCACCGCATGTCTAATTCCGAAGGATAATTCCAATTTGAATCCTGTATACATTCCATTTTTAATCCCTGGTGTGTATGTGTGTGTACGTGTGTGTGTGATACATACTTCAGGAACGACTGAAAGTCATCAAACACAGCTTCACATCCTGGCCATTTACAGACACCGTGACCGTAGAGAGGGTGACTATGAGGGGAATGATCATCCAACGCCGATCTATAAGAAGAAAATACACATTACTGTGATATCAAGGCTGCAAATATTTGATGTGCACACACTCACGCATCATTGGACTTTTATGAAAGAGGCTAAAGAGTAATTAATCTCCATAATACTACTTGATGTAATATTAATGGCTTATCCACTAAAATATGACAACTAATAAAGAAACCTTCCCCTTCAGCACAAAAACCCATTGCAGCGTGTTGTTTTATTGACACAGCACTGACTGTCACATGACCACTGACTTCTACAGGAAGAGTTTGATCAGCACAGTCATGTGATCTCTGCTTGTCAGCCTATCACAGCCCAGTACTGGCCAATCGATAGCAAATTATGGGTCTCCTCTGATGCACACGGAGGAGCGCTTTGATCAGGGCAGCACGAGGCTTTGAGAGACAGCATGTCCTTTAGCCCTGACCACTGAACCGTGGCCCCTGCTGTCCACCTGGAGCAACAAGTGTTTCCCACAACAGGAAGCTCCCAAATCCATCTGGATTGCTCCCGCCAAGCGCAAACAGTAAACACACCCCACCTGTTATCAATTTATCTGCTTGCACAGGGTCATCAACAGCTCAGTACAGCACACTTTCATATGAACTACACTGCAGGCACTATAAAACTTAGCTGTGAAGAACCACCTATTTTTCCCAATTTCAACAGTTGTTTTATCTGCAGAAGGGAATGTGGCAGCATTTGGTGAATTTAAAAATCTAGTGGAACTGAACATAACATCAAGTTTAGACCGTACTGAACAGTAACATTATGTATATTTATGTATAATTATCAACATTTAATAACA
Organism: Zacco platypus; assembly: GCA_038088235.1. Classification (NCBI taxonomy): domain Eukaryota; kingdom Metazoa; phylum Chordata; class Actinopteri; order Cypriniformes; family Xenocyprididae; genus Zacco; species Zacco platypus. The sequence continues at coordinate 26,080,352 of CM076074.1, forward strand.
CAGAGATGAGAAAAAACATACATGAACATAATATAGCAATTTCTTATTTTAAAAAAATGTATGCCTTAATATGTCCTTTTTAATGAAAACGTATGTCAAATCTATTACGGTTTCTTTTTAAACAAAAAACGTGCCACATCTTGTTTAAATTCCAAGACGACATTGGCCAGAAGCATTATTAATAAGAGTTGAGTTGTGAAATGCTTATGGACTTGTGAATCAGGAAACAAAGCTCATTTTAAACAATGGATGACTAACAGTTTTAAACAACAACTCAGAGGAAGACTGACAGACTACAGGGGTGTTCTTTCTAGCCTGACCTCATGCATTCCATACCAAAAACAGTCAAGATAAAGAGTCAAAGCTTGTCCGTGATCTTGTCTGTCTGTTGAACTGTGTGGTAATTCCTCCGGTTCTTAGGTTTTTTTTTTGTTGTTTTTTTTTTTTTTAAAGTAAGACAACCACAAGACAGACATAAATTTAAACATAAATTATCTTGTAACAAGCAAAAAGATCTTGCATAAATAATAATAATAATAGTAATAATAAACAGCACATCAACATCACCACTACATGTGCATTTATAATCTTAATCGGCTCTTATAGCAATAGCCTAAATGCTTTCCTGTGAGGCACCAAGGCTCTGTCATATCATCTTTCATTACATTATGGTTTAGGATCGTATTATCACGCACCGAGCACCTAAGTATCATCGTTGCTGACCTAACGAAGAAGTCTGGAGAGCTCAGACAGGAACTGAGCATTTTGTCACAACACTATTACTCTGCCTCATGTCTTCATGTGGTGAGAAATCATCAAAGGCACAGTCCTCCTCTAAGTCTACTGGCAAATCCCCAGACCCCCGACTCAATCCTTTAGAGTATGCCCAACCACACGGCCCCCTCCCAACCCCCCCAAAATGTTTTAATTATCATTTGCAGAGTTGAAGATCAATTAAAAGGGAGGTTAAGGGGCTCGTTTAGGGGGGCAAATCTGATTATTTATCTCTTTAAAACAAATTGTCTGGGTTTTAATTCCCCTGAGCATTGCATTCCTAAAGGATTCTGGGAGGAGAATGAAGTGGGGCGACTCAAACTGGGTGACACTCTTTCCCTTCCTTTGAGGAGAAGTGAAAAGTGCTGAAATGGAAGTTGTCTCTATATTTTTTAAAATGAATTTTATTTTTTTTTTCATATTATTTAGACTCTAACCGAGAATAAAATAAAATAAAATAATAAAATAAATGAGGTATGGGCCAATTGGCCTTTGGTCAGACAGCCTACACATCATTTTCAATCACCTTAAAAAGGTTCAAGCAGATGTATGAGTGTTTTTTGTCCCTTATCTGAGAGCTGATGGGTCGGGTGGACTGACACGTCGAAGGCTTTTATCATATTTGGGTGTGCATGCGGTGGTTGTCTCTGTGCAGGCACCAGTGGGAGCCGATGGAGGCTGCTAAAAGCAGGGTAGCATCGCGTCTAAACATGTACGAAGTGATTGAGTTTCTCTCTCCTTCCTTTAAGACGGAAGTGAAAAGACAGTGAATGATGCCGCTGGATGCACTTAAGGTTTTAGTTGCAGGCGTCGCAGCGACTGGCCAGATTTTATATGACACATGAAACGGCCTGCGCGGTGCTTAAGACCCCGGCGGTAAACCAATCTGAGAGAGCTAGGGCAGAACAAGTCCATCAGCGCGCAGCCGCCCGCCTGTTTCATGACAAGAGGGACTTGGGAAAACCACATCAATTAAAAGTTCATTAACGTTTGTGTGTGGGGATGAGTCCACATTTCATTTATCCCACTCAAAACCCAGGATTTCAAGCAATGGAACTCCACGGATTAAAAATGGTAGAAATCTGTGTTATGTTTTCTTGGAGGCCCAAAGGGTGTAGTGATGAAACGCATTTACTAATAAAACTACAAGGATGTTAATGCTACATGGAAAATTATCAAAGCACTAAGTTATTAGCACTGTCTCTCTAATGTACCTTTGCATTTGAATAGTAATGATTTGGAGGCATTTCTAGCACTAATTCTTCAGCTAAAGGAAGGAAGAGAGAGGGCTGATCACCTGCTCCCTTTTTCTGACACATCTGAGATACTCCGTCTACAAAACGCCTTCTTCACGGCATGGGTGCTAAACTGCTGTTGACGTCTTCTTTAATCTCTGACACCGAACGAGAGGCAGCGAGAGAGAAGCAGTGAGCTTTCCAACATGTCTTTTTGAGTGTTTCAAGTCTGCTATGGCACAAAAGGGTTGCAGTGTTGTGATAGAGGACTGCATGTTTGTGAACTTTGAGGAAAAAGGGTGATAGGCTGTTACTCTTAGGGAGAGAGGGAGAACAAGAGCTACTGAAATAGAATAAGTGAGAATACGAGTGAGTTTCTCCGTTTCAAAACCTAGTAAGCTGCCTAGCTAGACCATAATTGGATGATTATTCAATTAGGGCAACTTTTCTGTCCACAGTAATTTCAAAACAAATCAACAGTAAGTCAAGCATCTTATTTGTGTGGCACAAATGAACGAATGAGAGAAAGAAAGAAAGCTTGTATGAGCCCTATGGCATCAGTGACATCAAGGGCAGTTTAAACATGACATGTTGAGCAAACCTGTCATGCACTCCATTCTACTCTACACTGGTAGATAAGTAGATATACATGTGAACTCTCCCTTTACCTTTGGCTAGAGCTTGTTTTGCAGTACTAAATGTGTTTTCATTCGCATTGCTTTCATAACGACACGTTGGTTTTGATCAGCCAAATCTGAGTCAGATGTGAAAAGAGAGGGAGACAAATAAATGAGCTCACAGTGCCTGGAGGCTTCTTACCAGTGGTTCAAAGATCAGGCATGAGCACATGAAAACAAGCAAACTTGTTATAAACCAAATTAATCTCTTCCTTAAAGACACAGTGATGCAACACTTCCTCCAAATAAATCTTTAAGTCTCAGGGCTTTACAGTATTTAGCGAAGTTGTGCTCTGTTACTGTATTAAATTAACTGCTCTTCATTTGCCACACAAAATGAATTGATTCGGCAAAAGATTCATTGTTCTTATGACAAATCGATGTAAGATATTTACAGTAAAATTATACAATTTGCAATATTTAAGATACAAGCAGAACGAAAATTGTAAAAAAAGTTCAAATTTCCACATAAATAAATAATCAATCCGAAAAAAATAAAATATCCCTTGAGTATAATTTGAAGTGCAATAATGCTACACTGTGCCTGTTGTAATGCTGTAATAATTAAAAAGGAAGGGAGCAATTTTAATTTCATTACTGTAATCTAACCTTTCTAACAGCACCATTCTCTTAAGTGTTTGACTGCAATTCCCTGATGAACAGGATTGAGCAGACATGCCCGGTTCTTAATGAAAATTCCAAGGTGCTTAGAAGCAATAAATTACTATTCATTTGCAGGAAATGCCTTATTGGTACCTGTCCATCAACTTGGCTTCGCTTGTAGTGATTTGCACCTTCAGTAGAGGCACTGAGAAAGCTTGTTTGCTTTGCTTAATGATGCCAAGAACATAGTCCAACTGAATATATATAGAGGGTTTAACAAGAGATTTCAACAGCGTCTCAAACTGTGCTCAGATTGGCCATGAAACCAAAGTCTGCGACCGAACTCTTCTCCTCCAATTCTCTCAAACTCTCAGGTCAATGGCTGGGCGATCTTACCCCTCTCTCTTGAGCGAGTGGCTGATGTACTGGCCGTTGGTGGATCCATGCTGGTTGTGGTTTTTGAGGGGAACGGGGGAGGGGGACGACAGGTCCAGACCCCGGTGACCGTTATTGGTCGCGCTGTTCTCCTCCTTCACATGGCTGTTTGTCACCTCCTTCCACAGCTGCTGCAGTTCGGCTGGAATCATGCCTGCCACAAACAAATTGGATAATTAAATCAATTAACAGCTAATCTGGTTCTACTCATGGCATAATTAAATAAAAAACAAGGGCTCAGTAAACAAAAGGGGGCATTAATTATTCCACTACAGGCTGATACGCAGCGCCTGCCCTCTCGCTCTGCCATCCTCTCTCTCTCTCTCTCTCTCTTTTTCCCCTACGTGCTTTGCGAAGCGTGTTTGTGTACAAAAATTCCCTGGCATTCACGCACATTTCATGCTTGAAGTAAATAATTAACATACAGACAAGGCATGAAATCTGAATAATCACCATTATTTCTCTGACAAGGAAGTCAGCCAGCTCTTTCACACACACGCACACAGACACACACAAAACAAGACCACAAAAATATCCCTCTCCGTGAGAGAAAGAGGGAGAAAGTGAAAGAACGAACAAGCCCCCAGGGTAATACTCTCGAAAGCATGTTAATGTGCAAAATGCTTAAAGTTTTGCACCGCCTCCAATTGACACAGACGACTTAAACCTCATTTAACAAGTCAAGCACATTGCGGCTCATACGTCCTTTGAAAAAAGAGAGAAGATAAGTGGGAAGAAAAATGGCTTGAAGACAAGATGTTGCCTCAATTCTGTGACAGACACACAAACACTTGCATGCACACCCACATACACAAAGTGTTTCATGTAGCTGACTGTACAACTCAACTCTAGCAGGCTGAAAATTAGAAAGGGCAAACAATGAAATTAGCCCATTTGAGTGGCCATGTTCTTAAACAATATCCCTTATATTCAGAAGTGTTAAATATTATAAAAATATTATATATATATATATATATATATATATATATATATATATATATATATATATATATAAAAATGTAAAATATTATATATTTTTGAATTATATTTTTATATGAAAAAGAACAGCAATCTTTTTTGTAACATTATAAGTGTCTGGTTACACTATTATAAGGTGTCTGTATAACAGTGTAATTATACATTTAAGTACAGAGTAATAATAATTAACTGCATGTACGTACTTTAGGTTTAGGGTGAGGGTTTGGTTTAGGGTCAGTTGCATGTAATTATACATAATTTACTTATTACTACAGTAAGTACATGTAACAATGCCACTGTAAAGTGTTACCAAAGGAGAGTCTTTACTGTCACATTTGATCAATTTAATGTGTCCTTGCTGAATAAAAGTATTAATTTCTCCAAACGTTTGAACAGTAGTGTACAATATACATATATAGACGCAAAAACACACAAACACATTTACACAAAGTTCAGAGTATTATTTCCACGCTTATGTTGCTTCAGAATAGGGCATGCGAATGGAAAGCTGAATGAATCACACCCACTGTGTGACTTTATAAAGTTCTTTGTATGTTTTGTGAAATTAAACGGGAAGGGGCTGTTTTGGGTGGTGGGGGATCAATCGTTTAACATCACAATTAAATCGATTTTCGAAATGAGTGAAAGCAAACGGAGAGCAATTTTTGTCTTGGTTATCTTCATTTGTCTCCTTGTTTTCCCTCCTCCTCTTCCCTCGCTCTCTCATTCTCTCTCCTTCATAATAATTCTCTTTACAGATACCAGAAGTGGCCTCTTTCAAGCGCTCCAGCGCAATACATTTGTGCAAGAATCGCTTAGTCTTAATTTATTCCTGTTGTGGCAAAATAACGGCGAGGTGAAGATCTCAATACGATCAGCAGAAAATATTTTTAATTTGATAAGCTACTAAAGATTTTAATTATGCCAGTAATGGAGAACAGTAAGCTAATGAGGCGGCTAAGACTCCAGAGAGAGAGACAAAGAGACAGAGCGAGAGAGACTAAAAACTGTGAAATGAGTCTGGTAGGACTGCCATAAATTCGCACAAGATCGTTTGCATATAAAAGAGCCAGCGGAAATTATTGCAGGACGAATCAATAACCTTCCCACGTGCCACATGGCATCTTTCGCTTCCTTGGGTTTTTTTGTGCCATCTTGCAGTGTTTTAACGTCCTCATGAAACTCTGACGGCGGAGTCCGAAGGTATCGACTTGTTTTTTTGTCTTTGCTGTTGTCATTGTGAAGGAGGGAAAACTTGTCCGTGTGGATTCAAGAAGGTCATGGCGCTGGTGATTGTTTTTGGGTTTGGACATAGAGGGGAACAATCATTTTCCCCCCACTTGGAGCGCAGTGACAGTGTGCGATGTATTTTTAGCCGACGTGCTTGACAGGGCGGCGCACTCTCCCTCAATTACCCACAAGTCCAGGTGACCCCAACACCACTGTTTACTGAAACGAATCCAAGCCGGAGGGGGGAGGGGGAGCTGATGAGAGGGGTAACAGAGTGGGACGAAGCTGTCTTGTTGTGTCTGATACCCCCATAAACCTTTTCCTCTGCAGGTCTATATCTCGCTCTAAGTCTTGCTTTCCATCCAGTCTCCCTTTTTCTCACAGATGCATCTCCCAAAACTGTCTGCATATATCTTCACATGACCTCTCAACCAGGCTGGCAAATATCCTCATTTAGAATGGATGATGGATGTAACATTTCGCAGATAACACATGGCATTAAAGCAGTTCTTTGTCCTTAAATCCGTCTTGCAAACTCCATATCGTTTTAACGGCCCTAAAGTCATTTTTCAGCACCGCACCTCCTCTCATTAAAAGCCAAAGATACACACTTGCGCTTTTAAAAAATGGATGTCATTGAGACGTTTGACTGATCGCCGGTGAAGCAACTCAATTTTTACCGCAGCAGGTAGCGGCGACACCCAGACAGGGGCCCCGAACTCTTGCTTCAACCTTTTCCTGTCCTTGTACCCCGATACCCTGGTGACCGTGTTCGAGCAAGCGGAAAGTTGATTTAAGGTTCACAACCACATTAGTTGTGGCCCATCAGCAGCCCGATAAAAAATGTCGCCGCGCGCTGGGGCCGTGGAAATCAGCGACCACGTCTTTCTCGACGAGACCGCCGCCGCGCCACTGGGGGCAAACTGACACTACTATTAGTTTATTGTTCTGTGAGGCAGAGATCTTCTCTTCCTCCTGTTAAAGGGGTTATGATCACTGGGGCCTTTGATATGCAGCCCTTAGGCCTAAAATATGTTCCTCCCTAATGCTACAGAAGCTATTAAACAGTGCCGCACTGCCAGCCGATCAATCACTGCCAGAAAGGCCGGACGAGGGGCCGGAGTCCCCTGATGGGTCCGTGCGCACATCGCGCATCATGCCTGGTCACATTCGCTGCTTTCATATTAGTGGCAAATTTGTCTTGTCGGTGTCCTGTGGCCCTTGACTGGACAACTTAACTAATGTGCGGCTGGGGATGAGAATGAACTCCAGAACTTGAGGGATTCACAATGCGTGTGTGTGTAGGAGAGCACAGATTTAGATGAGAGTGTGCTAATAGTGTGGAAAATGAGGGACAAACACAAATCCGACAGCCACATCAATGTAGAAAACCAGGCCTCTTCTGCCTGTTCACAGAAAGTTGAGTTATTTACAAGAGTGAAAGTGAAAAGTTTAAAAAAATAAATAAATAAATAATAGTAATAAAACAAAACTCTAAAAAGTCAGTAAAAAGAAAATTGTTATATCTATGTCTCAAAAGGACACAAAAAGTTTTCTTTTGTTCCAACGAATTGCAGTATACGGAGTGACTTCTGTATTGCGTACACACTTGGAACGACAATTTAGAGGATTCACTCCATATTCAAATATAGTTGTAACTATAGTTGTAACAATGCAAAATTTTGCATTGTGTACATGGGACAAGTAAAGAAGCCAGGCAGGGTTTTACTCGACCTAATACACCTCATCTCTCAGCTTTTCTTGAGTATTCATCTGCTCTGTTTGTTTTCTCACACAGTTACTCACACTCTCAAGTCCACTGTTATTTTCTCTTTCTGGACCCCATTTATGATATTTATCTCCTCCAACACATTGTTCTAATTCATAGCAGACTTCAGCTGACCCTCTCCAAAACTTCAATATCAAAAAGTCAAATAAGTGATCTAACCCCAAATACAACAGACTAAAACACATTGTTTTGATTGAAGTCTCAGATGTTTATGTCGAGCCGGAGAGCTAGCTTGCACACTTTTAAACAGGTTAGAAATGACTGGATGTGCCTGTACATTAAACGTGAAGCCATGATGTAAAAAAGATTTTATTCAAACATCAAAGTCAGATAGTCTAATAAATAAGCCAATTTCAGCCCATGTTGCAGGCCAAGTAATCTTCCTTAGTAGCTTGCCCAAGCGCATAATCACCACGTACACATAAGGAGGTAACATAAGTTATCACACCAATGCTAACTACTTGGCTAACTACTGAATATTGTAGATTGCATCTTGCGAATGGAAAACTGGGCTGCTGGAGCATGAAAGAATGCAGTGGAGTGTGAAAGAAAAAAAGGTCATCAATAACTTTTAACAGTGAAGCAGAAAATGTGCAGGACACACACAAACACACACACACACACACACACACACACACACACTGACAAGTGTTTTAATCAGGGTATGAAATTACCCCCTATGCGAGTCAAATTTAGGACCAATTTTATCAGTCACTGCGCGAGGCGACCTGTAGGACATCTCCGACTGATGTTTGAAAAGAAATGCTTCTAGTTAGATCCAAAGACACACACACAAGAAATCAAAAGCCTAATCTGGGTTTCAAAATAAAAATGTAAAGTCTAATAAAATTGCGCAAAAGTTTATTTTGTACTCTGGTTTTAACATTTAATCACCAATTCAAGGAATTTGCCACAGGCTATTACAGTTACCCAATCACGTTTATCCTCCATCTTGGATTAATACTAGGCAAACAGGTTCTAGGAAACTAGGAAATAATCTACCCTTCACTGCCAAGTAAAACTTATTATATATCCAAAAAATATTCTGGTGTTCTGCAGTAGAAAAACAACATGTGTCCTCTGTGTTTTTCATGACTGCCCTCTGATTGGGCATTACATGCTTGCAATGTTCCCTGGGTAACGACTGCTCAAGATGTCATTCAATCACTTGTTAAAGAAATAAAATTGTTCTTCACTGAGATGGCCTCCTATTTGACACTAGCCTGTGGCTTCACATAGTAAAGCATCGCCTCGCCCTGCCCCAGGGCAATTTGGGTATGTGGAGTGGCTCAGCTTTCCGACAATGCCCTGATCAAACAATAACAAGACTGAACAAACACAGTTTGTATTTGCGTGTTACCCAAGCACCCCCTCCCCAGCCTTTATACAGCCTTATCTTGTTATGGGCTTGTTTGTCTTAGCCAGAGAGAGTACAGTCAGCTTTTGAAAGAAAGAAAACAAAACTCAAAACAAAACCGGTATGAATGCAGTCTTTGTTATTCTGTTGCTGCTCCTTAAGTAAATATGACAAGGAAAATAAAGCAATACACCTCCTCGAAAAACACCTTTTGACTCACTGACTGCTTGAGGAGTGATTAATCTTTGACTAGTTTAGTGGGTTGAGGTTAGAAAACAATGGCTCTAGTATGTTTAGGGGCTGACGAGGAGCCAACATAAGACAATAGAGATAAAACAGATATATGCAATAAACATTTATCAGAAATGAATGTATTAAATGGAAGAGTAGATATACAGAAGACATTTTCTGGTTCTAAAAGAGGAAAGCAAGCAGCGATTGAATAGTGGGTCGGTGACATGCATGTAAGCTAGTAAATACAGGAGAAATATGGCAAAGTCATTTTGACGTGCTGCACTTCCTGCTGCTAACAGGTGGCCCTTTGACTATTACGAAATATTGCCGTGTAGATGTCTTCAGGCCGAGACTATTGTCAAACGTGAAGTTCGGAGCAGATCCGACATTATATGCCTGAGTTATAACAACTTCCTGTTTCGTGGCGTTAATTGCATACTTTAGCACTTAGCCACGTGTTGCATGATTTAACATGTTTCTAGTATGTTTGGTACTTCATGGCAAATGTGTTTCTAGGAGTGAATTACAGTGCAACGCATGCCACTTCCTGTTGTCAGCAGGTGGCGCCATGACTAACTGATTATTGGCATATAGATGTCTTTAGGTCAGGACTCTTATCACACATGCTAAGTTTGGGGCAGATCGGACACTGTATGCCGACTTACAACTGCTTCCTCTTTAATGGCGAAACATCAGACTTTGTCAGGCCGCCACAGACTTGCCCTTCTGTGAAAACTCAAGATCTTTGCGATTTAACATCACTAAGGCCTTAAGATTAAACTGACCAAATATGATGTTGATCTGGTTAAATCTCTGTGAGGTGTTAATCACAGTGTAAAACATGTGATTTCCTGTTGCCCACAGGTGGCGCTATGATTGTAACTGAATATTGGCATATAGATGTCTTCAGGCCAGGATTCTAATAAAACATGTGAAGCATGAGGCAGATTGTATGTCCAAGTTACAACTTTCTGTTTCATGGCGGAACATCTAATTTTGTCAGGCCGCTACGGACACACCCTTCAACGAAAACTGAAGATCTTCGCAATTTAACGTTGCAAAGGAATTTAGATTAGACTGACCAAATATGATGTTTATCTGAGAAAATCTCTAGGAGTTCGGGCCCTAACTGTAATGCAAAAGGAACATAAAGGCCTATTCTCCCCGAGAGCAATATTTGTTTAATTTAGTACATTTCTGTAAAACGTTCAAAAGTAAAAAAAAAAAAAAAAAAATTACACTGTTTTTTGCAGGAAAAAGTTTTGTACTGTATTCTTATAGACCTTTACGTGTGTGTAAATTCTGAATAATTTTATATGTGAATAGTATAATATGTTTATAAAAATAACATTTTTTGTCAGCAATTCCTGTTGCTCTCGGTGTGGATATCCCCTTAATATCCCCGTAAGACCTCTTCATGTTGAGAGTTTAATCTAGGCCATTATTTTTTCCCCCAACATTTAGCAAAAAATAATAAAGCCTTTTATACCTAGATGTTGCAACCTATAAATAAATAAATGGACAAACAAGCAAAAAACAAAACAACAGAAAACATAGAAAAGCCACGGCAGGCAAGCTGTGTGAAAAGAAGTCATATTTTCTGGAAAGCTGCTGAAAAACTGAGTTGTAATTTTGTGAATAATTTTGTTGCACTTTTCATAACCTTTTAGTCAGCAATTCCCATTGGTCTCAGTGTGCATATATCCCCTCGGATTCTTACCCTGAGTGAGGGAGTGCAGGGGCAGAGTTTGGTTGGGCTGAATGGACAGCAGCCCTTGTCTCTGCAGGCTCAGGAGATGCTGCTGCTGGAGCTGCTGAACCTGGAGCAGCTGCTGTTGGAACGCCAACTGCTGCGCAGACACCTGGTGAGGGAGAGACGGAGAGAGGATGAGAGGTCTACATATCATACTCACACTCACAAACAATTATGTCAACACGTGCACAAACATACTTATTCACTCAGGGCTGATAAACACACACACACACAAACAAGCACGGACAGGTACATTCCCATATTCCCGTACCCTCTTAATTAACGAGGAGTCGGGGAAGCTCGTGACAAATAATGAAATGTTGTTAATCATTCCTAATAAGAGCCACAGGATTTTAATTATGGCCATTCATAACTCCGCAAACAACCTGTGACTGAAAGGGGCTCCTTAATATTCAGCGGCGTGTATATTCAGAGCCAGGGGAGCCAACCGTTGTCTCCTTTGGATAAATCAGGGATGTGAAGTAACAGGGTAACCGTCCAATAGGAGGAGAGCTGAGCAGTGTTTGTGCCAATTTTATATATTTATATTTTGTGATTAATTTTCTAAGTTATTTCTAATGCAGCGAAGATTTAGACTGTTTTTTTCTTTATTATACAATGAATTGTGGACATTAAAACATTTATGCATAACATAAATAGGGTCAATTTCATTTTATTCAAGTCTTTATTTGTTTAAAAAAGTAACATTTTACAAAAGGTTAAGTTCATTGATGTTTTACATTCTTATGTCAATATTCTTTTATTTTCATTATATATTTCCATAAAAACATTTAATTTTGGGATTAATTAATGCATCAGAGTGGACACCGTAAAAGAGTGCATTAACGCATGAGACATTTACTCAATTTGACATTATAACAGCCTCATTATGTAACTTATCTAGATTTGATGTTTAACAATTAATTGAATTGACCGATTATTTAAAGGATCAGTTCACTTTAAAATGAAAATTACCCCAAGATTTACTCACCTTCAAGCCATCCTACGTGTATATGACTTTCTGCTTTCTGCTTTCTGATGCACACGAGTTATATTAATAAATAATAAAGCTTGGACCCATCAGGATAAATGGCAGTGAACAGGACCAACAAGCTCCAGGGGGGTAATAAAGGCCTTTTGAAGCGAAGCGATGCATTTATGTACGAAAAATATCCATATTTAACAAGTTATTAAGTAAAATATCTAGCTTCCACCAGACCGCCTTTCGTATTCAACTAATGAAAACAGTGTAAAGCCTCTCGCAGTTCAAAATGCTTACGCTACGTCCAACGCCTTCCGTATTCAACATGTGTTATAAAGTTTTATAAAGTTGAATACAGAAGGCCGTCTGGTAGAAGCTAGATATTTTACTTTACAACTTATTAAATATGGATATTTTTCTCAGTTTTAAAGTGAACTAATCCTTTAATTCATGACACGCATTGCAATTTATATCATATCATGAGGAAGTTTGTGTTAAGTGTCTTACAGTAACACACCCTCACATCTGGATAGATGGAACAGAGTGTAGAGAGAAAGGACAGGGAACTTTGAAAGGAAGAAGGGAGAGAGTTAGTAAAAGTGGAAGGGAAATAGGGAAAAAAGAGAGTGTTGAAAGACAGAAGGAGAGGGAGGAACGGGCGAACGAACTGCTGCGTCGTCAGAACGATAAATAGGAGGAAATTATCTAACATCCCCAATCGCCCCTCAGTCAAAACAAATGGGCGAAGTTATGGAGATACAGGGCAATTGAACCCAACCGTTGACTCCTTTCAACACTAACACTGTTGTTTATGACCTCCTCAATGCATTACAGCTTCGTGACAACGACTAAACATCCGTCATAATCACAGGACAGTTCCTCGGAAGGATTCTGATGGACCCGAGGTGAAAAACCAGACCCTAATGGTCAATCGTTTGCGTGTGCATGTGTTTGTTGGTACATTAAAACGCAAACATGTCTTTGCCAAGCTGTGTGCCGCACCCTCTTCCCAAACACAGGATGCTTCACTTTGTGTTTACTTCTCCAAACAGAAGGCGCACAAAAAAGGTCCCGCAGCACAGGCGTGGACAGGTCAACCTTTAGACCCAGAACAGATCTGAAACAGCCTGATAAGTGCTTACTCTTTTTTCCACTCTTGCTCATGGTCCACCCATCCTCATCTGCCTGTCAAAGGTCTGTTTCTTTTTCTCTCTCTTCCCACTCTAACCCTGATCACAAGGCTTTAAACATACAAATGCTTCAAAGTCAATGGTGAGAACTATGGCGCAGTGGTAGCACAACATATGCACACTAAGGTTCTCCCACAGAGAAGCAGGTTCAGGTCCAGGTCATGTCCTGATCACACCACTCTTGTCTTTTCTTTTGCTATCCAGACAATTAAAAACAAAAAGTTAATTTAAAAAATATGCAATGACGAGATTGAAAATTACTGTTTTTAAATGGCTTTTCCATTGCGTGGTACAATTTGGCTCGGCACGGCTCGGTTTACTTTGGCTCAGTTTGGTTTTCCACCGCAGTTATTACTGATTCAAATTGGGTAGGATTATAGACCGATTGTTAAAGTTGCTGCCTCATCTATTGACCATGATACAGCCATTTCTTTTTTCAAGTTGTGTGCGGTGGTCGTTTAAAGCAAGTCATATAAAAAATGTGTGCGAACAAATGATACTGCGGTGGCTGTTGCTAAATATTTAAATCTAGCAGTTTAGTGTCTCGTGTCGCAAATCCAATGACGATTCTCTCTGACCAATCAGTGTTCTGCAGTGTTTACACGTCACATTTTAGCATCTGTTCGGCACACTTGGAACCTCAACCGAGGTGGTACTAAAAAATACCAGGTACTGTACAGTTTAAAGTCACCATGAAATCAAAAATTGACTATTCTTTTTTTTATGAATTATTGCTGTTTATTATAAGTGATTTATCCAAGCACATCCATTTTTTTGCACCATCGTAATATTTAATCAAAGTAACTTCCTTTTCCCCTTGCAACATAATTTTTTCTCTTCTCTTATGACATGTAGACCGGTGAGAGGGCAGCCCATCAAATCCCGATGGAAAAATCAAGTGCCGTCCAACGTTTTATTTTTGTTCAAGAAGCCATTTCACTTGGATATACGTTACAACACAGAAGAGAAGACAAATTGCAACTACCGTTTCATGCTGACTTATTTAAACTTTACAATATACTTTATATTGTAAAATATATTGTTATTGCACAAAATACTTTACAATTGTTTCAATCCATTAATATTGATGCATAAGGTGGTATAATTTTACAGCACTTATTAGTGTAATATTAATTTATTAAACTTGAAATATTAAAAATGTAATTTCAAAAAAAACCCTAGATTAACAAGTATTGTAAAAGTATTGTTCACTTTAAGTTCATGATAACTACTGCATGCTAACAAATCGAACCGCATTATAAAATGTGTTTATTTTCATCCGTACGTCACCCTGAAGGATGGCCTGGGCCGCTTGAGATCTTCCTCCATGCACGAGCGTTAACCTAACGCCAGCCCCGCATAGCGAATGGGAGGTTAACTCGGAGTGGCACGCGAGAGAGGCGAGAACAGAGCAGATGACAACATGATCCAGACTGACGCTGGCAGGCCCTTTTATTGCCTCGCCTCCAATCCAAAGTTAAAAATCTTTGAAAACCTAAGAAATTTTGTTGTCTTTTAAATAAAAGAGGCACAAAGCAGCAGCGGGGGGTTATTGTCTGACCCCCGTGGGGGGAGTCGCTGCAACAATTCCTATTCCATCTTTTGATGGCTGCGCGAGAGAAAGCCGAAGGAGGGGGAGAGAGGGAGCGCGCGCGAGAGAAAAACACGCACAGACGGAGGAGAGCCTCTCGAGGGCTGCATCAGATTCCTGTGATCATACATAATACTCTTTAAAATGGTGTTTTTCTTCCTGTTCGTCACGTTCCATTCAGCTGATCAATTGTTTCTCCTTTTGACGGTGCCACCCTCCTTTTTTCAACCCCCCTCCCATTCTAGAGTCCCCTTCCCCTCATCCGTCCTTCTAACACGAGAGAGAGGGAAAGAGAGAGATAGAGAGAGAGAGAGAGAGAGAAAGAGTGACAGCTTCTGTCAGAGGCAAGAGAAACAGTCCTGTCGCATTGATTTATGGAGGCAACGCACCACAACTTGTCCGAACTGAAGCCCCCAGTTCATTAATTAGCGAGCTGGGGGACTTTGAAGTAAGCATGCGAGTGTGTGTACGGCTGTGTGTGCGTATGTGTTTTACATTTATACGCTCTCTCCGGTTACAGAAAGAAGCTCTCGGTGGGGAAGTTAAAAAGTGAAACTTTGATTGTCTTTGATCTGCTTTTGACCGCATAATAATCGCTTCTTTTGTCCAGAGCATTGCCTTATCCTGCTGTCATTAGAGCAGCCAGAAACACGAAGGAAGGAAGAGAGAGAAAGACAAAGAGGTAGAACATTTCAGATATACTGCAACTGTGCTGTGCCGTATTTCTGTCAACAGGGAAACCTCATGTGCCCTTCAATCTGTTCATATTGTACATTTAACATCTACGGGTGATAGGGCGTTTTCTTCAATTGCTCTAAGACTTTGGGATTCTTTGCCTGCTCAGATTAGGCAAGCAGAATCACTAAGTGTTTTTAAATCTCAAAGCTTATTTCTTTAGGGTAGCTTTTACTTGATTATTTTGTAATTGTTAAATTTCTCTTTACTTGTTTTTGATAATATGTTCTTATTTGGCATTTTTTTTTATATCATTTATTTTAAAGTATTGTTTGTATAATTGTATGTTTTATTTAATTTTTTGTGAAGCGCTTTGAGATGCTACTTTTTAAAGGCGGTATAGAAAATAAAGTTTATTATAATTTTAATTATTATTATTATTATTAAATACACAGACAACTCATAAAAAGATCTATACAGATTCTGCAGAGAGATTCTCTGCAGGATTGCAATGACCATTGAAATTCTTCCATATGTTTGTTTATTAAATATTTTGGCCAATAAATACTTTCAGACTGATTTAATACATTTTACTGAGACAAAATAAGCATGGAAAAATATAGAGAAAAATACTGTGGCCAACTCGAACAACGTGTCCTAACTGTGTTTTTTTTGTCCTCGTACACTGAATGGGAAATATGAAGCGACACAATCACAGCCAATCAAAACATACACAACCACTCAATTTTAAAAAAGAATTAAAAAAGAAAAGGAAAAAAAGGAAATGAATACATTTATTCACAAAGGTTTTTTTTTTTTTGCTGTTTTTAAAAAATGCCATCACAGAGTAGGGGTATGACCCATTGTCAAAACTCAAAATAAGAACACACAGTGGCACTGGATTTTGCTTTTATACTTCTGTTGGTGGGAAACAGCTGCTGGATGCACTGGGGGCAGGTAATGAACATCAGGGCTTAGCGTGTGTGTAAAGTAATGCAGTCAGCATACCTCTTTACTCTGCTGTTTGCTGCCATGCTGCTGCTGGATGAGCTGAAGGTGGAGTTGTTCTTGCTGTTTCTTGTAGAACTCCTGGAGTTGCTGCTGCAAAGTCACACAGAGTCATAAATTAAAGATGCCTCTTCTATACTTCTTCTGCTGTGCTTTATTTATTTTCCCCAGAAGACCAATATAATGTTAAAAAACAGATTATTTCCCCTATTCTGATCCTTACTATTAAAAGAGTACAGTACCTTTAATGTGTACTGTATATACTATATATAATGTATATAATATATATAATATGTACTGCAAAATACCTAAAATCTTTTCCATCAACATTTGTGTGGCATACTACTAGTTGCATATTGTGGCACACTAGTATTGTGGTACTAGTTTTATCATTTCTAAATTATGAATAGCAATAAATGGGAATAAGGAAGGAGTTTTTTGTGCTGTGAACTCTTTGCAACTCATTTGAACTCTTGGTTCAAAACCACATAGAAAATCCTGTTCTTAATGATATATAACCTTCACATTTCAAATATCATGAGAATCAGGAAGAAGCTACAGTCAGAGAAATTCTACATAATGCATATTCAGAATATGTGGAATTCTTTGAGTCATGTATCAGTTTTACCAAACTGTCAAATCCTCTTTGTTTGTCATACAGACTGAGCAACAATTAAGACAGTTGAAAGGGAGGAATGTACTGTATGTTCGATACATTGAAATACATTCAATTAATTATTAAATATATGATGTAATTGTAGGGCATCATATACTTGTAATAATTAATAGTAAGTATAGTTCTAGCTCAAAAAATTGATTGGAAGAGCCACATTTGAAGACAAAATAGTTGAAATATGCACATCACGTTGCTACAAGACTAACAAACATTTTTAATCATAGTAAAAAATTTAATTAATGCAAAACTAGCTATAACTTGTCATAAGAATCATTGTGATAATTAATAATAAAAATCATATTGAAGTTATAATATATTATATACAATTATAATAGATTATGACTATAATACATTATATCTTATTTATATATTTATTGAACTCTGCTTCACATTGGCGCATCACATGACGCAAGGTTCCTCGTGGCTTATTGTTTTATTTAATCACAATTCTTGTAATGTCATAGTGTTCGTTAAAGCCCGAGTAATATTGGAGATTAAAACAGAAGGAACAGAAGGAATATATATACGTATAAAACCGAACAAGCACTGTACCTGCTGTAACATCAGTGCTTGTTGTTGTTGCAGTAACAGCTGGAGCTGCTGGGGGCTCAGAACTTGGTGTTGGAGGATTTGCTGCATCTGCTGAGGAGTTATGACCTGTGGTGTCATCATAGCAACAGAAACTGGGACCTACACAAACACAGAAAGAGGACGGACATATGAATACAATTGCAATTGGAATACATGCACTAAAGATGACACATGTCCTATCAGTAGCCTGTCACCAGATGAATGTGCTATGAGATCAAGATCTGTTTCTCAAAAACCACCTGAGGAGCTTTCAGAACTAGTGATATGAGAAGCCAAAGCTGCACTGACTGATGGGAGACTGACAGATACAAAGAGAAAACCTATACACACACACAAACACACTCGAACAACCACAGAGCGTCCCCATCATCAAACGTCCCACTCTAGTGACAAGGCCACTGGCCATTATTCTGGAGTGCTGTCCATGTTTTGCTTGTGACTATGTGAATACGTTTTGTATTTTCATTTTTTTCATGATTGTTTTCCCCCCTCTTCATCAGCGTGAAGCGTCTTGTCCCTGCGATACTTCAGTAAAATGGGTCACAACTCTCACAGCGCACAGTTTCGTTGTGTACATAAACTTAAAATTGCTGAATATCAATTAACATGAATGTAACCGTCAGCACAGGATGTATTGTCGACTGTGTTCTTTTGTTAGTTCGTCAAAAGCAATTTGAGTACAGAAAAAATGTCGCTCTCTAAAAAATATTTATGAAAACAACACATTAAAGGGCACACAAACAAGCTCAAGTGGAATAAAAAGGGTGCACATATTATGGCCGGAAAAGAAAATGACGTGTGATGACATTGAGAGGGTCCTCGTGCTGTTGACAGGGGTCTTTAATTAGAGGAGAGGCTGTGTGAATACAGTACACGCGTGTGTCTCGGTGTCAGCCTTTTCCTATGATACGCCGTGCCATTAAAATCTCCTTTGTGACATTGGGTGACAAACCACGTCTGTGCTGAACTTGATAGCGGCGGGCATTTGCAACTGTTAACATATCCCCAGCGTGTTTTAGCGAGCGTGTGCGAGATCGCAGATGTATGTCTCACATCTGCTCCTGATTGGCCAGACATCACGGCGACAGTTTGCCTTCACCAAGGTTACCCCAATTGCATCTCGGATTCAAAACCGCTGACACGAGTTTAAATTTGTCACGTCTTGATGAATCTGTTCCCTTCATAAGGGGCGGAGCTAACTTCCACATTGCCTCCGCCTATTTCAAAGTAATCTAAATATAACAACTAAAAACAAAACAACAATTAGGAACAAAACTTCCTAAATACATGTAGTGTCACAAAGACGGGGTTGAATTATAAAGGGTTGTTATAAACTCATCACCAAAATGGATATGTGGTGCTTGGAACATAAGCAGAATGTTACGTCTTAATATGCGGCCCATTTTTCACTTGGCTTAGCGCACCATTTGCATAGGCTGCACCCCTTGATTTCTTCATTTCACAGTCATTATGCACTCATGTCCTTATTTCTCAGCGCCACTAATTTTGATGAACTATTCTGAAGGTCAGAAAGGCAGACGAGTGGGTGGTGAGACAATACGAGCTAAAACACACAGACAACACCAGATGCACATTTACACGTGACTGTGAAATCCTTGCCTATTTGGTCAGTTTATAATGGCCAATTTTGAGTTTTGATGTTTCAAATTTTTTGTAAGAATTGAAAATTTAAAAAAAAAAATTACGTTTGAAAAAAATCAGTTTTACTTACGAATTTGATTTGATTAGACTTAAAATTTCAACAGAAATATAAGCAAACATTTATACTCCGCAATTAAATGGACTTGCTGATTTGGACAATTTTTACTTCAAAATTTTGTCTTGTAAAATATTCATAAATGTTTGAGAAAAAAAAAAAAATCGTGGGCTTTGAACAAAGAAAGTCCAAATAATCAACTTGCATTAAACTTTCTATTTATGAGTTCATTTTTTTTGTACATTTCTGAAACAATCTTTGGATTTGAATGAAAAAAAATTAGATATAAATTATATATATAAAAATAAAAATAACTGAAATATACTAACATATTTGTGTACGAACATATAGGTGTTTTTATATTTTTTTGTAAAGGGTGGAACTGTTCTCGAAAAATTTACTTAGTTCCAACTACTAAATAAAGACTTTTAAACATGTGATGTAAATTTAAACGCTTTGTAAAAAAAAAACTAACAACTAAACATTTACTAACTTCTCAGGGCACAACAAATTACAAAGCCAGCCTGTTCCAATTAAACCCTTTATATCCACACCTTACAGACACACTGACACCAGCTTCACACCCTCATTTACTACTGTGTCTGTGTGTATGTGTGTGTGTCCACTTCTACCAAACCTCAGCCCTAGCGGAAAGGCTATTACAGCTCACATTTTACTGCCCATTACCACTGAGGTCATTAGTGGAGAGAGGGATGGGCCTCCTCTTAACCTATTGATCATTGTAACTACTAGCATTTAATCCGCTGGTGAATGAGCTGGAATCTCTTTAAGACAGGCCTGCCGCAAAAGAGAAGCACTTCAGCTGAAAAATATCATCCTGACCACTATATCAGCAGCACTTAAGAGGAGTGAGGGATACCGCTGCTTACTGCTCAGAGCTGTTCGTTCTTCTCTTCTGGCCGTAATTGTGGAAGTGTGCGGAATTAAATTATTATTATGAATTGCGGTAAATGGCCATATCGCTTGATAAGAGGTGAGGAAAGAACAAATACATATTTCAAGCCATCTCATAATGAAAGCGCTATGAGATAAAGCATATATCTGGTTAAACGAGATGGAAGGAATTTTATGAATGCATATTTCAGCTGACATGTGGACAGTTTTAAAGAGCACAAGACTTGTTTGCTTAGAAAGAGAGAGAAAGAATTGTTACGAAAGAAGGAAAGTGAACAAACTTGAGAAAGCTGACAGTTATGAATTTTACTGAGGAGGAGTGTAGGCCAGGTGTGAGTGTAGCACATTAACATACACACAGAAAGTGTAACATACTCAAACAGCTGCTATGTGACTGTAGGCAATGTGCTAGCGCAGGCCTGCTGTCCACAGGCCCTACCCAAACTACACACACACACACACACACACTCAACATTCACATGCCAACACATGCAAACATCTGCAAACTGCAAAAATGAATAAGTGAGCCTGACAGGTAATGTTTATAATAAAGTAAAAATATCAAAAAACTGTTAAATGTAAAAAACAAACAAACAAAAAAAACATTTATAAAAACGATTAAAAAAAAGATGAAAAGATGAATATTAAAAAAGTAAAAAATGTGAACAAAAAGCTAAAGTAGGTAAATGTAATAAAATGTAAATGTTAAAAAAAACTAAAATAGGTAAATGATAAAAGATAAAATGATAAAAAACAAAAAGATAAATAAAAATAATTTAAAAAATATTATGTAAAATATATTAATTTTAATCTTGTTGCCTCTTCAATCAAAGTGCAAACATTTGTGAGCATAAAGCACTAAGTTTAATGTTACATTTATTAGTATTATTATTTCTTTCTTTTTTTTTTACTTGAAGGTGTTGACTTGCAATGAATACAACAACAAAATAATGCCAGCTGGAAGAAGGAACGTACTGGACGCAGCTGCGGATCCAGCTCATTTGAGCCTGCCGCTCAAATCCACCGTCCAGTTCATCTTCAGCCTATGACTATGAGCAGGAAACGGTATACAGAAATACGGCTCTAACGAGGAAACATCTGACACACATCTGACGAACCTCAGAAACACTGATACTGACTTAATGAAGAACGCATTCTTCCTGAGAGAGCAAAATGTCATGCACGGAGAGAACGAGAGAAAGCGGCAAAGAGAGATAGGCAATTAAGATGAAGAGTGAAGGGGGGCAACTTCAATCAGAGCGTCTCATACATTGAACTGGCCGCACGGACAGAACAGGTTGCAAAAGAAAGAAAGAAAGAAAGAGGGCAGGAAAAAAAAGAAAATCAAATTTTAATGCCAGCTCCCTGGTGTCATCTTGTTTTGTCAGGACATCAAATAGAATTGAGAAGTACAAAATAACAAGCCCTTGAGAAATCAGAGGAGGTTTGGTCTGTTTGAAGCCTCTTGGTTTACCTTGTCTGGAGAAATAGGGAATAGCATTGTCCGTACGCTCATTTGACCTGGCGTGCCGTGATAAAAAAGGATTTCGTACTACGTGCGGGCTGTAATTATTCATTTGAATGCACAATTTTAATTTCTGGAAATTTAGTTTTGTTTAAAAAAAAAAAGAAGAAGTTCCAAAACAAATCATTTAACAAGTAAAAAAGGGAGAATCTGCTTAGAAAGTTTTAAAAACACAGTTTAACATGAAATTTGCATTGTTAATGTATTAAATAGATATATTCTTGTATATTATTAATGCCTTCATGAAAACATGCATGTACTATTATTATTTTTATTATTATGAAACAAATAAAATCTAGGGATGAAGTATAGATATATTCATCTCCCCAGCCGCTTCTGAATGGTGAATAATTCCATTCGCTCGTCCTCGCTCTGGCTCTCGCGCAGCCCGTTTACAGTTCACATAAACAGGATAATCATAGTCACATTTTCTGCCCATTTACCGAGCAGATTTTGTGGGGGGAAAGCAGCCCATTCAAGGCAACTGTAAAAACAAAAATCCAGATTGCGCTTTAATTAACTTCTAAACCACAAACAAACAAGTTCTCGGCAGAGCTGGACCGGTCTGCCGTAAAAAAAACAAGCAGGGGCGAAAGAGAGCATGAGGTTCAGCTTTGCCTTTCCCACACTAACTCAACCCCACTGCAGGTGGGTGTCCCGAAGGGGTGGACCATCAGCCCCAGGACCCTCTCGCTTAATCTTGCACACAAACTGAAGGTGGGTGCATTATGGATGTGGCACGGGCATGTGTCTTGCCTTGATGTGTTGCTGAGTTTTTGCCTGGGATTCAGGCACAAAAAAATGAACAATCACACAAACTAACCCAGATTCAAACGCTTTTGGTTTTTTTGACTGATTTTTCTCATCTGTCTGCATATTAGGATGGAAAAAAAATTAATGAAAACAGCATATTGAATTCACATTTATAGTTTTATATTGAATATCCTGACCCTTGACATCTACTGGCTTCAAGTCCTTCTGGGAAGTGCCTACTTATGAGTTCAGAAATTACGACATGCTGTGCGCTCAAGTGATTGTGGTCAGAATTAAATGCACGTTTTGGACAAATTCATAGTTATTTGTCCAGTTTTCCCTTCCCAACAAAGACTGAGAGATTTGTTTAGTTCTAGTACCACTAAATAAAGAGCAAAGGATGTGCATTAAATGTACTCTATAATCTATTACGTTTATGCAAAGCAACTAACAAATGAGGAAAATCACTTGCAATTTATCATAAAAAATATTTCAAATGTATTATTATTGTTAATTAAATATTTATTCTTGTGCTGCCAGAAAGAATTATGGGATGTATTTCTGTTGAATTAAAATCTAGACTAAATTGGTAATATCTTTCTTTGCAAGTCATTCCAATTATTCTTCATCAACATGTTTTACAATTACAGTTTATAATCAAATCTAATTTTCTGCCACCATGATTATTTAACTAAAATGCTCCCAAAAAAAAAAATCTTCCCATTGGTAAATATGACATTGTGGTGGAAATCTCATAAAAACAACCTCACAGACATGACTGGCATCAATAATAATTTCGAACCTCAACACAACCCCAGGTGACCCTTGACGTGACTCTCCTCGCACACTAACACAAGACTGCTGAACGTCTCAACACGGTCTGACATGTGCCACTAAAAACAATGGTGTCGACAAACTGCCTTCGACCACTTTACACCTTTCCAGTACACCCTAACGCCCTTTCCTCCCTCCCCCCACCCCCTCTCTCTCTTTCTCTTGCTCTACTCATCCCGCTGATATGATTTATGGTTTACCAGCTCAGCGAGGTTACGCAACGTCGCGCATGCCTTCAGATGTGTTATTGGAGTCGGTGGAGATTTAATTAAGATCACAGTCGCACAAATCCCCCTCAAATTGAGAATTTACTCTAGACAATGGTCGTCACATCCTCGCACGGGAGAGGTCTCATTCTGTACAACGCCAAATGACAACAACGCTAATCCGTGTTTCCATGACATCACATGAAGGTTTTGGTAAATTGCGATTTGTGTTTTGATCAGCCACACGTTGTGGTGTTTGTCGTTTCATTAATATCGAGTTGAAGACACTGTTAGCACGTGGCACGAGCTAATATGCGCAAATAAGACCCAAACGAGTTTATCTTTGTTGTAATTTTTGAAACAAAATCAAAAATTTTGCCAAATATTTCTACCGTATACAATTTCTAAATTTGTACTGTTCTGCACAAAAATTAGTTTCGAAAGTAAAAAGTTGCAGATGTGCGAGTCGAGGAAGACGTAACCTTTTTTTGCTGTATATCATAAAATTGTCTTTCAGAGCAATTCGTCACTACGCTGCTCTTTCCTGAGAGGATGCTCACCTGGTGTGCTTTCTGGAAACAAAGCAGGAGAAAAGCATCTTTAGAAAAAAAGTTTGCTTTCTTTATCTTTTTCCTCTGTGGGAGAATGAAGGAAAAATACAACAGAAAAGAACAGCTGGCAATGCCATGTGTCATCACCAAAGTATTCTCGAGTCTTACCACATAATATAGAGCAAGATGTCTGCGAAAGAGGTCAGTCACATGAACGACTGAACAGATAACCCCCCTCCCCAACTCTTTTTTCCCTCTCTTTCTTGATGAGAGAGAGAAAAAAACTTTCCTATGGGAAATATCTATTCAACACACACGCAGTTTGCTTGTTCTCCATTCTCACGTAAACACACACGTGAATATTCTCTCACACACCAACATTGTTGTTGCTGCCAATACGTGTCGAGCGGTAGAAATGACAGGTGTTGGCAGGCTCATGGCCTGTCAGGGTACAACAGAAATGCGGTTCGGCCCCAGCCAGAGCGGACCCTAATGCACTACTAATGAACAATAAATCAAGTCTGATTACAAACTGTCAGCCCAATCAGCTCTCACGCTTTCTAAACGAAGGGGCCCGGTGGTCACAGCTGTGCGGCATTACCCTCCGCGAGGCTCCCTGTTTAGCCTTTACTTTCCACACGTCCAGTCGTTACATCTCCCGTCCTCTCCTGCCATCCTCGTACTGTAGCCCAGGTCCCAAACTTCACAATCATTCCATTCTGAATAATGACGACAACCAGAAACTCGTGTCTTGATTATCGCATATCAGTATTCAAATCATTTGCTTCAATAAATCAAAGAAAATGAAAATAACAGCCCCAAAATCCAATACAATGAGAGTGCCAAAACTTTGCCTTAGTTTCACCGATCACACTACTGGCATGTGCATGGTCACACTCTCGTGCACATACACACACACACACACACACACACACACACACACGAGGGCCCGCGATACAAGTGTCAAATCGGAGTGTGTTCCTGCCCCTTTCTAAATGTGGGTAACCGTGAAGGGGAACATAACCCCCCCCAACACACACACACACACACACACACACACACCACCAGCAAACACTTATTTTCACAAGAATGCAATACAGAACTAAACAATCTAACTTAAAACAAAATCATTAAATGTGCAATCTAAAAATCTTTCTTCAACTGGAAAAAGCTGCATAAGTTTCTGTCTAACTATAAAAGTCTTTAACTAAAAACATATATGAACAGCACAGAATAATGTTTAACAAAAGCCTCATATTAAAATCCTGCACTTGTAAACTGCAAGTGAGAGGAGAAGCTTCAAACACCAACTTGTAATCGCATCACAATGTTTACATGTCTCCTAACCAACCAGCATGATAGAAACAAATACAAACAGCATGCAGAGAAATCAGCCTCTTTTCCTTTTCCCCTGGACATAATGCATTGTAAAACTTTTCTACGGCAACGGAAACAGCTCTTTCACTGAAAAATTACAGAATCAATCATATTGACAAACCTGACAAACTCCATTTGGCTGGCAGGGTAAACAGAGTGAAGCTGGGCCGTTTGGAGGATCGCGGAAGATGAGAAGACACGAGTCGTGGAGCGGAGAGGGAGAGAGAGCGAGAGGCAGAGAGAGGGAAAGAGAGAGAGAGAGGCGTTTACAGCGAGCGTGTGCGTGTGCTGCCGCGTCTCGAGCCTTTTTCCCGGGGATATGGACAGATTGCACGCGCAAGGTTGCTCCCTAGCTGACAAGATACAAAACTATCCAATCAACCACGCCCTTTCTCCACCAATCACAAGCAGCCCTCTAAACATAATCAATTCAAATGGGGACACAAGCAGCGGCAGGGGCCGCCGCAGGCCGTGTGTGTGTGTGTATATGTGTTTGGAGGAGGAGGAGGGGGGGGCAGGTGAAGCAATGCCTTTGTGTGGGACCCTATTAAAAAAAAGAAAGAGAGAGAGAAGGGGAGAGAGACAGAAAGGGGAGAGAGAGAGAGAACAAAAAGAACCTAAACAAAACAAAAAGAAAAAAACAGCACAGTTGATGGCTGTTAACCCTTTGACCCTAGTAAAGGTTTTGTCCGTGCTGGTGAAACAATGGAAGAGTGAAGAAAAGAAACCCTTTAATTAAACAACAGATAAGCAAACACTATCTGACAGAGAGAAAGAGAGAGGGGAAAACAGAGCATCTGCAAGTTGTTATTGTTCTTATAAAGTGGAATTGTTTATAGTAACAAGCTTGGCTCTTCATTTTAATAAGAAAAAAGTGGGAGGATTTAGTTTTTCTTTTTTCTTTTAAGCACATAAACGACAGTTATTTAAAATGTAAAAGAATAGTTTTTTTACATAAAATTTTATGATAAATCTAACATTTTTCAGACACTTTAAAGTGTACATTTTAATCTATTTGATCAGAGACTAACCTTAAATATTGAAAAGGTTGCCATTTCAATTCACAGACTGACTGAGTGTGTTTGGGTTTAATTCACAGTCTAACTCCCATCCAAATCCACTAATTTCCACAGCATAAAATAACACACACCGCAGCTCCACTTCTGCTGTGAACGGTTAGAACATAAGTGCTCAGAGCTAGCAAGTGATTAAAACATCACCACCTTCTCACACTTTTTTTTTTTTTAATAAAAAAGAGGGGGGAAAAAAAACACAGAAAAGTTGCTTCGCCCTCTACTGGTAAGTTTTGTATTACACATTCAAAACCAAAGGCTAAACTTGCTGCCTTAGTTAGTCAATAGTTTTTACAAATGTTTTACAGTTAGAATACTAGCAAAAAAATAAACAAAAAAAGAAAAACACAAACAAAAAACTCCTGGATATAAACTAATATATTTAGACAAGTATTTTTTTTAAACTTTGCATTGTTAATAATGCATGTAATACATAAAGGATTAAAATGGAACAGTAAAGATATTAAAATAGCAATATAATAATCAAACTCAAAAATAAGTAAAAGTAAATCTCTCTCTCTCTCTCTCTCTCTCTCATATAATATATATATATATATATATATATATATATATATATATATATATATATAATTAAAAAATAAATAAATACATACCCTTAAAAATTTAATATCCTTATAAGAAAATATTGTGCAAGTATCTCATCATAATAAATCATACCATGGTACTGTACATTGACAAACATCAACACAAAATGACTATATTCATGTAGTGGAATTTATGTTGCATGGGTCAAAAAACAAACAAACAAACAAAAACATTGTAGCGTCATAGTTTGTGGGACTGTAAAAAACAGTTTCTGTCCATCAGAAACTGACTGTATTAATTACTGACCTAAAGAAAAGGACAGTTAAAAGTCTATACATGATGTACCTTATTGAATAATTAAATACTTCATTGTTTCTCTGGCAAACACTCTCAGAAGTACGCACATAGACACGCATATAAAACACACACATGCTCAAGCAAGGGCAAAAAGGCAAGCAGACGTGCAAGTATGCACACATAATGCATGCAGCGCTCATATGAACACACACACACACACACTTGGCCGTACCCCCTCTCCCATGCCGTCTCCCTTGGGCAGAATGTCGGCATATTCTCAATAAAACACCTTCTTAGCAGTAATAGGCCACTGTTCTCATTTCACTGCTCCCAAAGGGCTCATGATAAATTTAGCAGACATACAGTTCAAGCCTCCTCCTCTTGTCTCTCTCTCTCTCGCTCTCTCTCCATCTATCTGTGCTGTGTTCGGGCCTGTACGCCATAATTACCCATACTCTTTCTATCCAAGCCGTCTAATAGATCTTGCTGTTTATTCACTCCATCACTTTGTGAGTCACAGAACTAACACTATTCATTTATGTCTTGTTACAGATAATTGGAAAGCACAGGTTGACTCCTTTGCAAGACTGACACACAAACAATAACGCGCTCCATCTCAGATCAACTCCGCGGTTCCCTGTATGACTGTTAGGGTGACACTGGGCCAGGGGGGAAACTGATCCCAGATAAGTATTTGCTGTAACCTGCTTGATTTAAGCATTTGAACTGCACAGTCATACGAATCCTCTCGTGAAGAGTCATCACAAAACCACTACAGACGTGACGGGTTCTAGTACTACTACTATGACGAGATATCTTCGTTCGAAGACCGTTCTTAGACCTTTTGCGCGGGTCTAAATAAACTCATTAGTAAAGCTTTCCTGTGACTAAATGTAATATGTCGTTTCCTTAAACAGGTTTTAGCAGAACAGGTGTGATGTTAACAGAAAACAGCTGGTGCTGTGGGCAACAACCTTTGTTTTGAAGGACCAAACACACACACACACACACACACACACGCATCTTGAATGTCACTTCTATTAATGAATGAGCAGAGACCAAACAGTCATCTCTGACCTCTGACTATCATGACGGCAGCAGTTTCACTACAGTATGTGTGCAGGGTTGATATTTGGCACAGGTAATGAGGGAACAGACAATCACAACAGAAGCCGCAAACTGAAACGATTATAGGCAATTTGACAAAAGCCGCTTAATATAGAAAAGATCCTGTTTGATTATTCCTGTGTTGATACGTTAGTGAAAAGTGTTCCACCACGGGCTGTGCTTCGCTGTGGCTTTGACTTCATGTTCGACATAAATGAAGTGGGTGGGGGAACGCTGTTTGCTTTATGTGCTATTGTGATTGATTCAGAGTGTGTCCTTTTTTGAGTCAGACACTATTTTTGGAGGAATCATCAAAACATTTTGATCAGAGGAAAGAAACAAAATCTTAAACAAATTACCTTATTTGAACAGTGAACTACTTATATATATGAAGTTGTTTTTTTGCATTTCAGATAAAACATAAAATGAATATTGAAACATGAATATTAGGGCTGCCCGACTAAAGATTCTTCTGGTCGACTGAAAGTCGTTTATTTCAAGCGATTAGTCGATACGTTTATTTATAAAACATAAATCAAAATAAAGAGCATTTAATGCAGGGAAAAACAGCAAGGAGACTGCTTTAACACTAATAATTCATTGCTAAACTAGTGTTCCCTTTCTAGGGAACTTCGAGCTGCGTCGAAAGTTTGACGCAATGGGAACGCTTCGCGTGAGTGCGTCATGAAGCACATGTGAAATCCGTCCAATGGCGTGACTCGACGTCAGAGGCGGGTGACGTCATGAACCAGGAACTATAAAGCACGCTGAAAAACAGCGATCGCCAGCTTCTGTGTCTTCAGTCGCGCTTTATGTGAAACAGTCTGTCTTATTTGGTGTTGTCTGTCTATATATATATATTGTTCCACCAGTTATGGCTAACCAGCAGCAATTTAGAGTGTGTGTTCCTCCCTGCCCTCGTTATATTACGGGTGGGGATACACACACTCTATGTGTTGTTTGTTTGGGTGCGGAGCATGCACAGTCAGCATTCGAGGGTGCTGGCTGTGTACATTGTGAACAGCTACCATTGCGTACGCTCCGTACCCGCCTAGCAGTGTTTGATGAAGCTGCTCAGGCTCGCGGTCCCCTTGGTGCGGGTCCCGCTGCTGCTGAGGCACAGCGGCGATCTAAATCTTGGGGATCGCAAATGGATCTAACAGAGGGGTTTGAGACGGGCCCAGCCTTATCTCAGCCCTCACCTGCTAGGTCCAGCGCTTTATCCCAGTGTTCGGAAGCACGCTCTGCGGTTCCTTCCACTCTGGGTGAAGCGCCGGTGCTCCATATATCCAGCTCTGAGGAGCTGGATGTAGAGAGCATCGATGCTGGAGATGACTCGCCATCATCTCCTGCATATGAGGAGCTAACAGAGGTTGTGACTCGTGCTGTTGCTAAATTAAATATAAACTGGCCAGCAGAGAGGCAGGAGGTTCGTCCTAAAAGTAAACTGGACGAACGCTTTCTCCCTACACGAGCGCAACCTCTGCGTCGGGGCCTTCCGTTTTTTCCTGATCTCCACACCGAGGTGTCGAGATCATGGAAAAAACCGGCCTCCTATAGAGTGCATAGTCCCCAGCTATCTCACTATGCATCTATAGTTGGTCTAAAAGAGCATGGTTATGGGTCGATGCCTAAGGTGGAGGAGACGCTCGCGAGTTATCTCTCTCCCCAGTCGGCATCGGCTCTGAAGGCCCCGACATTGCCCACCAAACCTACAAGACAGACATCCGCTTTGGTGGGCAGAGCTTATGAAGCGTCTGGTCAGGCCGCAGCATGCCTCCATACTATGGGTGTGCTGCAGGCCTACCAGGCAGAATTGTTAGGAGAGCTGGATGAGGGCGGGGGTATTAGTCCAGAGGCGGTCAGTGAACTTCGCCGGGCCACAGATTTATCTCTCCGTGCCACCAAGGAGACGGCCAGATCTATCGGCCGCTCTATGGCAGCCCTGGTGGCCACGGAGAGGCACCTGTGGCTCAATCTGTGTGATATAAAGGAGAAAGAGAAAAATTTTCTGATGGACTCCCCTGTTTCACATCCTGGCCTCTTCGGCGACGCCGTAAATAATGTTGTCGAGAGGTTTCAGGAATCTAATAAACAGAATGCTGCTTTTCAAAAGCTCCTCCCCCGCCGCCCCCAGTTCTCCGGGGCTGTCCCTAAACAACAGCCCCAAACATCTAAAGCCAGCTCCTCACATCGTGCCACACAAAAGCAGAGCGTGGCTGCTCGAGCTCCCCCCCAAAGAGAAAGGGGACCGAGCCAGCGCGCTCAGCCCCAGCCTTCAAAGGGTAAGACGGACCTGAGGGCTGTCATTACTGCCAGGAAGGCTGCGGGGAAGAGGTCCTGACGCCAAGGGTGTCAGGTCCCTGAGGGCAAGCCCCTCCGGAGGGAAGTGGTGTTCACCTCTGCTTACGGTGCCCACTTCTCTTCGGTGCCCCCAGGGGGCCGTTCTGCCAACCCTGCCACATCTGGTGCTTCAGGGCGCAGCGGTCCTCAGCAGGCGAGTAGCTCAGTGTCCGCCCAGAAATGTAGCGGCACTGGGCTGCGCGCCCCCTCTAAGGAGGGTCTCAAAGCAGTCAGTTCTGGTGGTCCCTGCCGATTCTTCGTTTCAGGGCACCAGACTGATCGTTCAAGTTACACCAGAGGCCAGTCTCGAGAGGCTGGTCCCCCTAGTAGAGTTTTTGACAGCGTGGAAGCTACTGCCAAATATTTCTCAGTGGGTCCTGCGTACGGTCGAAAAGGGTTATACCATTCAGTTCGGGTCTCGCCCGCCCAGATTTATGGGGGTCCTACCCACGTTGGTGGGCCCAGAGCAGGCTCTGGTAATGGAACAAGAGGTAAAAACCCTGCTGGGAAAGGGAGCCATAGAACATGTACTCCCTCCAGACAGGGAGGCCGGGTTTTACAGCCGGTATTTTATCGTTCCAAAGAAGGATGGGGGGTTGCGTCCCATCTTAGATCTGCGACATCTGAATATGTCAGTAATGAAGCTCAAGTTCAAGATGCTTACACTAAGGCAGATCGTGTCACAAATCAGGTCCGAGGACTGGTTTGTCACGATAGATCTCAAGGACGCTTACTTCCATATATCCATCCTTCCACAACACAGGAAGTTCCTGAGGTTCGCTTTCGGGGGCGAAGCTTACCAGTATCGAGTTCTTCCGTTCGGCCTAGCACTATCACCCCGCACTTTCACCAAATGTGTGGACGCAGCGCTAGCTCCGCTGCGTCTACAGGGCATACGCATTCTCAACTATATCGACGATTGGTTGATTTTAGCGCAGTCACGTCAGGGAGCGATTCGGCATCGAGATGTCGTTCTCGCTCACATGGAAATGTTGGGGTTAAGGTTAAACGCAAAGAAAAGTGTGTTGTCTCCAGCTCAGAGCACCACTTTTCTGGGCGTGGTTTGGGACTCTGTTGCGATGCAGGCGCGACTCTCTCCTGCTCGCATAGAATCAATCCTTTTTACCGTAAATCGGATAAAGCTAGGCCAGTCACTTACTGTCAAACAGTTTCAGAGACTGTTGGGTCTGATGGCATCAGCGTCCAACGTGATACCTTTTGGCCTGATGTACATGAGACCCTTGCAGTGGTGGCTCAGGACCAAGGGGTTTTCTCCGAGGGGAAATCCTTTTCGCATGATCAAAGTCACGCGGCGATGCCTACGGGCTCTGATTATGTGGAAGAAACCTTGGTTCCTGTCCCTAGGACCCGTGTTGGGAGCTCCGTGCCGTCGCAAGATGCTAACGACGGATGCTTCCCTCACGGGCTGGGGAGCGGTCCTAGAGGGCCGCTCAACTCAGGGACTGTGGAGAGGGCACCATCTCTCCTGGCACATCAATCGCCTGGAGATGTTGGCAGTCCTTCTTGCTCTAAGGAATTTCCTCTCAGACCTCAGGGGCCACCATGTGCTTGTCCAGTCAGACAACACATCGGTGGTCGCCTATATAAATCATCAGGGGGGTCTGCGCTCGCGTCCACTCTGCAGACTGGCTCACCAGATCCTCCTGTGGGCTCAAGGGAAATTGCTTTCTCTCAGGGCAGCTTATATCCCTGGGGCCCAAAATTTGGGAGCAGACGTCCTGTCGAGGCAGGGGCTGAGGCCAGGGGAATGGAGGCTCCACCCCGAGGTGGTGGAGCAGATATGGAGGGAGTTTGGCCAGGCACAAGTGGATCTGTTTGCGTCTCGAGAGACGTCTCACTGCCCACTTTGGTTTTCCCTCACCCATCCAGCTCCGCTAGGGCTGGATGCTATGGTGCAGACGTGGCCGAGGCTGCGTCTATACGCTTTTCCCCCGATCGCTCTGCTCCCAGGAGTTCTAGAGAGAGTTCGCCGGGACCAAGTTCGGCTCATATTAGTCGCCCCGCGCTGGCCGGGCAGGGTATGGTTCTCCGATATAGTGGCCCTACTAGACGGTTCTCCTTGGGAGATTCCCGTCAGGAGGGATCTGTTGTCCCAGGGGGGGGGCTCGATTTTTCACCCCCGCCCGGAACTGTGGAAGCTGTGGGCTTGGCCTCTGAGGGGGCCCAGCTCATAGACTCGGGTCTGTCGACTGAGGTCGTCAGCACCATCCTTCACTCCAGAGCTCCATCCACGAGGAAGCTGTATGCTTTAAAATGGAAATTATTTGTTTCTTGGTGCAGTGGTCGTCAGTTGGACCCTGTTAGCTGCCCGGTTGGTCCAGTACTTGAGTTCCTTCAAGAGAAATTCACTGCAGGGCTGGCTCCCTCCACTTTGAAGGTCTATGTGGCGGCCATAGCGGCTTACCACATTCCTTTGGGTGGGTTATCCTTAGGGAGAGACCCATTAGTTACTCGTTTCCTTCGTGGCTCCTTGAGGCTGAGACCTGCAGTACGCTCACGGGTGCCGCCGTGGGATTTGTCCTTGGTCCTCCAAGGTCTTACCCTGGCGCCATTCGAACCCTTAGAGGAAGTGTCTGTCAAGTTCCTGACCCTGAAGACTCTATTTCTACTAGCTATCACTTCTCTTAAGAGGATAGGAGACTTGCAAGCTTTGTCGGTGGCCCCGTCATGCTTGGAGTTTGCGCCTGGGATGGTGAAAGCTTTTCTCCACCCAAGACCAGGCTATGTTCCTAAGGTGCCTACCAATGTGGCCAGATCCTTAGTGCTGCAGGCTTTCTGTCCTCCTCCCTTCCGGGATCCTGACCAGGAACGCAACAACCTGCTTTGCCCAGTCCGGGCGTTGGATGCGTATGTCCACAGAGCTGCCCTGTGGCGTAAGACGGATCAGTTGTTCGTTTGTTTTGGGGCCCCTAACTCAGGGTCCCCAGCATCTAAGCAGAAGATGAGTAAGTGGATAGTCGAGGCTATTTCACTCTCGTATGAGTCGGCCGGACTGCCGTCCCCTCTAGCAGTTCGTGCCCATTCTACCCGTAGTATGGCTGCCTCTAAAGCTCTTCTCTCCGGAGTATCTTTATTAGACGTTTGTGATGCGGCCGGCTGGTCCTCGCCGCACACATTTGTGAGGTTTTATGATCTTGACCTGAGCTCCACTGGAGCTAGGGTACTCTCCTCCTAGTGGCTTATGTTTCACAATAGTTAGGCATTTGTCACTATGGCGACGTGGGTATTAGCGTTCCCATTGCGTCAAACTTTCGACGCAGCTCGAAGTTCCCTAGAAAGGGAACGTCTCGGTTACGACTGTAACCTGGGTTCCCTGAGAGGGAACGAGACGCTGCGTCGCCCTGCCATACTGCCTGCATGCCTATCAGCAGCGACTTCAGACTTTGAGAAGCTGGCGATCGCTGTTTTTCAGCGTGCTTTATAGTTCCTGGTTCATGACGTCACCCGCCTCTGACGTCGAGTCACGCCATTGGACGGATTCCACATGTGCTTCATGACGCACTCACGCGAAGCGTTCCCATTGCGTCAAACTTTCGACGCAGCGTCTCGTTCCCTCTCAGGGAACCCAGGTTACAGTCGTAACCGAGACGTTTTCTGTATTTGTGTTTTCTCCGCAAGTAGTGGACGAGCCTATACGCTGTTTAATATGGATTACATAACCTGAGAATATTTGTTTTTCATTTGAATTGGTTCATTTAAAAGTAGCCATTTCGTTTTCTTTATATATATTTTTCATGTCTGTGAGGCAAGTTCACATGGAGTTTCAGTTCTTTTTTTTGCACACAAGTTCACAGAGAAAGATGGCAGAATGCGTACCCTGTTTGCTTTATTTTACAAAAGCACAATATTTTATTGTTATTGTAAGAGCACACAAATAAAACTCTTCACAGATTCAAAAGATGCATTACTCTTATCTGTATGATCAAAAATGACAGAATATTTTAAGTGCAAATTCATCAGATCTGAATATTTTTGAGCCACTCTAGGGTATTTTGGAGGAAAATCCGGAAACGTCCAGCATCACATAGTGACTTAGCCACTGTTCTGGAAGAGGAATGGCTCAAAATCCCCCTGTCCACTGTGAAGGACTTTTATCTGTCATTTCAAAGACAAATTGATGCTGTATTAGCAGCAAAAGGAAGTGATGTAAAAAAAAAAAAAAAAAGTTTTTTAAGAAGTTTTTAAAAAAATACAGTAAAATATTTCTGTTAATATATTTTAAAATGTAATTAATTCCTGTGATAATTCTAATATGCTGATTTGGAGCTCAAGAAACATTTCTTATTATAATTTAATTGTTAAATGATACATCACAAAAAAAATAAGGTAAGGAACCTATATTAATATATTCATGATATATTCCGACATCATCAGAGATAAAAGAATAAATTTACTGGCATGCTAAATGAGTGTCAGCCAAATGTAAGTGAACATCTTTGCTTTACCAAACTAAGTCAACCTTTCCAAACAAAGAAGCACTAGGCCACAGCAGGGTATTTTAACATCTGTAATAAATATAAACCAACAGCATCTGTGTTTTGTCTACTTTTGATGACAATATTAATACTTCAGAAAAAAATAAGAAAAAGAGAGTGAGAAAGAAAGAGCTCAACACTAAAAGCAGTTAAACATACACGCACTGATCACAGTAGCCCATATTCCTCCATCCCATCCCATAGCATCTCATGCTAACCGCTGACAACAGTCAGTTCTCCAGGGAACCCACAGGCCGTCAGATGTGGCTTCACACAAGAGACTTCACCAAGCTTCTCATATAGCTGTTAGTGTTTTGGAGTCTCAAATACGAACTATATCCATCTATCCATAAACTCCCCGCAGGACAAATGAATCAGTCCTAGCAACATGGACCACACATCTGCATACCGTGGCGGAAAACGAATGAAAATATGGAAATATTTGAGGGATGAAGGGAGAAGGGGAGGAGACAAGAAGAAGGGGCTGGCGGGCGGCTCGGGGGGAGAAAAGAAACATGACTGAAGTGAAAAGGTCTCCAAAATGGCACTGTTGCTTTAAGGGTTGGCGCTCGGAGTTGATGCGACAGCAATCTGATGGTTGGACGTTACTCACTGGCTGGGCCAGACGGTCTGGAAAAAAGCATGATGACCTCATCATGACAGCATCATCCAAACCTGTTTCTCATCTACACATTACACATAATGCATTCTTACAATATGACTACAAAAAACAAACGGCTGAAGAGAACAGGAATGATACGTGGCTACAGCCGCAGATGGAGGAATGAGAAATACGCAGATGGTTCCTTCTGAGGGCCTTCAGAGTGGAAAGAAGCGGCAAAACAATTATGGCTTTAAAGGAATAGTTTGCCCTGAAAAGACGATTCTGTCATCATTTACTAACAATCATGCAGCCAAACCCATATGACTTTTTTTTTTTCTTGTGAGACACAAAAAGTGACTTTTTGAAGAAGAATATCTTGGCATTTCTGTTGTCTTTATTAGGTGTGTAAGATGATTCATCAGTGTGTGTGGTGTGAAAGGAATATTGTTATAAAGGTAAAGACGACAAAGGAAATGATTTTTGGTCTTCCAGCGAATACATATCTAGCACCAGTGACTGTACATAACAGATTGAACAAGTGTCCTCTTATAAATACTTGTGTGTCTACTGTATGTGGATGCTTGAGTCAAGTTTTCAAGATGCATATATTAAAAATCTGTTGTCTCTGGCAGGCAAAATTATGTCTGACCCTTCTTATTGTCTATATGCTCAAATGAACAGATTTTGTTCAGCAGTCTGTCAAAATGACTAAATCAGAGTTACAGGTATATATGCATTTATGTATTGCTATTAGTATTAATGGTGTACTGTACTGATGTGGTAGTGAGGTGTATTGTATGTGTATTGATGTGAGACAGTAAACGCTGTGGGATGCAAGGCAATTTTCAGAAGAAATTCTTATATATAAAACAATAAAAGTAAAACTGAAAAATATAATGAGAGTTAGAACGGAGTGGGGCTGTCACAAGTACAAAACTACAAAAAAGTATCATAAAAAGTCCATACTATATGACTCCTGCACTAGCCATTTGATGTGAAGAACAGAACAAATTAAATTGAAATCTGCCCTAGCTCTTATTGCTGTGTTCATGAGAGATCATACGTGTAGCAACATCCAAATCTTAGATCAAGTCATTAATAAAACAGTTCAATCTGTTGATTTATTTTAAACACTTGTTGTGTTTCTCTCTAAGTCACTTTGATAAAAGTGTCTGCTACATGAATAAATGTAAATTTTAAGTACTGTAAATGACTCCATTCACAAAACTGGTCAAAATTTCTTCATGAATCACACTGATTTGGTTCTCGCAGAGGTTAAAAGCTCATTTTGGAGGTGAAAATTATCAGTGAAAAATAATTTAAATTTAAGTGAAATCAGTGAAAAAGTATCTTCGGAAGACTTGTAATATATCACATGAATCACATGGACTGCTGCTTTTGCTGCTTCTTTGAAGCTTGAAAGTGTCATTATCTATTTATTCGTATACACACAAACACACACACAACCATTCAAAACTGTGGGGTCAGTACTTTTTTTTAAAAAAAAAATTAAAACTTATTCAGCAAGGATGCATTTGATTGAACAAAAGTGATAGTTAGGGCATTTATAATGTTAGAAATGATTTCTGTTTCAAATTAATGCTGTTCTTCTGAGCTTCTATTCAATAAAGAATCCTGAGCAAAATGTATCATGGTTTTTACAAAAATATTAAGCTGTACAACCATTATCAACACTGATAATAATTAAATATTCTTCTTGGGGACCAAATCAGCACATTAGAATCATGTGACACTGAAGACTGGAGTAACGACTGCTGAAAATATAGTTTGCCATCATAAAAATAAATCACATTTTAAAATACATCACAATAGAAGACAGTTATTTAAAACTGTAGTAATATTTGATAATATTACTGTTTTTACTATAGATTAGTTAAAAAAATGCAGCCTTGGTGAGCATAAGAGACTTTTCTCAAAAATCCTTACAGACCCCAAACATTTGAACTCCCCTCCACACTGACATTATCAGAGTTGTTGGACTGCAAACAGTCTCATTGTCATCTCCAGGGGTAGACAGACTCCGCAGCCCACGTCGGGCTTCTCATGGATGAGCTGGGCTCTATGCTGTGCTGGGTTTATCTGTAAGAGGCTGGAAGCTCTGGCCGAGCTCCAGCGAGCCCCAGCACACCACACGGCTAATGAGTTACAGATTGTTGCACTGTGGTATACATGTGTCAGGACAATGCCATGGGTCTCCACCAAAAAAACAGTAGTTCAAAA
Organism: Zacco platypus; assembly: GCA_038088235.1. Classification (NCBI taxonomy): domain Eukaryota; kingdom Metazoa; phylum Chordata; class Actinopteri; order Cypriniformes; family Xenocyprididae; genus Zacco; species Zacco platypus. Next base: position 26,118,715 of record CM076074.1, read on the forward strand.
AAAGACTGGAGAGAAAAAAACTGCAGAGAAGAAAGAGGGTATTAGTGAAGGCGAGCCAAGGCCTGACTTCTGCACTGTGTCATGTAGCACTCTATGAAGACGAGGAATTGCAGTCTGTCTGTGTGAGTGTGTGTGAGGGGAAGGGGGGAGGGGTGCGGGCCCTTCATCGTTTGTTAAAGTGAGAGGACATTATCGCTTGACCTCCACTTGCCCTCCCAACGACGGCATATGATCATGAAAGAAAGCAAAGAAAAACAGAAGGATGAAGATTGTGCAAAACAGCTCCACTTATTACTTCCTGTGACATCATCAACACACTGAAAAAGACATTTTTAACCACTGAGGCCTGAGAGAACAAGTGAGTAGTTCACCACAGAGGGCATTTAAATGAACAACGATAAAAAAAAATGCTTCAAAAATATTTCAATTGCTGGTGTTTTAGTGTAGGAGTGAAATCCTGTGATCAGGGTCCAACATTAAAGGTGAGCAATGTGAAAAAAATTCAATAAATATAAATATGTCAAACATTGCATAATCTTTTTAAATAAAAATCTATTTTTCCCTCCAACAATGGTATCTATCTATCTATCTATCTATCTATCTATCTATCTATCTATCTATCTATCTATCTATCTATCTATCTATCTATCTATCTATCTATCTATCTATCTATCTATCTATCTATCTATCTATCTATCCATCCATCCATCCATCCATCCATCCATCCATCCATCCATCCATCCATCCATCCATCCATCCATCCATCCATCCATCCATCCATCCATCCATCTATCTATCTATCTATCTATCTATCTATCTATCTATCTATCTATCTATCCATCTATCTATCCATCTATCCATCTATCTATCCATCCCAGACACACCCAGCCACCCACCCAATACCTGATTCGCTTATATATGTGAGGGTCAGGGTATCATTCTTACAATTAAATTTAAACCATTTACTATGTTGCAGTATTATGTTGGGTGGATGCGAAGATGTTGCTATACAGTTGCTAAGATGTCCTGAATGGCTATTTCTATGAGGCTGCTAGTGTGATCTGGGTGGTTTCTAGGGCATTACCTTTTTAGTTGCAAGGATGTTCTTTGTAGTTTCTACCGTGATCTGAACTGTTGCTTCCTGGCCTACATCTCTATAATATTCTGATCCCTAGAAAAGTCCCATCTTCACTGGAAGTCTATGACATTTTTCATACATTTTTGTGTCAACCTGATAAAAACAGTCCTGCAGCTTAGATAACAAATAGCACACTTCACATCAAGCACATTCACTGAAGCTTTTCCATCTAGTTTTTGGTACAGCATCAAACTCCTCCAGATGATTTGCACATGTTTGGAAGATACTAGCTCATTTCTACCAAAAATAAGCGAACAGACCAGCTGATCTCAACAAGCGTCAACACTGTCTAAGGAAACAAACAACCTCTCTTTTCAGGCTGCCTATTGACACCACGTTTGTTTTGCTATATCTTCTTGGCAACTCAAGCGTGAACGGCAAAAGTTTATGCTCAAACGTGCTTTTATGGCAAAAGTTCACAAGTGCATAAGGATAGGCATGACATTTACACAGTGCAATGATCAACTAAACCAAAACATGTCTAGAACGGGCATTATGCTAGTGGGTGAAAATCATGTCAAAATAACTGCCAACCCAGCTGCACGTCAACTAATCCTCCATAGGTGGCAGCTCCCTGCCCATCATCCCTTGCGGCAATGCAGAGTTAACCACACCTGCTTTCACAGCATTGATGCAAATAATCCTCAATCTTTTTTGGGTCTTTTTTTTTATTTTCCCTCATTCCATGGAGAGGGTGGACTATCAAGGAAGGTCCGCAAGTGTTGTTCCTAATTACCTATTTCTCCACTCCTGATCCTGTGGCGGGTATAATTAGTTACCTGGGGCTGCAATCCAATTTGAAGTGATGACAAGAAAGCGATCCATGAAAAAGTAATAAGTTAAATCCAATTTCAGACTGCCTCTAATTAAATGCACATGGAACTAATGACTCAAGCCCTACCATTTCAGTGATAACCGTAATTAGCAAGGAGGGAGTTACACTCTCTCTATCTTCCTCTCTCTCTATTTCTCTTGTTGACTCTCTCTCTTCTCTGCTGTAGGTGTAAAGTGGTAAAGTGGCGTGGACTCTTAATTACACGTGTCATTTTGTTGGTGATTTACTCGTGTTTTTTTGACCAGTCGAGTGTGTTTAGCCTCTGCTCCAGTCTGTCACTACACCAGATGTTTATGGTGTTCTATGTTGTGTGTCATATTAATAAAGATTTTCCCCCCATTTAATTTTTTTTTTTTAAATCTCCTAGTATGACTAATGAAGAAATATAAGACATACTGTCTGTTAATTGTCCAGCATCCAATACGCTACTTATGATAGAGACGCCCATCGATTAGTAAAGGTTCCCATGACTGCCATACCCTGTGTTCCCTCTAAGCCCAACAATTAACAATTAGTGTGCTATGATTAAATTTCTCACTGCTGACCAAAATAAATAATGTGCAAACACTTAAATCTTCAAAGTCTTAGGTGGATGGTGATTTAAATGCTGAATTGGTGAGAAAATGGTCACTAATCAAATTAAAATGGTCAAGAGTAAGGAAAGCAAATTGAGGCTGGCTTTTGGCGCCTCAATACAGCAATAACACCAAATAGTTATCAGCATATAATGATAGATAGATCACACAAGACAGCAAAAGCTATTGGGTGCTTGGATAATATAATGAGCTAAAGAGTTACTGGACGGAACGAAGGAGAGAAAAAGATACAGGCTCTGGCAAGAATAACATACTATATACTGCAGAAATAGAATGGTAGTATGCATACTGTGCATTGTCAGAATGCAGTATCCCACAATGCATTGTGCTCAACTGTACCACTTGATGTAAAGAGTTAACATTAAGCAGTACTGCACCAGCAAGAGAGCATTGAGTAGACTACATGTTTGAAATGTTTGTTCTTGATTATGGATTTGCATATTCATAGACAAATAGCAAGCAGTATACAATATTTATTTAGCAGTATGCAGTGTGCTAGGATTCCATTCTGAACACAGTCACAGAAAGACAGAAGAGAGCATGAGGGTGAAAGACAAAAACACACATGCTTTCTTTTTCACTGGTGTGAGTGACAGGTTGGCCATGCTCTCTGTATACATTAATAAATTTGAATTTTAATTTCATCTTTGTGTGCTGAGGCTGGTGTGCTCCTCCTCTACTTACTAACAGTCTGGATAGTGGAATCTGCCGGCCACTGACCCCTCAGCCTGATGAGTGAAGCTGTTTAAGCTTGATCCTTTCGACTTTATCTCAATGCCGGCAAATTCACACAGAACCTAAAGGTCATAGATACCACATTTCTTCCCTTGTGGCTTCTTTCCAGTGATATCTACACACGTTCTTTTAGACAACATGGCATGATAATGATATGCCACAACACAGGGCTGCATAATTTTTTTTTTGGGGGGGGGGGGGGATTATGGCAAATTGTGATTACAATTAAAAATGACTATAGCTATATTACAATAGAAATATAACGATTGATGTCAAAAGTACTGACCGTGATGCCAAGTCGGAACTGAAATTTTAAAAATGTGATGCTTTGAGCGGATTCGTAAATGCCTCTGATTGGCAATTGTGTTGACTAGCTCATCAGACAATGATCAACGCTTCAAAAATATGTTGTAATTAGACATCAATGACGCTCTTCGCTGATAGATGCCTTGCTTTCAAATGCTCCCGCCCTCAAAAGATTTCAAATCCAAACGCTCTCTTGTGCTTGCAGCCAATTATAGACATATCTGATGAGCACGTGAACACAAAGGCCAATCATGGGTGTTTATGAATCCACTCAATAGCGCCCAAAGTGTCACAATTTTAAAATTTCGGTACCGACTTCGTATCACGGTTGGTACTTTTGACAACACTACACTGTAAAATAAAAAAAGAGCATTTTAGAAAAATAGACAACTACGACTACTAGATTTATTTTACAGTGCAACTGCAAAATTACAATACTCAAATTTATAGTGGCCTTAATTTCATCATTTTGAATCGTTTAATCATCAAGCTTTTATTTTGTCAGAAAATCACAGCTTCTCTTTGGTTGACAACAGCCGGATGTCTACAACACCTCAGTAAAAACTAGTTTTGATGAAGAAAATGTGAGTGGTGCTGGTCTGAACAAAACTTGCGTCATTATTCTAGGGTGTTGCTATGTGGTTGCTAGAGTGTTTTTTTGTTTTTTTTTAACATGATGCTATGTTGTGTTTTGGTGAAAAGAGCCAACCTCCAAGTCCCTTTGATATTCAAGTCACTCATTTTATCATCTGCTAAGAAGTCCAAATGCTTAGAAAATGTATGATGTGTGTTTCGTTAGCAAGTACCACTAAAAAGCCATCCCATATAGTGATTGCTCACACAAACAGACTCACTCAAAGCAGGGATGTGCGTTAATTAACAAATATGCCCCTTGGTCTCCTGCGATTCCACCACGAAACAAACAACATCCACCTTGCTCAAACAAAGATAAGGATCTGAGCGAGAATGATCTCAAATAAACGTAAATATTGCATCAGACACAGCTAGCTGCTCTCTTTAAAGGGGCACGGATGGGGAAATGAAAAGGGCCGGATTTGCTTTGCATCACAAAGAGTAGGCAAATAGAAAGCCCGGAGGCTGAGACAGGAGCCAGGGCTGCTCCCGGGCGCCCCCTTTAACTGCTGATGACAGAATTAAGAATGAAATCAGATAGAAAGAAACAGAAAGAGAATGCCATACTTACTGTAACTCTATTAAATAAGCTAATGTTGTTTGCTCTTCACACTTGCACACACATTAGACATCCATGTGCTCATAATGTGCCAAAACTGACAGGATTTCATTGTGCGTGATTTGTTAAATTAATGTGAATGATGAAAGAACACTACGCTAATGTGTTTGCAACTCTTCAGCCCTGTCTGCCTTAATTTCCTGTTTGTCAAGCTTTGACAGGTACATGTTGTACCACCAACTGTATATATAAATGTAAACAGATAATGCCTGATAACACACACACACACATATATTTATGTCAGCACCAGTGCAGGAAAAGTACAGGAAAGTAAAACCACAAATTAGCTATCTTTAATATTTCTATTAGTTTGGAGATCTTAATGTTTCAAACTGTGCTCATTTCTCACCTAATTCTAAAATCTAATCCTCTGAGCTATATTCATTTAACAAGTCAATATTACTTATTGTCATTTGTTTATGTTATATTTCTCATATGGAGAAAACATTAAGACAGCTGATACTTCTTACATTTAAAAAAAAAAATTAAACATTATGTATCAAATGAAATCATGTTGTGTTTAATTTTTAATTAAACAAATTAATTTAGTGAAGTTATCTGCTCGGAAACAAATCATTTTACATTTTTTAATAAAAGTTAAGTTATATAATACACAAAAAAAAAATACGTTGAATGTGGAAATATCAATTGCCAAAACAAACCAAAAGAAATTTCAGCAAATAATGTTCTTGCTGAGGTAAAAATCAACTAGCTTTTACTAGTTAAATTACAATTACATACATAGCTAATTACTATTAAAATATATTTAATATAACAAAAATATATATTTGTATTAAAAGATCTTAATTCCTGGGGTCTGATTGAATAATGCAGTAAAAAAAAAAATCATCTAACATTTTGGCATATATTGCTTCTGGTTCATTCATCACACTTGAAATAGTAGATCATGAAAATCATTCATAAGAATGTGAACTCGACATTTCTTACCTAATTCTGCCAAAATCTAATCATCTGACCAATAACCACATTCATTTTACAGGTTGACATTGTGTTTCAACAAATTTCTCATTTGTTTCCGTTGTATTTTTCATAAGGAATTTTAGGAGAAACATCCGAGACAGTTGATACTTCTACTTAAACATTCTGAAAACTCCATTAAGTTTTCTGAGCAATCAAAGAGCAACATTTCAGCAACATCAGAGCTTCACACACAAACACACACATACATACCTGTGGTGCAGGCTGCTTGTCATTATTTTTAGGGGTCTTGAGTATGTTGCTTTGCTGTTGCTGTTGGAGAAGGATCTGCCGAGCAACTTGTAAGGCCTGAGTGAGAAAAAAAAAAGAGAGTGAGCAAACAAAAGTTCATGAACAACAGTTTCGATAGTGTTGTGTTCTTGTGTTTGGGGACTGACACTCCCTTGAGAACAGCTCTACTGCTATTTGACGTCAAAGATGTAATCCAAATGATGCTATGTTCTTACAGCTGAGCAAGATACTGTTCTTGCATCTCTGTTGTTTTCAAACAAATGTACAACTTCATTTGGTCACGTGCAAAGATTAGTCACCAAAACAAACAAGTAGGTGAAAAAAAGCTGATAAGAAACCATTATCAAAAACATTTAACAAAACATTTTCAGTGAATAGATTACAGCTACAAGGAGGACACAAGCTGTTGTTTACCATTTCTGTTCAGAATAAAATACTAGCATACTGCATACTACTGTATGTACTAGGGTTGTCACAGTACCAAGATTTCAGTAGTCTGTACCAATATGAGCAAAAGCTGTTGAATTAATAACTAAAAAACTGTCCCGCTTCGTCTGGTGGCAGTCCCTGTCAATCACCGCAGTTCCCGATTCAATCGCACTTTTAAATTTAAATCAATCCAAAAACTTTGAAGTGTACTTAGCAGAATGAAAAACTAATCTTGGATTTAGATTGTGAATGGGTAGTAAACTGAAAACAAGAGAAGAGCCCTCCTTTTATAATCACTAAGGCTGTCAATCTCTAAAGCCCAAGCTCACAGAATTCTGCACTCTCATGAAAACTCATTACAATAAAAAAATTATGTGTTAAACACCCAGTGCTCGGTACCGGTACTGCAGAAATGCTGGTACCATCAACATTTTTTAGTAGTAATGATACGTTTGACAATGCTTGTATATAGGCTACTGTATACTACTTTTATTTTTTTAAAAGATACATAATACATTAAAAAAAAAGCTGAATGTGCAAATATCAGTTGCCAAAACAAATTGAAAAAAAGAAGTTGAATTTTTTTTATGCAAAAAATTTACTTGCTAAGGTAAAAATCAACTAGCTGGTAATAAATCTGTTATTTATAAATCATTAATTAAATATAAACTTATTATTAAAAATAAACATTTTATTATAATTTAATATAACTTAAATGTAATATAATTAAATGTAATGTTGAAAAAATTGTGTGCTAAGTAAATAAGCAAGCAAAAAAAAAAAAAAAAAATGTGCAGTGCATTGTGGGGTTTTTGACAACTGTAGTATTTGGTCTGGCTGTACTATCCAAAAAGAATGTTTCATTCTACATTTTCATACTATATGCAACAGAAAGGGTGTGCAGACAGTACTTCTCTGTCTTTTGCTACATTTATCTGTTTGTCTGCCTCCCCCCGCCCTCCCTGATCATAAAGCAAATAAAAAGTTTATTAGCCTTCAAAATATCTGTCAAAGGACATGGCCCTGTGAGTGGAAAACAAAATACAGTGCAGTCACATGTTTACTGGCTGGACTACTCCCTCCCTCCCCCCCACCATAAATAATCAGACATGCCATCCAGAGCAAACAAAAGCAACAGCGGTGCTGGGAAAAAAAAAAAAAAAGTTCTCCAGTTGAGCAAAAAAAAAAAAAAAAAAAAGCACCAATACCAAGAAAAGCAAGCAGCATGTTCCCAAAGAACAGCAGGGGCAGACTCACACCTACACCAGAGAACCATCTGAGTAAATAACTGCTTCATTCTTTCCACCCTCATCACACCAAAAACTCCCACAATTCAACAAACAGTCGCAGTAACATCTAAAACCCTTGGGCTTCTCGGTGGGTGGAGTTCAGACTTCATTATCTGATATTAGCGGCTTGTTATTAGCAACCTGATGCTATAAAGGGTTCAAGAAAGTGTGCAAAGCACGTGGGTTTGCATTGAATGAAATGAAATTTACACCATTTCATGTAAAAAAAAAGGACCTGTATTAGAGAGTAAAGGGTTACTGTCTAGTCCTGCTCTCCAAGAGCTCAATAAAGAAGCCATGGAGATGAGAACTGAAGTACTGGGCTGGAGAAGCCAGCTGTTTGTGTGTGTGTGTGTGTGTGTGTGTGTGAGAGTGAGTGAGTGACCTTCTCATGCACTGGAGTTGTGGGATGACATCATGATGCAGGAATATAATAACAGGCTACAGAGGGGCCACTTCAGTGCCGTCTGACACAGACCGTCATGATTATGGACAAACACACATCACGCTACACTATATTACATTAAATCATAGATTACCATATATTCACAGCACACAAGTAAAAGGGTTGAAACAAGATTAATCATATTTTCCCTGAACTTTTGAGATAAGCTGCAAAAATCATTTCGTTAATCAGTGATTGTCTTGTTTCCAAGTAAACATAAAAATAATTGAGAAAAACAAAAAAAAAATCAAATAAGCCATTTTCAGAAAATATATCTTTTTAGCACACCATGAGAAAACAGTATTTCCTTTCTTGTTTTAAGCATAAAGGTGTAAGATTTATGCTTTAAACAATAAAAATGACCATGAGGTATGAGAAGTTAAATTCAAGATGTTCTCATGTTACAATTCTCAAGCAAATTATCTTCATTATTTTTTTTAAATATTAATATAGACATTATAATTCCTAAATAATATATGGGTAAGTACATGGGAAAATTCATCAAACCTTCTGTTCCTTACTGCATGAATACCTGCTGCGCTGAATTTCCTTCTGAAGGATCCCAACATCAGGAAGAGCTGCTGAAGTTTTAAACAAGTTCTCTGATCTACTCGGTCTGAAATGAACAGTTTATGCATAACATACCAACGGCTCCTCTGCCCTCCAAGTTCTTTCTGATTTAAATTCCAGTACTAAAAAAAACAAAACCAAAAAAACACTTCACTACCCATGAAAACTCCGCATTAAACAAATAAATGAGCGACATTTCCATGGTGACCTGAGGCCCGTTAAATATGACGGAGGCTTATTTGAAAGGGACAGTCCCTAAGCCACTCGCTCACCCAAAACCACCAGCACCACGCTCTCCCCCTCCCACACTGACCGGCCAGGCGCTCTCACACAGCAGAAAAATAAATACCCTATTTATAGATGCCTAATTAAATATGCATGACAATATGACACTAAAGTCTTCCAGCGCCATGAATGGACTGAAACTCTTCATTTTGTGTGACTGGCAGAAATGTGAGAAAACCCATCCAGCACATGAACTCAAAAGAGAGGGACATGTGAATATAAACAAGTCAAATTTTGGGCTCATGTAGGTTTGTTTAGCAAAAACTCTTCTGAAAAGCTCTATTTGAAAAAATAAGTTGAATGTATGTGTTTTATACATTTACACGTTATTTTATACATTATAACGTTATAAATGTTACTATATATCTATATATATGTCTCTCTCTCTCTCCATATATATATATATATATATATAAATATGACTCTCTCTCTATATATATATATATATATATTTATATATATGTCTCTCTCTCTCTCTCTCTCTCTCTCTCTCTATATATATATATATATATATATATATATATATATATATATATATATATGTCTCTCTCTCTCTCTCTCTCCATATATATATATATATATATATATATATATATATATATATATATATATATATATATATATATATATATATGTCTCTCTCTCTCTCTCTCTCTATATATATATATATATATATATATATATATATATAAATATGTCTCTCTCTCTCTCTCACTATATATATATATATATATATAAATATGACTCTCTCTCTCTATATATATATTTATATATATGTCTCTCTCTCTCTCTCTCTCTCTCTCTCTATATATATATATATATATATATAAATATGACTCTCTCTCTCTCTATATATATATATATATATTTATATAAATATGTCTCTCTCTCTCTCTCTCTCACTATATATATATATATATATAGACACTTGAATTATATATATATATATATATATATATATATATATATATAGATAGATTTATATTATGTGTGTGTAAATCACAATGAATTCAAGTGTCTATAAAATGCCAACATGTTTATTTTATTAAATGTTTTCATGCCCTAATGAAAACAAGCGGAAACAAGATTTGAATCTTAGGCCTTTCTCTATGTTTTATCTCTTTTAATCAATTCGAAAAAAAAAAAAAAAAATGTTATGCCAAGAAACCATGTATATATTACTAATTTATGCGTTTCCTCTCAGGTGCTCTTTCTCAGCATTTTGCAGCGTCCCATGTGACCAAAGATAAAAAGTGTTGAAATGAGTCAGACTTCTTTTATAACGGGTAATACTTTGCTAGGACTCACTCTCAGGTCTGGTGGTTATGCCAGACGGAACGTAAAACACGCTCCCTCAACTGTAAGATAAAGATTACTGCATGAGCACACTGACGCTGCACATGCTCTGTTTACACAGAAACTTTTATGACACAAAAATACTTGGTGTTCACAGTTTGCATTGAGACACTGCTAGAACAAGGATATTTGAGTCAACAGGATGTGATATTGAGACACTTCAAGATGAGGACATGAAGTACAATGTGCTGCTTTCAGTTGTTAATTGCGTCAGAAAGGCTGTCAACAAACAAACCAGATGATCAATCAGGAGATACGGAGGTCTAAAAAAAAAAAAACAACATTAGGCTACGCTAAACCACAAGTCTGCTTCCTGTCGAAAACACTTTAAGGAGAACATCATCTATATCAAATAAGACTTCACAAGCGCACCTTAATAATAACAAATTTCTTGTTGTTAATGCAGCAAGCTAAAAGATACGTCTTCATCGAATATGTCGGAAAAAAAGGCAATTAAGACAAAAGAACAACGAAAGGATGATTCAAAGACTGTCAGGATCAAAACTAATGAGAAGAGTGAGGATGAACTTGGCACCGTTTCCGAGGTGAGCACAGGCCCCGGGCGAAGGAATTATTTGTTGTTTAACAAGCTAGCGAGCATGGCTGACAGTCGGAGGGTTAGCGTCGCGCTAAAGCGACCCATTGTGAGCTGTCACTGTGATGTTTACAAAGCGCCCGTCCCCACACACGCACACACACATGCACAAACAGCCCCCTTGTGCTCCCCCTTTCCATCTCTTTGCCTGGAATTCATCTTCTTTTGATCTGGCATTCAAAGGTAGCGGGGGTTTGATAGACGCGCTAGGCTAAAAGCAGCTCCAGACACAAGCACGATAAACTGCCAGACGATGACAGGCCAGGCATCTGAAGGCGCGTTTAAAGTGAGGAGAACAACGTGCTGTCTGGGTGCTACAATAGCGAATCAAGAGACGTATTAGGTGGAACTGATCGCATACAAAAACGGTTCAAAAACAGATAATGCTAACAGATGACTGAGCTGCTGAAGGAGCACAAACGTGCCTCGCTATGGGCAACGCTTGATGCTAATCAGGGAAAATACATATTGATGACAGTGGATAGGATGGGAAAAAAAGCAACAAAACACACACACACGTTCATTAAAATCACTTAATGCAAAAGAAAAGGTCAGCGGTGGCTGTCTAGTCCTTTTAATTCTTGCGCCGTAACACTACTTGAAAGTGACTCATACGACTCGTCGAGCACCGGACATCTGATGTCTTGCGAGTCCTTCATTAAAATTCCTCGTTAGGATTATTTGATGTCATGGCTCCGGCGACGCACACACAAACACACGCGATAACCCCTCCAGGTGTTTGTGATTAGAAAACAACCCCTGAGAACCCAACAAGGCCCCCTGCGTAATCGCTGACATTGACAACAATATTTTTTCCTATTTGTCCCCTCCACTCACACTTCCATGCAAATGGCATAGTTCTGCATATATGCATCTTACGTATTCGAGTGCAGAATATAATATCTAAGCCAGCATTCGTGCGTGTCTTTATGTCGCTTGCACATGTGGATTATGTACAGGCTTTGGGGTTCCTGCTGTGTAAACCCAGATTTGCTTGCCACACACATCTCTATATGTGGATTCACTTTACTCTGAAAAGAAGGGAAGATTTTATAATATATACAGTGCATGTATCTGCAAGATTACAGCTTTAGGTTTTGTCTTTTTTTGACTGGTTTTCAAGTTAAAATAGCTAAAAATCCTTAAGAAGTTACCGCATAACATATTACTGCGTAAACATTTCAAAACTTTATCATTTTATTCAATTAAAAAAAAAAAACCAAGTTATATAATGCAGTGTAGTGTTGCTTCTGAAGTAATGTATCTTGTTTTAAATTGTTTAGATATTTTTAACTGGAAAACAAGACAAAAATACCCATTAAGAATATGATTTTTTTGCAGTTTATCTGTAACTAAGGTTTTGATTAAAAAGTCCAATTACACAAAAGTCTTTGTGGTTTTGAATGCAAGTTTCATTTTCGTCAAAATGGTCTCAGAGTAAAGATTGCAAACTAAAAAAAAAATCAACATGGATAAAGTAAATAATAATAAAGTAAATGTTGGATTACTTCATCAGTGGGACAAAGTAAATAAATAAAAATGCTGTTTTATAAGTGTTTCGCTGTTTAAGTGTAGTAGGAAAGCCTATAACAGGCTTTTTAATGCCAGGTTCCATTTTGACAACCTACACCAAGTAGTTGACTGGCAACATGACTTGCTAAATAGATATGTTATCAAAGTTAAAATGCTCAAAGAAAAGCATCTTCTTTCCAATCCAGGTGTACAAATTTCATTGTTTTGTTTTAGAGCTGTTAACTGATAAGTGTCTGTTGACCCCAGAGATAGCAAAATAACAAACATCTAAAAATATATTTTTTAAAAATGATCTGTTTAATGTTTGTCAGGAGGGAAAAATAAAAAAAAAAAATAGATGTGTTTTTCACTAAAATGAAAATTTTGATGAGGCAAATGTAAAGACAATGGCTTGTTTTAACCTCTGAGGGTCTGGTTTTGTGTACATCTCAAGGCAAGCCTGACTATGAAAAATGAGAGCGCTTATTTGTGTAGGCCGGGTCTTCTAAAGCAGCTCCTCTATCTGTCTTCCTATTCACCATCGTGCCGGGAAGACCTTGAATGCGAAATGGCTCAGACTAATCGGGCCATTAATTGGTGAGAGATGTGCGTACAGGTGAAACTGTATCCCAGTGGCCATTGTGAAGTAGACGGGGTTGTTTACTCAGTGTTAAGAGGTCTGGAGATTGGGCTGCTCACACAAGACCCACAGAAAAGACTGCTAATAGGTTAACGCATAGCACTGTCATAGACTAGGCACATCTTGTTCTCCGTAGAGCTGGAGGGCTTTTTCTTAAATATCTCAGTTATTAGATGGACTTTTTTGGCAGGATGGTCCTAAGGGCTTCCTGGGAAGGTTTAAAAGTTGTCAAGGTTTTATGAGAAAGTTTAAGGAAAAAAAATATGTCTGGCTACACCACTCCTGTTTTCCCAATCGCTTAATTTCATCCAGTCCCAATCCATCTCTGTCTCCTTTTAGTTTAAAATTACAAAGTGAGAGTGATCCGTAAAGATATGGCACACCCCAAAATAAAAATTCTGTTATTTATCCACTCTTATTTACATGTCATTACAAACCCACGAGTCCTTTCTCTGCAACATGACAGATATACTACTGCTCAAAAGTTTGGCTGTTTACATAAATACTTTTGAAAGAAGTCTCTTATGCTTACTAAGGCTGCATTTATTTGATTGAAATACAGTAAAACAGTAATAATGTGAATATTACTACAAATTTCAAATAACCAATTTCTATTTTAATATATTAAAAAATTTAATTTATTCCTTTGATGGCAAAGATCCTTCAGAAATTATTCTTATATGCTAATTTACTGCTCAAGTAAACGTATTATTATTAATGTTTTACTGCTTTCTGAATAAAAGTATTCATTTATTTCAAAAAAATAAAAAAATAATAAAATCTTAGTGACCACAAACTTTTGAATGGTAGTGTAAATTCAATAATGAAGAAATGTAAAAAAAAAAATTCATGCAAAACTTTAATTTTCACAATGTATTAGAGGCGACACAAGTGCAAACCAATAACTGGCCTCAACTATAATAAAGACAATTCTAAACTAACAGAATACGGAAATAATAGAAATTATATATATTTATATATAAATGAATTATACTTTGTAGTTAAACAATACCCCAACTAAAAACACACTGAAAAGCAAAATTGTATTAGTCTCCATTCACCATCAGTGTCACCCAATTAAAATTCATACGATTCAGGAATGCTCCTTCACTGGCATGAGAATGTAAGTACCGAAGATCAGGAGTGTTTGTATTAATTGAGTTTTTCTTTCTCTTGCTAATTCTGCCTTCTTTTGTCCGTTTTCTAGATTGGACATTTATCTGCAATGCAAAAGAGGGCCGGTCAGCTTCCTGTTAAGTATCTAATTGATGCAATTTCCAAAAAGCCTCTTCACATGGAAAACAGGCGCTTGTAGAATCACGGCCTCTTGGAAACACGCTCGCTGTTTAGATTTCTAAACTAATTCATGTAGAATACATAAATAAATCAATGTTATATACCCACTTCAAACCATTACTACACCCTCCCATGGCTGCACTTTTCTACCAATCTATTAATATTAATGACAACGCTAAACATTTCAAATTGCTGTGCTCAAACCATGTAAGGCTCGGTGAATGATTGGAGTAGATAAGCACTGTCTTAAAAAAAATTAAAAAAAAACAACAAAAAAAACCCCACTGACTGGTAATGGTTGGAGTTGACAACCATTCCGTCTAGCGAGTATAATAAAAAGCGAGCAAGCGGGTGTATGAAGGTATGAAGGGAGAGTGTTTGCATGTGTGTGTTTGTGCATTCGTTTCCATGTGGATGGCGGGAGGTGGGGTGCATGACTGTTGATGGATGGATGAGAGCGATGGAGAGAAAAAAGAGAGAGATGATGAAGGAGGTATAGGGAGAGTAAACAGGGCGCTGTGTGGAGCCTGGTACGGATGTGTGACCCCGGGCCTGGGGGTCGTCTTAGCTATGCGGCTCTGACAACCTCAGTTTGCAGTTTGTTTGGATTCCGAAGCTCCGCCTCAGGAGCAGCCTAACAACAGATGGCAAGAGAGGGGCTCCATTCATAGAGCCGGACATAAGGAGACATATACAAACACACACAAAGTGATGTATGCTGAGATCTATGCGTGAACGCTGGCTTGTTTTCTCTCTGGCTTAAATGAAGACACATAAACAAAGCAGGGATGTCCAAAATGACATTTTCAAAATAGACTAGTCAATGGGTTGTCTGAACCAAGGGTTTTTAAATTGGGATCCAGAGGTCCCAAGGTCACCGCAAAAGGCTGGTAGGGTTCATAAAAAGTAATATAAAATAAAATAATGCAATAATTTATTGTATTAATTATTTTTATTGTATTTTCATTTTATTTTATTAATTTTTTAACATATTTTTTATAAATTTTTTTTATTTTAAATTTTTATTTATTTTATAAATTTTTATAATAGAGCTGTCAAATCAATTTAACAATCATTTAACAAAAGTTTGTAAATAAATATGTATATATATATATATATATATATATATATATATATATACACACACATACATGTATACACACATATTATAATTATATATGTATAATACATACACATACATACATATGCACACACTTTTATGTTAGATGCGATTAATCACAATCCATTTGACAGTACTGATTAATAATAAAATTAAAATGGTAACATTTTAGTATGGGGAATACAAATTCACTATTAACTATGACTTTCCCCTCAAAAAAATCCTAATTTACTGCTTATTAATAGTTAGTAATGTAGTTGTTGTACTTTAAGTTCAGGTATTGGGTAGAATTAAGAGATGTAAAATATGGTCATGCAGAATATGCATTAATATGAGATTGTGCAAAATATGCATTAATATGAGTCTTATAAGTACTAATAAACAGCCAGTATGCAGACTAATACTAGTTAGAAGTGATAATTGTTTTACCATTAAAATCAATAATAAAATAAAATAAAAAATGTAAAGGTAAAATGTTAAAGTTTAAATTGAAAAAATGTAAAGGTTACCTTTGAGGCTGAAACATTAAAAACAGAAAATCTATATGTAAAAACCGAGGAGAATTAACATGTTAATAATGAAATAAAACTCTAATAATCAGCCTATAACTGATATGGTACCATCCATATATATATATATATATATATATATATATATATATATATATATATATATATATATATATTATATATTTATATATATTTATATTATATATATATATATATATATATATATATATATATATATAAAAAGTAGTGAAAACTTTCACTTTCAGAAGTGAAAAAAAAAAAACGACAACGCCATTTCACTCATTGAAATCACTAACCCATTAGTTGGTTACTGAATGACTAGTTGACCATCCTGATACATCTCTAAAGGCCCATTCACACCGCACAGACAACACGTTTGTTACCCATGCCATTGTCTGTTCCCGTTGCTCGGGTTTGTTTTCACCCGACTGAACATGTTCTATCAGCGTTTGTCGGCGTCTGTTGGGACAGTGTGAACATGACAGTTATTTTTCATAAAATTCTAAATCCAACATGTGTTAGTCTGTGCAGAGTGAACTGGCCTTATCACAGAAAAGCACAAGCATGCACTGAAACAGTAACATATACACAAAAGCTCATTTCATTTAAATTCCCCTTGTCATTTAATACACACCTCAATCCAGCATCTGACGCCAGATTTCTTCTATCAAGACAGTTATTGAATTACGATTGTGTTTATTGCCCCTTTAGTGTGATGTAAACGCATAAACATCCTTCTAGCATACAAGAAAAGCCATCTGCAAAATATTGTCTCCTCATCTCCAAGCTCTCTTCCACGTCAATTATGTCTTTAGACTTCACAGTCTCATGGTGATGGAGTGGCCGTAAAACCCACTCACATTAATACTCCATTGTGCATCTGCTGCTAACGGTAATTAAAGAACTAAATGACTCATAAGAATAGATGAATTAACCACAAGTAGAAAAAAATGAGAAAGGAATGAGAGGCGTGGGGAACCTGCCACATAGAAATATGTGCCGTTAAGAGTGCAGTTCGCAACTACAGTAATCAGCATTATCGGCTGAACACAAGGAATAATGATGCCACCATCTTAATGGTGAGGTGTCTGTGTGGCATAAAGAGAGGGCAGGACATGATTGGGAGAACAGGATATGATATAAGCCAGATTCAAACTTTCAGCATCTGCACAAGTGTTAAAAGGATGTGATTTTGGACACAGCCATTCTCTGACTAGGTAATCCAGACATTCTACATTCTCCATGTTGTCGTTATCATGTGACCTACAAGCATCAGTTGCATCGCATCACTGCCATTCAAAAGTCCCCTCCTGTGGCCACATGGGATAGTAAAGTGTCCATCATACGCATACTTCAGAATCTCGCCTGAAACAGTAGGTTATCTGGGTACTTTTTGCCTACTCTTTTGTGAGTACTGTGAATTCAGACACACTTCTTTCGTCACATACTGTTTTTCGCCAACTATATAGTAGGGAAATACTTTATTTCGGATGCAGCCAATGTGTGTTTACACATATGTCATGGTTTGCAGTCGGGGTAGATGGCATGTTTAATTTCATATAAACAAAAATAAGGCTAAATATTAATCATTACACAATTTCCATGGGAAAAAACCTTCCAGAAACTAGGGAAGACAGCACATCATATTGAATACACTCTTAAAAATAAAGGTCCTTTATTGGTATCTATGGTTCCAACAAGAACATTAAACATCCAATGGCTCCATTGGGTGAAAGTGTGAAGAGTAAAGAGCTTAAAGAATCAGTATAAAGAACTTAAGAAACAAAAAAATGGTTTTAAGAAAAGTGTAATTTAGATTACATTTCTATCACAAACAAACGGTTCTTCTATGGAATAGCTGTGAAACCCCACTTTTGGAACTATTATACTTAAGAAAAATTGCAGATTATTTTTCATTACCATTTCCAGTCTCATTTTCATTAGTCAACTTAAATACATTACAAAAAAATCAGAATAACAACAAAAATTAAAAAAAAAAAAATGATTAAAAAAGCAGGTCGCTAAACTCAGTGTAGAGAGAGAGAGAGAGTGTGTGTGTGTGTGCATGGTTGCCAGATTCATAGTAGAGACTTGATAAAATAGGCATCTTTATTGGTCAATGATATTGCATGTTGATATAGTCACAGATTTCTTTAACAGGTCAGTTTTAAAACTCACTAATATTTCGAGGTTTTCCATCAGTGTGGGAACCCTGTGGGTGCCAGTTGTGAGGGGTGTTGCTGAGAAGGCTGTTGAGGGTGATGGAAGGGAACTTAAGTAGTAACCTTAGGTTACATTTCCATCACAAACACATACACAATGCCATCTGACAGTTTTCTTCTTGAGGATGTAAACCTGGACTTGCTCCAGTAATCTATTTGTCAACATGGAAAATGGTCAGAACATGCAAACTTTGCTGGGGATTTAGACATCATGTGGAATATAAGAACTTATTCTTTTCTGTTATTGCATTTATGCCTAAGATGTTGCATCAGATTGTATAGTGCACAAGACAGAGGAAAAATAAGCGGGTGCAAGAGGTGCTTGCAAACACAGCATTGGCTGACTTAGATTAGTAATAGATTTTTAGTGATTTTGATCTTGATTTTGTCTTGATTTTTTTGAAACAAAAATGGGTTTGGGTTTTTATATCAATTAAGCATCTCTTATTGTCATCACAGTAGCGAGTCAAAGTGAAAGTGGTGGGCTGCTGTTAGAAAAAGCAGCAGATCTCTCAGATAAAGGGATTCTGCATGCAAATACATTAAATAGTTTGTGGCAAAGTAGGCAGATTGTTCGATACAATGGTCACGAGCATGGTCTAGCAGGCCAGATTTCAAACCAGCAAAAGACAAAAGGTTCAAAACCAATTCAAAATTGAGTAAAATCCTATAGTGAATGACTGGCTGTTACTCCAAAGAAAATAAATATTTATCTTTATCTTCACCAAAATGTAATACCTCACTACTGCAATGTCTTTCCTTTTCAGCCATCGTCAACCTGCAATTTTACAGATCACTTTTCATGATCCAGCCAATCAACGGACAGAAATTGATCAGGAACAATAATTAACAAATAATTACATTTGAATAACACAATTTTCTGACTTAGTAAAGGGTTCTTAGCAAACTTTTAACAATTACCTAGTGGATATCCAACGTAAAGTCAAGTACTTATCTGTCTAAAAGTCCAATTTCTATAACTGACATAGATACACACAGGACTGATAATTCACAATTCCTGTAGTATCATTTCCATAGACTCATTTCACCTGAAGTCAGCCCTATCACTATGTGTGTATGTGTGTTGCTCTTGGTTGAAGAAGACACAAAGGGTCAGCTCCTGGTGTCATTAGGCAGTGAGCCTGGAGAGAAAGCTCTTGAAATATCACAGTGCGATTGGCCACGGTCTGGGATTGAGTTGCTGAGAGAGGGAGCAGCTTCATGGGAATTACAGACTCGGCTCAAGTCATTCCAACTTGGGTAATGTTATCCCAGGGAGAGAGAGAGGGGGGAGAGAAGGGAGGGAAAAGAACGAGATTGCTTTTGTCATAAAAAAAGATGCTGAAGATGTCTACTGCATTGGGATGGACCGCAGAATTGTCTAAAAAAGTAAGAAACTACAATAAAAAGACATTTTTCAGATGAAAAGGAAAAATATTTTTTTTTGTGCTCAGAAGTTACCTTTTGATTTCTCAAGCACATTAATTAAGTTCCCTTTAATGTTTTATTAAAGTGTCAATTCTGTCTCTATAAAAAGTCTTTATAACAAAATAAAAATACAGCAAAAACTGCAAATGAGAGTTGTTGACATACAGTGAGCACTCAAGAAATTAACATGATAGCTAAGACAACTTTCTGTTGGGAACAAATTGTTTAGGAATAAATTTACACTACTGTTCAAAAGTTTGCGGTCAGTAAGATTTTTTATGTGACATAGCATAAAGCATCCTATGCTCACAAAGGCTACATTTATTTGATCAAAAATTAAGGAAAAAAAAGCAATGTGAAATATTATTACAACATTATAATAACTGTTTTCAATTAAAATATGTTTTAAAAAAGTAATTAATTCCTGTGATGGCAAAGCTGTATTTTCGGCATCATTACTCCAGTCTTCAGTGTCACATGATCTTTCAGAAATTATTCTAATATGCTGACTTGCTGCTCAAGAAAAAATTCTTATTATTATCAGTGTTGAAAACAGTGCTGTGGCTTAATATTTTTTTTTTTGAAACCATGATACATTTTTCTCAGGATTCTTTGATAAATAGAAAAATCAAAAGAACCTTATTATAACACTTTACAATAAGGTTCATTAGTTAACATTAGCTAATATGAACTAATAATGATCTGCCCTTATACAGCATTTATTGTTCATTAGTTCATGTTAGTTAACACATGAACTAAAGTCTAACTAAATCTTTTGTAACAATGTAAAAGTCTTTACTGTCACTTTTGATCAATTTAATGCTGAATAAATGTACTAAAAGTATTAAGTATCCTTTTATATATATATATATATATATATATATATATATATATATATATATATATATATATATATATATATATATATATATATATATATATATATATATATATATATATATATATATACAAAATATCTTACTAACCCCAAACTTTTGAATGGTTGTGTATATTCAATTCTTTTACTGATACAGCTTAAGTATTTTTGCCAATCAAAGCACAGTTTGAGACAATGTTAAGATTGCTTCAAAAACTCAGAGCTTTTGGCATTGTGATTTATACTTGAATTAAACTTATGGAAGAGAAAGATGAAAGAGAAACTCCTTAGTAGGAAAAAAAAAAGAATATTCCCATCACTACATTTTTCAATCTTTCTGCATGTTTTTTTTTTGTTTTTGTTTTTTTTTGTTTTTTGCGGGCAAAAGGCATTACTGGAAGTGTTTTGGTGATGCATATTTCAAGAAACATTTAGCAGACATCAAAAAGTGACTAACAAAAAGCTTCACGGCATCAGCTCACACTTTTGGAGCTGAAGGCGAGTTATGCGGCCGAATGAAAAGCTTACAGCAGACGTGTGATAAAAATATGAAACCATCAGATCAAGGAAGATATTTGTGCCACCTCTCTGAGGAATGGAATGGAAGTAACGTTAGTGGTTTGATTGTGTGCGATTAACACCAAGCTGTGTACCCTCATTTGATCTATACGAACACTTCTGCTCAGCTTACAGATCGCACTCAAAAACCTTTAAACGACAAAGCATCCACTTGAACCAGATTGGTAAACCCCATTTAAAACTTAAACGACAGCGGAGCCCCTAAACAACAAGCTCGGCAGGAACCAAGGGCACATGGGCTATATAGTGAAGTGACAGACTGCTGTTCAACTCCATTAGCTGCTATGTGAGAGAGGTAGCTTCACAGAAGCACACGACCTGTGAAGAATCCGAGATGTCTTTAAATCCAGGGGACGGGATTGCCGCATTAATTCTGAGAGGACTATAATCTCTCAAGCAAATCAAATTACACTCATTAACTGAGCAAGAAAACTGCCTATGTAATAAGTGAGTATTAAAAAAAGTATTTATTACCAATAATCACCCATTTAATATGGAGCAAAGCCCACAACGAGTTTAATTTTTTTGCTGATTAGGTGCAAAAATGAGAAACCGGAAAGGGCGTAAGCGCACACGGGGTGCTTGCAATGGGGCGCGTGTACGCGGTCAGGCAGTGTATCTGGCAAGTCAACGCGGTGATTAAGGTTAAAGAATAGGGGCTATTTAAGCTTTAAGGTCTTTGTGCGGGCAAGCGTGGCACAGCTAAAACACCGCCAACATGCCGCTGTCTCGTTAACGCGGCATAAAAGTGACTCTCCTCCTTTAATGGTTGCCAGCATCCAGGGCTAATTTCCTTCAAAATAAAACCTCTTTAATTACATCAGAAATGTTAATGGAAAAATATATCAAAAGAGAGATAAATACGATTCAGGCGCATAAAATCAATTAATGCGAGAGGTCAGCGTCTCATTCATTTGTGAGATTAACATAATTACCTATTTTTCTGCTCGTCATTTACTGCTTGATTCATTCGGGACGCACCACAGTCCCTCGATCCCCATGGAACAAACACAGGGACTGTTGGCCTAAATTAAATATCTCCCATCTATACACAATGTCCACGTTATAGCCATGGGCGCCAATTAATTGACTTTATTACGACGAGCTCTTATATTGTGCATCATCTCAGTGGCAGTGAAAAGCGCTGCACAATTTCATTGCTGGTGTGAAATATGAAGTTCTCTAGGTTTTCTGCTCAACAAAAGGTGTGTGTTCATTAACAGACGAGAGAAGTTCTTTTTTTAACTGAGACGATTCAACGAAACAATGAAAGCAGATGATATATGTAATGCACAAAAGAAAAATTAATTTAAAGTTGGAGTTAAAATGTGTAAATGTGCATTGAAAATGTTGGAGCTGTGGCTAAGTGGTAAGTGCACTCAAATATGGTTCACGTCATGCCTTCTAAACATTCCTTGCTCTCTTGTTACTCTCCCCTCAAAACAAAAAAATGAAATAATTATATAATTAATTCAAATGATATAAAAACAAAATATATATAATAAAATGTGATTAGCAATTAAAATGGCTCTAGAACAATACAATTATGACCATGAATACAAAAATGACATTGTAAATTGTTAGCAGTGTATAAAATTATTCATTTTATTATTAAATACTCATTAATAATGATAAATAATTGTATGAGGCCACACAGCGTAAAGGTGTTTGAAGACTGACAAGTGCTTTAACGTGTTTAACACATGATAGCTACTTCAGTGAGACCCAATGCTTAGCGTCACATAAACACTTTATAAACATTGGGCTGTAAGGATAATTATTTTGATTGCGGGATCTTGTGCGCCTCCTAACTTCAACATCTGTTTGAAATATGTGTGTCATAAGTGTGTGTTTCTGGCTTTAGAAAGATGGCTAAAAACAGATGACACACACACACAACATACGCACACTGTGGAAACTCACTTTCTTCCCGCAGTTTATAGACTTTCTTCCTTATCTCATCTGAAATGCTTAGGAGGAATGTTATACCGAGTTGTGCTCAAGAGTTGAGGATTATGGGATATGTATAGGCCTACATTTACTCGCATTACACTGTGCTGCTTAAGTTCTGAACTAAACTTCTTCTGCAGAACACAAAAGATATGTTGAAGAACACTGGGGTAAACAACAACATTGGACCCCATTGACTTGCATTATATACAGTATAAGACATTTTATCCTTATTTGTGTTCCACAGAGGAAAGAAAGTCATTATGGTTTGGAATAGTATGAGTGCAAGTAAATGACGACAGACTTTTTCCTTGTTAATCATAAATGGAGAAGGAGAGAAAGATACCGTGAGGGGAAAAAATAGAAGATATTCAACTTGGACATCATTTTCAATTCCAGCCTCCCTGTCCAGAACTTTCCCTTTTCCCTTCTCTACCATCTCAAGAGTATCTGTCTATTTCCCCAATGGCCTTTAAATAACCTCAATCATTCCACATGCTCGTTTTGATCTTATTAAGAAGATAAACAACTAATTTTTTGTACACTTTCATTTTTTCCATTTTCATTTTTTTGCAAATCCTAACATAGCTTTATCAGCAGCTGATTAATGAGGGAGAAGCCAGCGAACGAGCATTTGATTAACACCAACTAAAGTAGTGTTATCAAGATTAAGACCTGTCAACAAGACCACATTGAGGAAGTTAGTTCATCCAAAAATGAAGTTGTCATTATTTACTCGCCTTCTTATAGTTTCAAACCTGTATGACTTTCTGTCCTCTATGGAATGCAAAATAAAACGTTTAGCAGACTGTTCACACTGCTCTTTCCTGTACAACAGAAGTACAAACTACCATTTAAAGATTGGGGTCAGTAAGATAGTTTAAATGTTTTTCAAAGAAGCCTCATATTCATTAAGGATGCATTTATTTGCCCAAAATAATAGTAAAAACATGAATACTGTGAAATATTACAATTTAAAATAACGGTTTTATGAATGATCTGCCACCTTCAGTATCACATGATCCTTCAGAAAACATTCTAATATGCGGATTTGCTGCTCAAAAAAACATTTCTTATTATTATCAATGTTAAAAACAGTTGTGCTGCTTAATAGTTTTTGGTTACGGCAAACCGTAATCCTTTTTTCAGGATTGTTTGATAAATAGAATGCTCAAAAGACCATCATTTATTTAAATGAGAACTCTTTTGAAACAATATAAACGATTTTACTGTCACTTTTGATTAATTTTTTACATTCTTGCTGAATAAAAGTATTCATTTCTATATATATATTTTAACTTTTGAACAGTAGTATATTCAGGGGCTGTTGGACTCAAAAAAAAAGACAAAAAATACTATAAAAGTAGTTTATACGAGTTAAATTTAGTCTTCAGAAGGTGAGGAAAAAGTTGAAGAATAAGTTGTTATTGAGTTCTTGTGGAAACAAATGAAATTTGAGCACTGAAAATGGTTTATAAGGACATGAGTAAATAATGACAGGATTTTCATTATTGGGTGAACTGTTCCTTTAACAGAGCGACAGTCCAAATAAATATCATTGGAGCGAAATACATAAACTTACACACCTCTCCCTCGATATAACTCGAATTGAATTATATAAATTGTATATATATTTATATATATATATATATATATATATATATATATAAATTGAAACACATGTTGCCCCCATGGTGGCCTGCTGTGGAGGAGTAGAGCGAGCTACTCCATCAGTATTTACTGATGCTGTTATCTTGTCCTGTGACAGGCTGAATCAATCAATCACCGCACCACCGCGGCGCTCGTCCTCAGCATTCAGCACACATTGCGGACACTTCAGCCAAGCGGATCGCTGAGTGTTACGCGAGCCAAATTTGATCAACAAGCGCATCTCCCCTGTGCCATGGCAATCCGAGATGAAGATGATATTAAGAGGAAAGAGCAAAGTGATAAAGACTGCTAAGCAGGAGGGGGTTGGGGATTTAGGAAAGACGAGGCCAGGAGAATGATGACGATAGGCGCGCAGAGAGACAGTATCTTTTTATCTAAAATACAATCAAGCATTCACGCCTAATGTATAGACACATAAAATACACTACAGTGTGCCCTTAAAGGAATCTCCTGTATATCAAACATGTTGTAGATGGCATTTTCTGAGGTCAACAGCCACCGTTTCCTTTTCAAATTTATTGTACGGAAAAGAGCAATGTGAATATTTTTCACATTTTCTCTTTTTATGTTCAACAGAAAAAAGGCCAGACGCCTTTGGGAAAAATGAGAGCGAGTAAATAATTTTTAAAAGATTATCATTTTGGGGTAAACTATTCATTTAACAGTGAATTAAACTAGCATTACATTTTTGTTTTAAACTAATTTTTAAAAATGCTATAAAGTGTAAAGGATTTGAACAAACCTTGACTAGTTTGCTTTATTTTATCTGTTGCCCTACAGAAGTGCTAACTTTCCTTCGTTTTGTTTGCAGTTTCTTTTTTTCTGCATTTTAATGTTTAATACCAGCCTTTGGCTATCTGTGGGCACAATTATTAGATATCCGCAGAGAGAAATTGAAAAATTAATCATACTCTCATAATTTTACACATGCTCTGTTCCTTGAGAAATGTCACATGCTTGCTTTCGGATCATATACGCCATCCGGAGAGCTGAACAGACTGCTTGTGTGCAAAACAATTGCATTAATATTGCAATTAAGAGATTATTTACTAGAGCTGCTTTTCATCATCACGCATGCTAGTTAAATTATTGTGCTGTAAGATCTAATGATAAGAGAAATGTTTATTATACCATAACAAGCGTTTATGAAGATAGATTAGTCAAATACAATATGAGCATTTCACTAAGAAGTCTTATACTACAGGAAGTTCTGATGATAGGAGAAGACATCAGGGAAATTACCCACAAACCCTTGATAACCCCACCCCCATAACACACACAATCAGTGCACAAATAAAATCACTCAAGTCCAACAGTATAAAAACGAAACAAAACAAAACAAAAAACAACTACAGGAAGATAATATTTGCATTTGTGTACACCGCTTTGCTTTTTATAAAAAAAAAAAAAAAATGTAAACAAGACCTACAAACAAACCTGGCAAAAATAAAAGCTACCAAGCAGTGTCAATACTCATAAAACAAAATACTACGGTACATTTGCTACGTATTTGTTTTTATGACCACTGCCAGTGGCCGGGATCATACTGAGGTTTTCGAAGAAGGGTTCCACTCAGAACAGGCCTCGCAAGGGTTGATCAAAGAAGTTGAGTCCCCGTGCGTCAGGTGCAGAAGCTGGCTTAAAAAAAAAGGTGTGCTGCCAGGATTGTTTTAGAGGTTGCCGAAGAGGAAGGCTTGTCAGTGCTAAGACCATACGCCACACACTGCAAAAAGTCGGTTTGCATGGCCGTTGTCCCAGAAGGAAGCGTCTTCTGAAGCTGGCTCACAAGAAACCTGCAAACAGTTTGCTGAAGAAAACCTGTCCAAGTGCATGAATTACTGGAACCATGTCCTGTGGTCTGATGAGACTACGATAAACTTTGGCTCAGATGGTGTCCAGCATGTGTGGCGACACCCTGGTGAAGAGTACCAAGAAAATTGTGTCTTGCCTACAGTCAAGCGTCATGGTGGTAGCATCATGATCTGGGGCTGCATGAATGCTGCTGATACCGGGGAGCTGCACTTCATTGATGGAAACATGGATTCCAACATGCACTATGACATTCTGAAGCAGAACATGATGCCCTTTCTTCAGAAACTAGGCCGAATGGCAGTTTTCCAACATGAAAAAGACCCCCAAAAAAACGCCAAGATGACAACTACCTTGCTGAGGAAGGAGATGGAGTGACCAAGTATGTCTCCAAACCTAAACCCTGTTGAGCACCTGTGGGGCATCCTCAAGCAGAATGACAGCTCCGGCAGCTCCATGATGTCATTATAGAGGAGTGGAAGAAGATCCCAGGAACAACCTGTGCAGCTCTGGTGAATTCCATGCCCAGGAAGATTAAGGCAGTGCTAGATAACAATTGTGCTCACACAATTTTGGATTTTGGACACAGTTTAGACATGTTCACTTAGGATGTACTCACTTTTGTTGCCAGTTATTTAGACAACAATGGCTGTATGTTGAGTTATTTTTACAGGACAGTAAATCTATACTGCTATACAAGCTGCACATTGACTACTCTAAAGTATAACCAAATTTCATTTCTATAGTATTGTCCCTTGAAAACATATAATAAATGGTTGCTGAAATGTGAGGAGTGTACTCACTTTTGTGAGATTATATATATATATATATATATATATATATATATATATATATATATATATATAATATAAAATAAATGTACACACAGCACCCTATATTGACAGAAAAACACAGAATTCTTGACATTTTTGCGGATTTATTAAAAAAGAAAAAATGAAAAATCACACTGGCCTAAGTATTCTGACACTTTGCTGTGACACTCATATATTTAACTCAGGTGCTGTCCATTTCTTCTGATCATCCTTGAGATGGTTCTACACCTTCATTTGAGTCCAGCTGTGTTTGATTGTACTGATTGGACTTGATTAGGAAAGCTACACACATGTTTATATAAGACCTTACAGCTCACAGTGCATGTCTGAGCAAATGAGAATCATGAGGTCAAAGGAACTGCCTGAAGAGCTCTGAGACAGAATTGTGGCAAGGCACAGATCTGGCCAAGGTTACAAAAAAAATTCTGCTGCAATTAAGGTTGCTAAGAGCACAGTGGCCTCCATAATCCTTAAATGGAAGACATTTGGGATGACCAGAACCCTTCCTAGAGCTGGCCCAACGGAAGCCTCTCCTCAGTGCAAGACATGAAAGCCTGCATGGAGTTTGCTAAAAAACCACCTGAAGGACTCCAAGATGGTGAGGCATAAGATTCTCTGGTCTGATGAGACCAAGATAGAACTTGTTAGCCTTAATTCTAAGCGGTATGTGTGGAGAAAACCAGGCACTGCTCATCACCTGTCCAATACAGTCCCAACAGTGAAGCATGGAGGTGGCAGCATCATGCTGTGGGGGGGTTTTTCAGCTGCAGGGAAAGGACGACTGGTTGCAATCGAGGGAAAGATGAATGCGGCCAAGTACAGGGATATCCTGGACAAAAACCTTCTCCAGAGTGCTCAGGATCTCAGACTGGGCCGAAGGTTTACCTACCAACAAGACAATGACCCTAAGCACACAGCTAAAATAACGAAGGAGTGGCTTCTCAACAACTCCGTGACCGTTCTTGAATAGCCCAGCCAGAGCCCTGACTTAAACCCAATTGAGCATCTCTGGAGAGACCTAAAAATGGCTGTCCACCAACGTTTACCATCCAACCTGACAGAACTGGAGATGATCTGCAAGGTGGAATGGCAGAGGATCCCCAAATCCAAGTGTGAAAAACTTGTTGCATCTTTCTCAAAAAGACTCATGGCTGTATTATCAAAAAAGTGCTTCTACTAAATACTGAGCAAAGGGTCTGAATACTTAGGACCATGTGATATTTCAGTTCTTTTTTTAATAAATCTGCAAAAACATCAAAAATTCTGTGTTTTTCTGTCAATATGGGGTGCTGTGTGTACATTAATGAGGGAAAAAAAATGAACTTAAATGATTTCAGCAAATGGCTGAAAAAAAAAAAAAAAATTGAAAGGGGTCTGAATTCTTTCAGTATCCACTGTGTGTGTGTATATATATATATATATATATATATATATATACATACATACATACACACACACACACACAAACACACACACACATACATACATACATACATACATACATACATATATACGTGCATGTATATATAGTGGGCTACAGTCTGAGAATAAAGACTACTGATGGATGCCTTCAATCTCTCCAATTCCTATTTACAGTACAATCATTCAAACCCTGTTTACATTCAAACAATCAAACTCTTGCTCTTGTGTTCCCTCTAAACATTTGTTCAGAAGCCACGCACAGCTCTTTGTCCGGTCTCTCTGTCTTTCTCGGCTCACAACGCCCACATCTAATCAAGCAGAAAATGGTCATAAATATTTCTTTCTGCTAGATTTCACTTTTGCATTTCACGGCTGGACATGATATTTTCCTCTTTCCCTCTCTATTCACCTCTGGGAGATCCTAATGCAAAAACCAGTGACTTATATTCAGGGTTCATGTCTCTGTAGTCACAAGCTCAACATATTTGAATGTACAGTGGGGCAAGAAGAAGAAAAACAAAACAAAAAAAACAGGGAGAACGAAAGTGAGAGAGAGATAGACAGACAGCGAGTGTGCGCAGACATAAAGGCCTCGTCTTATTTTCTGTGCCATTTGCTGGCTAGTGCTTTCACGGCCCGTCCCATTACATCATGTCAGAGGTTGTAAACAAGCAAATAACAACAGCTCACTGACGCTCAGAGCATCTCACGGCCCACCACAGCGAGGGGAATTGCTCTCTGCGTTCTTCCATGCTGCAAAACATTTGTTTCTTTATTGTCCATGTAAATAATACATCACCTTTTCCTTCCCTCCTTCCTTTCTTATGGAAGAAAAAAAAAAAGGAAAGGAGGGTAGGATGAAGGATTTATGTGTACGGTGTGCAAAGGGGAACTATTTATGGTGGGCGTCATTCCTAGAACGCAAGGTGCCATCACTGATATTTATGGGAAGACATCACGGCACTGACAGGGAATATCATTCTCCAAATGGTACACAAGCAGTCAGCGGCCAGCACCATTTCTCTTTGGAATAGAGGCCACATCACTGCCGCACACCTAGGAAGTGGTTATTACTGGCAGGAGTGATGGCATGAAAGGGCTGTGATGAACATAACTGGGTTTGCTGGAGGAAGAGGGGTCAGCCTTGTTCATTCTCAACGAACAGAATGAGATTTTAGCTTTTTTATTTCCTGTAATCTTTTTACAAAGAATAGTGTGATATTCAATACTTAAAAACTCAATGAAATCAAAATTTGAGGTTCATGAGTCCTTTAGTCTATTAGTTTTTAAGCTCACAAATTCAGCTTAACAATTTTTTTTTTTTACTGTAAATTAGCAGATATGCAAATGTAAATGCGATTTCAATTTAATTTTAAAGAAAGTAAAAAAATTCACCAAACATCCATTAAATTGACCAAAAGCGACATTAAAGATTTCAACATTGACAATAAGAAGAAATGTTTCTTGGGCAGTAATTCAGCATATTAGAAATGACTGGAGTAATGGCTACTGAAAATGTATGCAACACTGATTCCTAACCGCCACAACAGGATATAGCACAGACGAATAACAGACTATCTAAGTATATATAATGTTTACATGTCATTGCTCAAGCAGTGTTTCAACTGCGGAAATACATCAATAAAACAGCTTGAGAATAATATCTCACATAGCATTACATTTACCTCAGGCAAGTCATTTAGTGTCCACAACATGTTAGTTCACTAGAGAAATGAACTCTAGAGGGAAGCATTTCACTAAATATATGCATGATATATATTCATATTCCTTATATTTACTTTAATGATTAGTAATGTCTTAATTATTTACTATATCGGTTTAAATAAATTTGTCATGAAAACAAGAAATATGAAAAATAACTGAAAAATAATTTTAGAATTAGATTTAGAAGTTAATGCAAAACCTTATGTGCAATTTTTTATTTGAGTGTTGATGATTATATCTAAAAAAATAAATAGCAACTGAATTTAATAATTTGGGCTCTGATGTTAATTGTAACATTTAATATTACAGTAATGTGCAAGAAATGGCTCCCTGTATGTGTTCACAGCATTAGCTGAGAAAGATTTTTTTTATCCTTAAGAAAATATTAATTATAACTGAATTCATTTAAAGAGAGATACGCAACTTGTTCAATAAACCACTGTTTAATAAAAAAAGAAGAAAAAAGAAGGAATTTTATGTTTGGTTTTCTCCCCCGTTTCGAACCCGACTTCAATACCAAGGTACATACCGAACTGTCATGTTTGTTACACCACTAAAATATAGTTATACTAGTGTGCAAGCATAGTAAATTAAGTTAATTTATATAAAATTAACAATAATTAAATATAAATTGATTTGAATATAAATAAAATACAATGAATTCATATGAGAATCAGAAGAAGACACCTATCAGAGGAAACATTTTCATATCACGCTACCAGAGTTTAAAAATTGTAAAAACTGTAGTAAATATGATATTTTATGGTTACTACAGTAAATTTTTGTTTTATCTTCTGAATGTCAAGGGTAATTTCTTTAGCTCCTCAAAGCAATTACTAAACAAGTGCAAAAAAGCTGTCCTGTGATGCTTATAATTACTAATAATGCATTCTAGCATCTTTATGTGTGCCATAAATGTCTGTATAATGTCCTTCCCACGTTTTAAACCCTCTCTACAGTAATAATGCACTGATTAAGATTTGATTTTGTGAGGCAATATGTGCATGTCAGATATAAACAAAACAAACAGCTGCAGCACATCATCATCAAATCACAGAACAATCACGTTTATTGGCATTATTAAGTCTTCAAGATGCTTGTAGCGTTTCGGCAGGTGCGCTTCTCATCGGCCCCCCTGGGGAACGATACGGGAAAGGCCGGTAGCTTGCTAGAGACGTGCAGAACCCCAGCACTTTACTCTGTCAGCCGCGGTCTGGCTGACGCGCCGCTCTCTGAATGAACACTGACGTCTATTATCCGCCTAGTGTCGGCAGATTATGAATAAGAAATAAAAGCTACCTCAGCTACAGCACTTCTGCATTAGTGATGGGTGGGCACTATGAGCACACACACACAAACGTACGCATGTGCCGCACACACATCAGTACCTTCATTCTGAGCCTCCAGAGCCCAACTGAGATGCCTTAATCTGAGAAACGCACAGCTACACGGATTACCGTTTTATTGAAACAAATAAGTGTTTTAAAAACGGGCCGAAAGGCCTAGTTTCAATTTCAATAGCTCGTTTAACCCTTATCATCCCGATTCCTCGGGGACCATTCTATGTTAATTGGATCTCCACTGCATTTGCATTGGGGGTGTTAACAAGCACAGTCTATGAATATTAATTACCCAGAAGTTTTTGGTCCTTGGAAAAAAAAAATACTTTTCTTGATACATATTAATTCTGTGAAGTTTTTTAAAGAGAAACACTCATTAAAATTGCACAAGCCCCACGCTCAAACGTATCCCCATGGTATCGTGGCATCTTTAACTTTATCCATAATAAATTGGGTCATATTAGCGAAACAAAAAGAAACGCCCTCTACTAAACAGTCTTTTCATTTGCTTGTATGTAAACATTCCAATCCAGTGACTACATCGTGATCGTGTGAAAACGGGAATATGTGCATTAATACGTTTCAAAAGTATGAAATGATGTCGTCATGCATTTCTATTTAGGCATGCACGCCGCAGCAATGTTTGATTGTTTGAAAAGCGTGAAGGATTATAGAGAGACAGAGGTTATTCTTTCATGAGAAAACTCAAGCGGTGCGTTAAGAAGAAATCCTCCCTCACTGCTTTCGGGACTCCAAATAAGCCATCTAATACTAAAACAACACGGATGCATTTCCCAGTGCAGCCACAGTCTGACAGCTGCTGGGAACACCTGCTCAGAGTGTAGAGTTCCCCTCTTTAAGGCACACACACACACACACACACACACACACACACACACACTGGCATCAAAGCCCATCCGGCCTCGGCAGACAATACGAACTGCTTCATACTCACTAATGGTACCAGCATAGCAAACACGTACATATGCGCGCAAATAAATTGACCCCCATTTTAAAGCAAGGGTATATGGGAAGTGGAACAATAGGATGTTCCTTTTTATACACATGCAGTGATGCAAAACCCACCCACTCACACATATGGACGCACACATTTGGGCTCACTTTTGCAGCCTCTTCAAATGCATACACATATTCACTCACTCCACTACTTGTCTCCATTGCTGACCATCTGACCCGATATCCATTAGTAAAGCAGTTTCCAGCACGCACTCTAACGTAGAGGCTCTCCACAGCGCTCCGGCCGATCCGACTGCCGCACGCCAGTGCGGAGGAGCGCCTCTCATTGCCTCGCCGTCAATCAAACCCTGTAAACAGGATGTAAACTACTTGTAGATGCATTTATTGCGGCAAATCGCGTGTCACTGCCGCTGAGGAGAACAGAGATGCTGTTGAGACGATGCGACTAAGTCCTGAAGATTCTAGACAGCCGTAAATGTCACTTCTGTAAATGAGTATCGGGGGTATCGGGGGGTGAGAAGTGCACTGCCAGAGGGATATATTGCCTGCAACAATTAGTTACAATCCCAAAAAGCAATATGCTTCAATTGTAGCAGGCTTTGGAGAATCACACATAACGTGTTTCTGTTTTTTTTTTTTTCTCATCCTTTGCAAATAATTATTTCTCCTCTCTTCTACGTACAAGCACATTAATGTACAATTTCAATCTCCATCTGTACGATTATGAATCAGATCGGCCATCAATCGGCAGATCCAGCCGAGAGATTCATCCCGTAATAAAACTGTCACCTGTTCCAGGATAAAGACAGATGTTGCCAGTTGGGTGATAACATAATTAAACCGTTCAACGAGGGATTCCATAAAATTATCAAAATTGAAGGAAGCACTAGCGTTTTACCAATAAAGCAATTTGGGGCAATATGCGGTGTCATAACACCAATCTCCTGCTCAGGATTTGCAATAAGTTGGAGGCTCTGCCTTTCTCTAGTGCAATCTGACAATATTAACAGTTTACAAGCAGATACCTTAAAGTGAAAAGAGAGTGGAAAAAGAACACAAATGTGTGTCTTCCTCATCCTCGCTCACCTCTTCGCTGAGAAGGGTTGCTAAAATGCAGAATTTCCTCTTTTTCCAATTCATTAGTTAGAATCTGAGGCCCACAGGATGTATATGTATATGTATGTGTGTATATATATATATATATATATATATATATATATATATATATATATATATATATACACACACACACACACATATACATATATATATATACATACATACATATACATATATATATATATATATATATATATATATATATATATATATATATATATATACATATTCAGAAAAAGATATGGAATTTCAAATTTCAAATTGCACTCTCAATTTAGTTCTGAATGATGCACAACCCTGCCACTGGGTGAGATGGAATCAGAAGTGGGTGTGCATGCATGAGCATGTTTATGTATCTTCATCGCCATGCACGCTTTCTGTCACTCTTCTGAGTTTGTTTCTTGCTCCGGTAGGCTGCAGGGTTTTCTACACATTACATAATGCAAGCACCTGTGCTTACTCAGATTGTTCTGTCAGTGACCAACCCGAAGACATCCTAACCCTGCTTGAGGGCCAAAAAAAAAAGTTTTACATTGCTAATTGCATCCTTATCTTATGATCTGTAACAAAGCATGATTCTGTCAGAATGAACTGATGAGTTTACCCTCCCATCAAAGAATATCTGTCTATCAGTCTGGTCTTCTATCTTTTCTGTGGTTTTGAGATGATGTTGGAATGCCTTTGAGTGCGGGTGCTCTCAAATGTGATTAAAAAAAAGACTGCAATGAGACAGAGCATTAATATTTCAAGTTTAAGGACAGTATCAGCTGAGCAGGATTCCTGGCAGTTGCTCCACAAGTCTGAGTCAATTGCTGCTTACTTAAACATGCAAGAGATTATAAATGCATCAACTTAATCTCTCAGAACTCATCAGGAATTGTGCCATATAGAGCTTGGATACAGAAGTTAGAGTTAAGAATGTGAAAAACAAAGAAAATTGCAAATGATATATATCTTTAATATTTCAAATTAGTTTCTACTAGTCAGCATTGAGATAAATTGGGAGCAAATAGAAAAAAGCCAAATAACCTCACATGTGTCCCCTCTTTGACATTTTCAGAAGAGATTACAATGTCTCAAACGTTGCTTTGCTATGCAAGATACCAATGTCTGCAATGCAACATCTGAGATCTCAATAGTTGGGGGACTCCCTAAGAGGATTGCAACACTTTGAATAATGCAAAAAATTATTATTTTACAAGTCTGGCAATATACATACACATGCTTACAGTGCATCTTAATAAAAACTCAAATAGTTATCAATCGACTGAAGTATCGGACCAAATTATTGACAGATTCATTGACCAAATTATCTGAGCTATACTTTTGCCATAAAGTTTTGTACAATAGAAGGATGATCCTGTAAACTTAGCCTGGATCAAAAATTTAAGACAACATCCTTGTATAGTTATTTCAGTGTGCTTCACACAGGTTGACTTCCTGTTGCAGAAGTAGCAAAAAAAAGAAAAAGAAAAAAGAAAGAAAAAGTTAAAAAAAAAAAAAAATTGCACTTGCATAAGAGCAAGCTGACTTTATTTTCTTTAAATCTTTATCGCTTAAGATCATCTTCACTTCCTCATCAAAAGATGTTGTTGAAAACCACAACTTCTCTTTCTGCCTCGCTGAGTCGCAGACAAGACTCAGGGCTTTTTAAAGAGGCCCCCGAATAACAGCCTGTGACGGAACGCAATCAGTTTGGGATTGACGGCGTTCTTACTTTATGTTGTACCGAGGGTATTGTACATTCTGTAAGATCAGATATAGGTCAGTATGATGCCAATTTGGGCCACAATTGTGTCATATTTCTCGGGAAGCACATGAGAGATGCGATCTATCAGATGGCTGTCTTGGTTGTGTGGCTGTGGAAGGATGTTTGTATTGTGAATGGGGAAATTCCTGTGGGTGCAGTCACTGCTGCAATGAGCGATGGCTGACAAGCAAAAAAACAAAAAAAACATACTGTATATGCATAATGCATTTGTGTAAACCTACAACAATGCATCTAAACCAATCTTCACTGCATAAAAATAGAACATGACAATTATAATATAATAAAATATAGCATAATATAATATAATATAATATAATATAATATACATTGATGTTTTTTATTAGGACTCTCAGTTGATTTAAAATATCCAATTGCAGTTTAGATCAATTCATATTGTCAGGAATAATTCTTTTTTTTAAATATACACTATATATATACATATACACACACACATATATATATACACACACATATATATACACACACACACACATATACACACACACACACACACATACATATATATATATATATATATATATATATATATATATATATATATATATATATATATATATATATAAAACTAATATAATTAACTGTGAACTTAATGAACATGTTTAATTAATAGTTTTTATAATTTTTTTTTTTAGTTTAGACATATTCCCTAAACCAGAGCCTTAATTCACGCACAATTACCTTTCCTCCACTGCTTTTCCTGGAATCACATCCCAACTACATCATAAGGATGTCCACATACATGTTTTTTCCCCCCGATTTTGTCGACCACAGACCACAGAGAAATGAATTGCTCATTGGAGATGGCGCTTGTACCATAATGGAAATCTTTTGCATAAATGCTGACAGGGGTGGTCTGTCCCTTTAATTTTGGTGAATTATATGCATAAACCATTTAAAAAGTGGACCTAAATTCTTTAGTGCAAGGATGAAAGACGTTTGAGGTGGCTTTATTTGAATCTAAAAGCTCTATTCTATCTAGAGAACTCCCATTTAGGGACACGTCTCTTTTATATAAGGTAATAGCACTGGGGATTTGACTTCCTAATGGAGATGTTTAAATGAAGCTTATGGTCTACTTCCCCCCAAATCTGACTAGTTCGAGAAGATAAATTCCCCTGTCAAGGTCGAGATGATCAAACAGATTACAATTATTTTATCCCTCGTCTTTATTAATGAGCACTGTCTTTCACAGTTATGTCGACTAATCAGGATAGATGATATGTCAGCCTCCAGGTTTGTTGTTTTTCATGTATTTAAGGAGTCGTAGGGGTTTATAAATTGAAAGATAATAAAACCCTACAGCTTGTCAGAAGATAAACTGGGCTTTTGGATGTTGAAAAAGGTCACACTTTATTGAGTGTGTGCATAACACAAGCAAAGAGATTGATATGTTGTAAAAAAGCTGTCAATTATCACATAACTGAATCATTGTTCGTTGGGGAAGAAAACCCCAAAGAACTTGTTGTAATGATCAAAGCTGATAAAAAAAGCAGAATATCATCATTTACAGTAAAAGCTTTGACATTTATACTAAAATATTTGCTGTTGTGAGCTGCCTTAAAGGACGGTTCACCCAAAATTTAAAAATGTTGGCCATACTGTACAATGGGATCCATTGTTTTGTTTTTTGGACCCCAAAGACTTTCATTGTATGGACAAAACAAGTGAAACACTCCTTAATATATCTCAAAAAGTCTTAGAACACCATAAGGATGAGTAAATGAACTTCCAGTTGGTGTGTACATTAAGTGCATTACACATTGCTAAGAACAATTTAACAACAATGTCTCATAAACACTAACTACAATGAAACTACTGAAGTTAGTAATATCTATAAGTAATATCTTATTAAAAATATTAACAAAATAATATTTGAAAAATAAATCGGCAGCATTAAACAAAATACTTAGTAAATTAATCTAGACCAACTATATATTTGGTTACAATGTCAAGTGCATATCCCTGACTCGGTCAAGCTCTCTGGTGTTCAGCCTCTCTCTATCTCCTCTGCCTTTCTCTCCATTTCCTTGCATTTGTCAGAGTAGAAACCCCTGTTGTCTCAGCCGAGTGAATCAGATTGAGCCCCTGGCACAGAATGAAGGCAAAGTCAACAGGAATTAAGTTTCAGTGCAACTGTTTACTCAACTGTGGCCTGCAGTTATTGAAATCTTATCCATGGTTTTGTGTGACGACTGCGGTAATGAATTCAGTATGCCTGTGATTTTCGAACTGACAACATCACGCTAAGTCCGAGAAGCACATGACAGACTGGAGCAATTCAGAGGACAGGAGAAGGCGAAAGCGAGAGCCAATCACAGATGTTTAAGATTATTGATTGATGGTGATATACTCCAGTTACAGATTGATCTCAAGAAGACTCAAGGGAAAATCAAAACGTCAAATGAGTTTTATTCCTATACGTTTTCCAAAATAATAGTTCCAATTCGCAACCGACATCTTACTAAATTAAACACAATACAAAAGCAATATCCTCTGTATGAAATAAGACCAAAACAAATCAGTTTTGGGTTGTTCTCTGCTTTCAAACCAGCCCGTCACGCAGACCTGTCCTGTTTGGCATTACAACCAAGGCATTGCTCTCCTCAGTTCAACGACAGCCATGCTACTCCGACAGACAGTTACTTCAGAAGCTCCCCATTCCCACAAAACAACCCTTGACAACATCTCCCATCATGCCGTGGGGTGCAGATAACACACGACTGGCTGATCTTTTCAATGCTAGCCGGCTCAACACGCTGTCGTGAGACAAACAGAAAGAGCTTGTCTGTTTATTTTAGTCTGAGTGAGGATGTTTTGGGTGCTCTAGGTATATAATAAAAATGGCTGCAACACTCCACGCTCCGCTGCTTTGAATGGAAGCTCCCCGAACGTTCCACTGTTTACAATGCGACAGGTGAAATCTGTGGCACCTGGATGGACACCACACATACACGGCTGTCCGTAAATTCCATTGCACCTAAGCATTTGTCTATTGCAACACACCTGATAAATATTTCACCTGAATGCAGATGCAGAGTTGCCGGGATAAACACATTGGCAACCAAAAACACAATCACAGAAAGAGCACTTAGTGCGTTTAAAAATTCAAACTGCTCTCAATATACATAAATAATCATAATAATGTGTTTATGTACTCTGGTTGGAGGGGGTGTGACGATTAAATATTTACAAGCACTTAAAGAGGGGAGAGAAGGATGCTGTTGACATGCGTTAATAACAGACAGGTGCAAGAAGGAAAGAACGAAAGGTTGGAACGTTGGTAGGAATGAAGCAACGAATAAAGGATGGAAGGAACGAAAGAAGAAAAAGAAAAGAAGAAGTAAAAGGAGGAAGGTAGGAACAAAATAACGAACAAATGATCAAAAGATGGAAGGAATGATTTAAATGAAATAAAAGGACTATGAAAGAAAGAACAAAGGATGAAGTAATATTAAAGGGAATGGTAGTAAAGAGAAGAAAGGAAGGAAGGAATAGGAAGAAAAAAATAAAAAAGTGAATGAATGAACAGACGCTGAAAGTAATTAATGAAAAAAAGGAGGAATAAAAGAAAGACCTGCTGTTGCTGGATGTTTACGAGGTCAGATGCTGTGATGTCAGATGAAGGTGTGGCGCTCTTGGATTGAACTTCTCTGTGTCCCTCCACACAAGGTGGGGCGCCGTTCTGTTTGGCTGTTCCGTTTGTCACCTCTGTCCCCGACTCTTGCATCATGACTTAAAAACCTGCAGGAGAGACGAAAAAGGAGTGTTAAAACAAACAAAAAACATTTTAAAACAACTCCACACAAATTTCTTTTAGTCCCGCTCATTTTCACCTTTCCCATCGTTACCTTAGAAGAAGCTAACCATCATATTCTGTTTGTTTTCCATCCTTATGCTAGGCCTAAAAGAATGAACAGCAAAAAGCAAATGGAATGGGAACCCAACCTCAGTCACGTCTCAGCAGAGAGGCCCAAGAAAACACACTCGCTCACAAACAAAACTTGTTCAAGTGAAATGGATATATTTACTCGCATTGCTCCCAGAAGAACCACAGCCCAATGGCTTTTTAATGGGAAACAGGGCAAGGGAGTCGGTCGGATTACAAATCTCAAAAAATCAAAAGTTCTCAGCAAACGTTTGCATCCTGGGTGTTGAGTTAATACCACGGTCCTGGGCCCGCACACAAATAAACAAATCTGAAAATATTCCGATACTTGAAGTATTTCCAATAATACATTATACTTTAATAATGCCCATTCAGTCTCACAAAAAGACTTATTGTTCTTCTAACATTTCCCATTTAACAGACCAGCCATGCAATACACTTAAAAGGCTAGTTTACTCCTTCGACATCCTGATCTATTCATGTCGTCCTGAGATAGACAGTTAGATTTATATCTTTTGCATTCATCGCGTCCCTCGTTGGCAAGGAGTGCCTTGTAGCCCTGTTTCAGACCATCTTAATGAAGCTGACCAAGTCGGGCAGAAGTAAATTAACTTGGCTTATTAATTATTGATATGAGGCAGAATGAATGCCCTTAAAGCACAGGATGCTAATCACATAGGCAGGTGAAAATTGAAAAGAATTCAGATTTATAATGCTGCCCCCTCTCAGACAGTAATAAGGCGTTTGATAATTGTTAAGCCAGGTTTGCAGGGGAGAGGTGGATACAGACGCAGACGAACACACTGGGGATTGACCCTTCTGGACCACGGAAGGGCTGCAGCTCTTCTATTGTTCTATTGGCTCTTGTGTTGTTTTTGATGTAAGATTGGGACGAATTGCAGTACATGAACTACTAGACCAAAAATATATAAAATAATTTAATTTTGATTTGTATATCCATCGAGGCATGGAGACAAGACCCCTGAAGGTGTCCTGTATTTGGCACCAAGACATTAGCAGCAGATCCTTCAAGTCCTGTAGGTTACGAGGTGGAGCCACTATGACTTGAACTTGTTGGTCCAGGCACATAAAAAATTGAGCATCTGGATTGAGATCTGGGGAATTTGAAGGTCAAGGCAACACCTTCAACTCTTGAACCATTCCTGAACAATGTGTGGAGTGTGGCAGAATTATCCTGCTGAAAGAGGGCACTTTCACCAGGGAACACTGTTGTCATAAAGGGGTGTAACTGGTCTGCAACAATTTTAGGTAGGATGCACATGTCAAATTTACATCAACATGAATGGCTTCATCTATGAATGGTCACAATGAATGGCTCATCAGTGTGTGTTTATATGTGTGTGTGTGAGATATATATATATATATATATATATATATATATATATATATATATATATATATATATATATATATATATATATATATATATACACACACACACATACATATGCTGGAAGCCAGCGATTATATGTTTATACAGTTGTTGTTTTTTTT
Source organism: Zacco platypus (assembly GCA_038088235.1). Lineage (NCBI taxonomy): Eukaryota > Metazoa > Chordata > Actinopteri > Cypriniformes > Xenocyprididae > Zacco > Zacco platypus. Next base: position 26,160,020 of record CM076074.1, read on the forward strand.
TCTTACAAAACTCATCGCTTCGCTTCACTTCATAAAGGCATTTATTAACCCACTTGAGTCGTATGGATTACTTTTATGATGGATAGATGCACTTTTTGGAGCTTCAAAAACTCAGGTGCCTTTAAATCCCATTATTAAGCTTGGAAGAGCCAGGATTTTTTTTTAATATAACTGGGATTGTGTTTGGCTGAAAAAAGAAAGTCATATACACCTAGGATGGCATGAGGGTGAGTAAATTATTGGATAATTTTCATTTATGGATGACCTATCCCTTTAACAAGAATAAATTCAGTTGTAGTTACCAAAAATGCACTTTTTTGCCATATAATAAATGGAAAGAGGTTATTTTGAGTCCTGTAATTAACAATTTTGAATAAACCTGATATTTCCAGGTTCCAGGTCCTCTTCTTACCCCCTTACATCACATATTTTAGCTTTATCTCAAAAAAATCCCTGAATACACTATATAAACAATTAACATGTGTAACTAAACTGCTCCATGCTCAAAATGCTTTTCAATTAGAGATAAACTGACCAAGTACCTGGTACTCCCACAAACAAGCTGTGGCTTATTCAGCAAGCTTCTCTCCCTTTCTGTCTCTGTTACTTTTTAATGTCTCATTTGTTCTCTCTCCTTTTTTTCATTGTGTTCCATAAAAGAGGATGATAATGGCTATTATGCATGCACTGTCATTCCGTACAAAATTTTCATAATTATAAAGGAAGGGCGTAAATTTGCCAATGCGTGGCATCTCTAAAAGTAATCATAAGAATGCGCCGGGGGGCTATTTTAATGTATGCGAAACTAGTGACCCACAATAAAGACGTGAAGCTGCAACGAATGCAAAGTAATGCACATGAGCCCAATTCCACGTCTGAAGAGGGCCAGCTAAAATTAACACCCAATTAATTTCGGAATTGACAAACAAATGAAACCCATAAATCTACTTTCTCATTAAATTTCACCATGGAATAATTCAAAAGCTGCAATATCGCGATCAAAAAAAAAAAAGGATGAAAGAAAATGCCTGTTATCCATCACAAATATCAAATAGATGGAGGAAAAAAAATAATCTTTTGGAAGGGCATTAATAATGTCAACGGCTTTATTAAGCTATTGTTTTAGTGTCCCGTCGTTATGATTCCAGCTTTGGATTTTGCCCCACTTTGATAACAAAAGTGCAATTCTTTACTTGTGATTTTTTGGTCTTGCATTAGGTACAAAAAAGGCATGCAACATAAACATGAATAACAAGCAAGCACATATATAACCAGCAAGAGAAACAGATGTGTTTGTTTACAGTGTTTATCGCAGCTTTAAATAAAAAGAAAACAAAGACTTAAGGCATAAACTTCAAAATAATGGAAATTCCCAGAGATTAAGCCCCCGCCACCAGGCACCTACCAAACAAACCTCCATCATCAGATGTCTGCGACATTTCCCCACAAAACGCTTGCTTGCTAAACACAACAAGTGTTTGGAACAAACAATGGATAATACAACAAGGTCAGAATTTGTGTATTTTGACTTTTGTTCGGTTCATCTGATACTGCGAGCGCACACACACCAAATCATGTGCGCACCACACCTGGCCTACATAAAAGCATGGGCAAATACAGAAAATCAAGAGCTTTCTCCCTTATTTATTATTTCCCAGGATTTGACTGTGAGCTTGTTTATGCCGAGAGTTTGTTTGTGTGTGCCGTGCACCAGGCCGGAAAGCAGACTCCATCAACGTTAAAAAGACGCTGTCATTCCGGTAAGTTCTGAAAGCCCACCTGCTCTTACAAGTCTGTGTTCTCACAACACCCCTGTTTACACAAGCGCTCAACAAAAGCACAACATTCTTACGCTTCAGATAAGTAGTCACAATAAGCACGACAAAACCCCATGATCACACTGTTGTTTAGGTTCAACGTTGTTGCTAGTCTAGACAACACAATGATCTGTACATATGAAAAGGTGTGAGAGCATCTTAAGGTTTTTTTTCTTCTTTCCTTTTTCTCAAGGATTCCGGATGAGTAATGCAGCTGTATTTTGGCTAGAGATGGGTGGTATAAGCAAAATTATGACCCAGTACATTATGAGACATTTTTATAATCACAGTAAAAGTATATATGGCAATATATTTTTGCATGAAATAAAACCCAAAATAATTTACAAACTTCAAAACCATTTAGCATTATTTGGAACTTGGACACAAACCAAAAGGTGAAATTATTCATATGAATGTCGAGATGTACTGATATAAAAATTCTGGCCGATATTGATAAGCTGATAATTATTTTCATGTTATGATGAATAATCAATAAATGGATAAAATTAAAATTCTATACCATTTAGTCAAAAACAACACAAAAGAAAAGAAAAAATATAAAATAATAAAAATTCAGTACAATGAAATATATGTTATTTTAATTAACTAGAAAAAAATAAATAAGATTTTAAACCCCTTCTCAAAATATATTTACCCCCCCCCCCAAAAAAAAAAATAAATAAATAAAAATAAATAAATAATTAAAAATAAATAAATAAATACATAATTTTTAAAAAATAGGGGCTGGGGTGACATACCACCCATCTCTAAAGTGTAATGCAGGTTTACTTCTGACCGCAATCAAGCCTCCTCAAAAGTCTGTCTATCACACATCTAAGCTAGATATCAAGCATCGTGTTACCTTCGGTTTGGTTCTTCAGTCTCAAGGCGCAACTTTGCATCATTCACAAGTGTTGACACAATCAGGGCTAGCGACTCGCCCTCTTGGAAAAGAATTGCTCGTCACCCTCTCAAAGAGGAAATGACAGCAGCAATGACATTCTGCCAAAAGGAGATCTCATTGCAAGACCAAACAGCCTCTCTAATCTCAGCAGGCCTCTCCAGGCCAGAAACTCAACTCAACTCAACACTACTGTGGCACCATTCTGAGAACAAAACCCCAGCACCTTTGGACAGACGGGTCTCGTCTTTTCTTTTGTGCTTTCTTGAGTTTGCTTCCAGACCTTGTAGGGCTAATGCCGGTCCGGCAGCTCCTACAAACAAAGCTCGCTATTTGTTTAATAACTGATTGCTGCCATGACTACGGTAAACAAGAGGGAGAACAGGGCCTTTTCTTTCTGTTTATGAACAAACACATCTTCTCGCAAAGAGCAATTTAACATTAACCAGGTGGAATGATCAACAGATCCCATAGGTTACACAGAGGGCGAGCCGAAACGTAAACATTCTTCAGAGAAAGAGAGCGTGCGAGGGGACGAAAAGAATGGAAGGAGGCGGGAAAGCATGTATGGACAGCAAGGTCAATGCAAATGCAGCTCGTCTTGAATAAACAGTTGGAGGAGAAACTCAAGACAAACAAACAGTCGTTCTCTTGACATTTAACGAAGCATTAGGATGGGTGGGCTACAGCTGCTAACGGCCAATGTGAATGCGAACTAGATGGGGTGGGAATGTGTCACTCAACAGGTCTCACGGACCTGACGTTCCTCCTATATGTCCGGCTTGGTCTGCGGAACAAACAGACATGCAGCATCATCCTTATTGCCTCCACGAAAACAGAAGCAAGGAACTTGTAAAACCAGTTAAACATTACCACAGTCAATTACTCAGTAACTACAGCTTGGAAAATATCAATTATGGCTGTGGGTTCCTGTCTATTTACAATGACAAAGCATTGAGTTTGATTATACTGTAAACATACACAATGGCATTGACTAAGTGAGTTTAAAAAAAAAAAGTATTTGGTAGCTTAATCTTTTTAATTAAAGATTAATACAATCTTTTTGTTCACCTACAAATTACCCTCAAGTAAATCCAAATGCATGGCTTCAGAAGAATTGGAACAGGGGAGTCATATGGACAATTTTTAATCATATTTTTTTTGCACTCTTTGGTACAAATCTGACTACAAATTTGAATCTGACAGTAAAAACCTCTTTCCTTCAACAGAAGCTTTGACATGTTTCATTATATCTATTAGAAGAGATGCATATAGAGGTACTTTTATATATTATATATTTGCACTCATTAAGAGTTTTTAAAGAAATCAATACTTTGTTTAATGCATCCTTGCTGAAGTAAAGTCAAAAGTGACAGTAAAGTCTTTTATATTGATACAAAAAAACATTTTATATAATTGCTGTCCTTTTAAACGTTCTATTGCTCAAATAATCCTGAAAAAAATGGTTTCCACAAAAATATTATATAGCACCCAGAAGAAAGAAATGTTACTTAAGTACCAAACTGACGACTGGAGTAATGATGCTGAAAATTCAGCTTTGCCATCACAGAAATAAATTCTTGTCGCACAGTTTGTGTAATATAACTTTATTCATGAAAAAAAAAAAACTGTCAGGGCATGTCAAAACACCTCCAGGGCCCAGAAAACACCTCAGACCCCAGAGGGTTAACACATCTTAAAAGAGAAGACAGTTAGTTTAAAATTTAATAATAGTGTATATACTTCATAATTTAATTTATTCAAGCACCAAGAGAGTAGATGAGTAGAATGTTCTTTTGAGTCTCAAGTCCCGAAGTATTAAAGTACTGAAAGAGTCCTTTTTAATCTTTCATAAGCTTTTTCAACTTCCTGTCTTCTCAGTCCAACTGCTCTCACATTCATTTCATTTAACTCTCCAAATCGATTTATCCCCACTCTGAAGAACTACAAAAATGAGTGATACAGGGGTCTAAACACATATTTATTACACATCGAGAGAAACGTAATAAGATCCTTATGCGTGAAATCCAGATTGAAACATATCACCAGACCATCACTGAAAGCCGGTGCGGGCGCTCTGTAATGTTGCGCACGGTGATTCGAATAAATATGAACTCATTATCACACTACAAGCTTGAGAAATGAACAAGAAATGAACAATCAGGATGCCGTCAACCGGAAGACAACTCCAGCGGAGAGGCTAAATAGATGTATAATTTCAAGAGGTACACAAAACAGTTTGTCTCCTCAATGAATTTACGACAAAGTCTGCGCTGCGTTTAAGGCCCTGCTGTGCCAAGACTATGATGGAACGCACAAAAGTAAGGCAGGCCACGGTATTTTTAGCGAAACAGCCAATAGAGACCCAAGTAAATAAGAAAAAGTCTAATGAGTTTTAATGCAGCCGCTACCAGGATAGAAAGGCCAATTTTGGGATGTGGAGCTACAGTCATGAGCGGTTTACGACAAACTCCTGAGCGACTCTCCTTCAAGCGACATTGAAGGATTCGTTCACAGACAGCTTGTGATGATTAGCACGGCAGCGACGAGTCAGTAACCGTGAGCCAGGTCTCACCGTGCGCATGTGAGGCATCGAGCCGTGGGGAAGGAGGCCTTCACTCAAAAGGCCCCACAGCACAACGGACAAATTACAACTGTCAAACACCCGCACGCACTCGGCAAAGAAAACAAGGCATTCAATCTCCTGCATCCTCCGAGACTGGACAAAGTGCATATTGTTTTAATATTATTTAAAAGTGTGCCATATATTTTTAATCATTGTTACTCGAAATTCGTGCAATGAGCACTCCCGTGGGTGGAGCGAACGCGGACTTTTGCGCAGAGGAAATGTGTCAACCGCGTATTTGTGGGACGGGGAGTTTAGCCTCAGCGAACTTTGTCTAATTAATATTTCCAGTCTAAACCATGAGAGGGCCTGTATTATTAGAAACATTGTCTTGGGGGTAAATTACCCAGTTGCACTGCCATAGTGTCAATTGGCATTAATGGAAAAAGGCAACAACATAACTACAGCCAAGCAGAGCAACCTGAATAATTTGCAGGCCCAGTAGCATATGAACGAACATCATATTGCTCGCTAAAAAATGATGGTAAAGATATGTTATTGACAAAGCATCATTTAAAAGGTTATTGAAATTTATTAAAAAGTAAATTAAATACATAAAGCCTTTGACTAAATAAACACGAATTCGCTTTTTTGTAATTTCCATCACATTTCGAACAATGTATCGTGTTTGGCAGCATTCTGTAATGGATATGAATCATTGTTATGAACAGAAACAATACCCAATTAATTAATACTTCCTTTGGAAAAATACAAAATTAAGAGAAAAATTTATAACAATGAAGTCTAAAAAGGAACCTGAAAAGCAGCAAAAATACATTTAATAAATAAAAATAATGCATGCATAAAAGTTTAAAAGATAACTTACTGTGACCTTATTGTAAAAAAAAAAAAATCAACTCTTGGGACATAAAAGTGCTTGAAGTTGCAGAAACACTCAAACATAAGGTCAGGTCTATGTTGGAGTTTAAGTTTTTACATGAGAAATTATTATCAAATGATCTAATGACAACCATAATTACCCTCTGATTTGTCAAAACATGACAAGAAAAAGTGGTAACACTTTAATATAAGGTTCATTAGTTAACATGAACTAATAATGAACCACTTATACATTTATTACATTTGCTGTACATTTACAAACACATTATTAAAATCTTGGTAACATTAATTAATGCACTGTGACCAAAAACAAAAAATGAACAACTGTATTTTCATCAACAAACATACATAGAATAACAACTATACTGCTTATGGTTAGTAAATGTTAGTTAGTACATTCACTTATGTATAACTAATGAATCGTATTGTAGAGTGTTACCAAAAATATTAACACAATCACTCTATAATACTTTTTTTACGCTTACTGTGTTGATAACAGAATGCACAATAGGCAATAAATCATGCTGATCGACTAGTCATTTGGCTTTATCGAGTATAAACATGCTGTATTATCTCAGCAATTATCGGAGCTTGCATGCACAAAACCTAATTTCTGCACAAAATCATTTGACGTAACAGTTTGCGTCTTGTGAACAAAAGCAAAAACCATAGGGGAACCCCGAAAGACTACTTTGCAACATTCAGGAATCACATTACCTCTCTATAGTTTTATAAAACTAAGATTCTTTACCACAACATCAAACCACAGCATCGTTTGGTGTACTTTCCATCCTGCATACTTAGCCAATATCGAGAAAGGGATATTGCACAGCTGTGAGGTGCCGGTGCAAAATTGAAGACTTGTGCTCAAAAGTGAAATATCTTTCTGAATGTTTACTAGCAAATGCATGTTGCAAAATGAGCAGGCATCTGTTCTGCCACACTGGTGTCATGCACCTCTTCCTATAGAGGTTTGCATATTAATACAATGTTCTGAAAGGGTTAAAAAGACAGGGAGTCCTCTGTCTTCCATTAAGCAGTTAAACCAAAGGTAAAGGGCATGCTAGGGGTAAACGGCAAAAGACCTCGCGTGAAACCGACGAGCGCTTTAATGGAATCGGCTTTTTAACAACTCTTTTTTTTTGTGTTAAATACAGTCCGTGTCAGGGAGATGCGTCCCACCCATAAAGCAAGCGCAATGACAACGTACAGTGGGCACTAACGCAAGGACATAGTTCATCATGCCATTTTCTGCAATTCCCAGCTGATTAGGGTCATTATGTTGGAACCCTGATTTATGCTGTCATTTCCTCTCACCCTATCCTGCATCAATGAATCTTAATGAATTGGTAAATAAGGGTGAGGATTACACTCTGCGACACCGAAACATTCCTCACCCTCCACGCCACCAGATTTATGGAGCCAATTAGGGACTAACGGAGAAAATTGGCTGGCAGGAAAATAATATTCTTTATGGTACAAAATGGAAAAGCATTCACGCTGAAGGGCAATTGTATTGTCAGCATTAAGTCCATAAAATATCCCCTCCACCCAGAGAAAGAGAGAGACAGACTTTCGAGCAATCTTTCTTAAATTACAAAAAGGAAGCGCATTCAGAAAATATTTTTTTGTGGGGAAAAGTGTCTATTTAACACTATTTTTTGTTAGTATTCCAAAAAAGCTAAATATCAACTAACCCTGTGACTCAAAACAACCTATAAAACCATTAAAAAAATTTAAAAAATTTGTATAAAAAAATATATATAGATAGATAGATAGATAGATAGATAGATACATACATAGATAAAGCATAAAAAATATACATAAATAACCGAAAAAAAATCAATTATGAGAATTAAGACGGCGACACTGCAGGATTTATTGCAAGTGCATTAAGGAGCCGTCAACATAAACGTGATAGGGTAAAAAGGGATTTAATAAACACGTGCACCCGGCTCATCCCATGACCATGAATCATGCACCGGCACACAAATTGTCCTTTAAACCAATCATTCTTCTCCATGATCAAAACAACGGCGCCTGCCGCAAAAATGGCTAACCTTCAGTTCTTTAATGTTTTTTTTTTTTCCTTCTCTTTTCTGAGGTGACAAAAAGTGGAAATACAAAAAGACAGCCAGGAGAAACGAATATGGGGGGGAGGGGGGTGCAAGTATATGCGGAAAAAGCCCAAAGTGAGACCCACCTCTTCCTATTAATGGCAGCATCTTAGAGGCACACTCAGTGTGCTAACGAGCCCCCTTTATGTATTACATATTGTGACTAGACTCGGAGCGTAACAGCGGCTCTCCACATCAAACACGCAAAGGCCTGTTATTAGATGGAGGGCTGGGAGAGAGGCTGTGTGAAAAGAAGTGGAAAATTAAAGTTGAAGCCAAGCAGGAAAGGCTTTAATTTACTAGCATGTACAGTATGCAAATGAGATTACTCTCTGCTTAACTGCATCATTTATGTCCATAATAACGGCATCATCATTACGGGACTCAAATTAAATTACAGCGTAATTAGCATATCAAAGTGATTGGTTAAAGTTTAAAACAAATACCCAATTTTCGCTAATGAAAAGCTGTAATCGGCACTCATGTAACTTGGAGTGAAAACAGCCAAAACAAATATATGTTTTCGGGTGGGGTGGGGGGAATGGGAAGATGGGGAGAGGGTTCTTGCCTCGCTCTAACGTGATGAGGGTGGGGCTTACGGAGGCTGAACGTGTCTCACCTGGCGGACTTCACACACTCAAGTTCCATTTCCTAGAGACGCTCTGATCAAAAGGTACCATTTCCTACACTTGCCACTTTGAAGCTCATCAATAAAATACAAAATCACTTCACCGCTGATCCGATGGGTGGGAGGGGGGAAGCGAAAGTAATACGCGAGACAGATGGGGGAGGGATGACATCTGAGGGCTTATAAACTTACATTTTAAAGGGGAAGGAAAACACCTCCACTTTCCAGTCGAATTACCATGAATAATGACATTTAACTATTGCCGTCAACCAAAAGCAACTGCACCAGAAATGATAGCACTGCAACCCAAATCATGCCACAAAAACCATCAAACCCCGGACTCGACGGATCACACGAACACAGTTTGTGTCATACGTTCCCTCTGTTTTTGATCCGTAGCTTTAAGAATTTCATGTCACCACATTATTGATCTCATTCCGAATTTATGACGCACTTCTCCATTCCCAGAGCAAAATCTGAGGTCTTAACTCTCAGACATAAGTCAATCTCTCCTCGCCAACCCCCCCAGGACTTCATCTCGATTGACTTAGCCAAACTGCACCAACAAACGAATCAGAGCCTGTGCACATTACTCTTGAAATTTTAAAGAAGTGCTATTTTATTTTATTCATTGAGGAATCCATTATAGGCCGTATTCCTAAGAAGTATGTAAATGACGTGCCTTTCAAGGTAGAGTCGGGGCAGAATCCTCTCCATCAACTAATGACACCGCTCATTACATGCAGAACAGAGCGGAATGAAAGTGCTCCTGTCTGTAGCAGTGTCTTCCCTGTGTAAATCCCTATGAAATGCTAATATCTCACTTCTAATTAAAGGATACTAAGTCCAAATGCACCTACGTGCCAGTAACATAAATTTTATTAATGTTTTTTTCGTTGCTACAGCCATGTCTAGGCTCCATTCCATTAATTCATATTTAATACCACTGCTGCTCAAGTATTCTTCTCTTTTTTTGCTTTCGTTGCCTTTATTTCTTTCTTTTCTTTTTTTAACACTTGTGGCCCACGATTACAAACAGATGCTCATTGTGAGCAGAAGCATCATTATGGGGTTGTGAAACTATAGTTTTTTGCAGGTGCATGAGCGCCTGGCCACACAGACGTTTGCACAAACGCTCATGTGCACATAAGGTGCTAAAACTATCAGAAAAAACAACAACACTGAGTTAACCGGTATGGCCTCTCTGAGCTTGTACACATTTACTGTATTGACACATGTCTGCATGTAAACATGTTTACAAAAAATGTGCAGCCATTCTACGAATTCGACCTTGAAGTCGGCAAACAACAGCTACACAAAGTTCATTAAAGGGAGGTTAAAAACAATGTCATTCCCTTTTGCCTTAAAGACAAAGCTGGCTTTGTGCATTGCTTTTTCTAAGACACAAAACGCAGGGAAAATTGATCACGTTGGTATCATCGTTGAATTAAAAAGCCTACCTAATGGTTAGCATGAAATACGGCCTAATTAGGGCTTTGGTTTTATAGCGCCTGTTAACGTAGTTATCACTTACAACATTGTAATGTCAAAATCAATACGGATTACTTATGTCCTATCCGCCTCCATTCCGCGAGGTGACGATAGTTTATCTGTCTGTGCACTTATTAGGTAGGATTGAGCCAGACAGCATTTTGAAAAAAAAGAACCAAAATTCAATCTATGCAGCCCCATTCATATGGTATTACTCACACAACCAAACTTAAATCAAAGAAATTTATTCCAGCTTGAAAGTAGCAAAACACTTCAGAGAGATAGATAGAGATAGAGATAGAGATAGAGATAGAGATAGATAGATAGATAGATAGATAGATAGATAGATAGATAGATAGATAGATAGATAGATAGATAGATAGATAGATAGATAGATAGATAGATAGAGATAGACAGACAGACAGACAGACAGACAGACAGACAGACAGACAGACAGAATAATCGATCGGACAAAAAAAATAGATTGAACCAAAGACAGACAAAATGATAGAATGATAGATAGAACGACAGATAGATAGATTTTTCAAATTATCTTTACAAATTTAAAGTTCTTTTGCAAACTTCAATGGTACTGAAATAAAAATGTTCCGTCGATTGAAAAAGTGCACATTTCAAAGTAAAAGTAAAAAAAAAGACAAATGCAGAGAAGAACACCACAAAATTCTAATCTCCATTTAAATCCATGTTATGACAATATACCCATAGATAAGATGTAGCCTGCACTAAAGTGTCTGCCTGCTTCAGATCTAAGGTTACAGTGGCTGACCTTCAACATTCTTCACTGTCCCAGAATGCCATTCATCTACAGGCTGCAGATAACACAGAGTAAATATCATAAGCATGAGGATTTTAGGATTGAGGTGAGGCCGGCCACATCCTTAACCTACAAGGAAGAGGGCGAAAAGAGATCTACCCTTTAAGGGCCATTTCCTGAAGGATCTGCTGTAAAAGCACACAAAAAGAAGACATATCCATGTCCTGTCATTTCTCTAGGCATTAAGGTTTTTCATCATCTCTTTGATGAAGGCTGCTCTGACTAATCACATTAGCCATGTGTTCTGAAAACCTGCATTAAATCGGCAGTACTCTTAAACACGTTACAGACACGAGCAGAATAGAGGTCCTAAAGTTACTCACCAATCAGAGAAGAGATTAAAAGAGCTTGATTGGTCAGACAGCGCTTGAAGAGTCTTGTGTATGAGGGCGCAGCAGTGAGAGGAGGGACACAACCTGTGACTACAGTAATCTGTTCTGAAACACACCAACCCTTATCCCCTGCTGATATATACCTAAACAAGACAAACACAGGCAACCAGTGAACAGGCAACCACAACAAACAAAAGAGTGGAAAACTGAAAGTAAGCGACAGAGAGAGATGCAAACGAACAGAGGGAGAAATAATAATGAATTTAACACCCAAAAAACAAACAAACAAACAAACAAACAAAAAAACAGTAAAAAAAAGTACAACAAAAACATTTCACACAAAAACTAAATATAGAAATAACCATTATAAAATAAAACATAGCCATTTAATCATTATAAAATAAAATATAATATCCATTATAGAAAATAAAATAACATTAAAAAAATAATAAATAAATAAAATAAAATAAAATAAAATAAGGTTATACATTTGGTCATTTATAAAAACGGTCAAAATTTTAGACCATTTTTATAAATAACCAAAATTATAATCATATTTTCATTAAGATTAAGAAAATCTTTCTAGTTGTTTCAATTTTCTTTCCAATTGTCATGATGCCAATGTAAATAAAATTTTTAAAAAATGGAAAAAAAAAAATATTTATGAAGACATCCTACATTCATTTTTGTCCGCAAGCAGCTAATCATGACCGTAATATCAAAATACCCAATAGCCTTTAGTTGATATGCCTTGCCCCAACTTTCTGTTTTAATAGGAAATCGGTAAACAAACCGGTGTTAAGAAAGCTCATGAAGAAAAGATGAAATATGAATGGCTGTGGACAGGGAAAAAGAGAACCCAGCCAAGGAAAAAGTCAAAATATCATTAGCGATCATGCGCCAAGACGTGGGCAAGGTTGAATAATGTAATAATGAGAGGCAAGGCCTGTGACATTTGTTTCTTATTGTCTAAGTGGCAGTTTAAAGGCCTCTACCCCGGGCCGGGCCCCTGGCCTTCCTTCTGCTCTGTTTTAACAGAGATGAAACCATATTAGGATGTGTATGCTAAAGTAAACAATAACATAGTTGCAATGAGATGGAAATTTTTCAGCTAATGGTGTTTGTCATTCCTGTTTTCAGTCCTGGACTTAAGCTCTTTGCCTCTTTCTCTTTTTTTTTTCCACATCTTTCTTTTTTCCCTCCCTCGAGCTTGGGAGGACTGTGTTTATGAATAACAACTAAAGCGGCCAATCCTCAACCTGCTGCAAAACACACAGTAAACAGATCTGCTTTTAACGTGCCTCTTCACTTTATTTGTTTGACACGTTGAATTAGCTTTCAGACTACAGTGAAGAAAAATTTAACCATAGAAGTGACAAGTAAAGTGTATGCTACTTTGTCCATACAATGACATTAATTTTAATATTATACAGTATTTTAGCCCAAAAGATTACATATTACAGACAAAGTGCAAAGAGCGGAATTTAAAGTGATAACTCACACATAAAAAAAAACACATTTTTCACTCAAAGCAAGGTTTCTTCGATTATTTTTTAAACCAAGGGCCCCTTTCATAAGCTGTCTCCAGACACTCAACAAGAGCTATATTATTATTCAGAAAGTAACCTCTAATGTGTCACATTTTATACCTTATACCCAAAAGTTTATTTACATATTTGACTATATGAACAGTCATTCATTCCTTTACAAGTATAGACTAGTACTATTTTGAATCAAATGAATCCATGGATATTGAATCAGTTCTGAAATTTTCAGCAGACACCCAGAAAATTTGAACCCAATTTGACAAAAATGATAATTTACATACCATAAAAGTAGTCACAAAATAGGACTTTTAAATCACCAACCAAATCGATATAAAAGTATACTGTATATATATATATATATATATATATATATATATATATATATACATATAAATGAATAAAAACAGTATTTTTGCAATTCCGTTTGGTGCCAAAGTGACGAAGAAATTACACATTTCACCTTTAACATAGTCCAAAGTCAAACTCTTATTACAGTTTCAAAGCCACAACAAAACTTCAGCTAACCAGTGTAGGCGTATCTCCTTTCCTACTCACAGCACAAATACACTGCCCCTCTCTCTTTGTCTCTCTCAAACACACACACCTTTCAAATGCAAGCTGTTTATTTACTTAATGTTAAAGCTATTCCATTAAGCAGCCAGGCCCAGGTGCTTCATCCCTAAAAGGGATTTTGCTTCCTCAAATAAATACTGAAGCGAGGCACTGCCAAAAAGATACTGACCATGAATATAGCGAATGTCAGATAGAGAACAACAAACATCAACCTGTCCAAGTCATTAGGGACATACACTTTAAATTTCAGAGAATGTTTGGAGTTTATGATGATTTATGAACTTGATCTAGTGTATTTTTAAGGAAGGCAAGCTTAGACTAAGCCCATTGTGTATGGCTTACCTGCTTATGCTCAACAATGTGCTAATGATTTCACTTTCGTCTTACCAAAATGAGTTCAACCATGCTGTGTATTTGCATTGCTAGTACAAAGAAAACAAATCAACTGGGGGGGTAAAAGAACAGACAACCTTACTTAAGAAAAAAAGAAGCAAATGCATTCATTTGATGTTGGAAGCACCGCCTATAATCATTCTATCGTTCAATTTGACCCATTTAAATGCGGCCATCTCCTTTCAGCTGGATGAAGAAATTGAAAAGTGATGCAAAAAAAGAAAGAAAGGAAAAACAGAGTATGTCTTCAGATGAAAAGAAGACAAACTGAGCTTTGTGATATATGTGACAAACACTCTCGCACACTCTCCTCGTGGAGCGATTTTGCGGACAGATTTCCCTTTCATCTCTCCGAAGACAACTCCTCTGACAGAAGCCGAGACTGCTGCCTGCCTGACTGCCATCACTTCCATTCAACACAAAGATTCTGTCACGAAGACTCGCTCCGACGCAGTGGCAGACCAACTATATCAAAGCCTTTCCACCTCTAAGAGAGCAGAATTCATTAAGTTATCAATACCATGAAAGATTTAATGGATTTGTAATCGCGATTTTCTAATATGCATTTGGAAGTGCACTTTCATCAAGTAAACCATTTGACTTTTTAAAAAGCACGGAAGCACAAAACTGTTAGAGAAAATATTATCTAACAATAAAATTAATAACCTAGAAGGAAAAGCAGCACGTTTTAAATGCATCAAAAAATTAAAATGGTTATGTGGATTTGTTTTACCTGTTTTGACCTGTTTCTACTGTTTCAAAGGGGTCAAAATGATACATCATAATTTATATTCAAGTTATAAACTGGACAAATAAAAAAAAAAAAAGTATGTTTTGTATACCATGGTAAAACTGTTACATCTAATTATTCGTCCACACAATATTTTGATGGCATTATCATCGGACACCTCCACAGTACTTTGTAAAAAGAAAATGCTGACAATTTCATGATTAACAGAAAAAGGGGCTAATGCCAATTCTTTCATTCGCTCTAAAAACTTTTTATTACAGCATAGTTAAAATCCTCTCTGGTGTTATGCACACGGGCGCATAAACAACTGTGTGACTAGCGTAAGCATTTAACTTTCTCGTTAGCAATCTCCCCTGTGTGGTTCTTTAACCATGCTGGCTTGTTTATTATGTTCATAGCTTTGGCAGAAAAAGAGATTTAAGTGAACTCCTACAAATCGCAAGCACTTGTAAATGCATAGAAACACACTCAGCTGTAGAAACAGGGGAATTAGGGGCTTACCAAATGCTAATGCTAATACAAAGCAATTTTCAACCTGATGCTGATACACAGAATTACATTTTTTTTGTAGTAAGCAATAAAATGTACTCGGAAGAGCTATTACATGGACCCTAATCCACCTCTGCGCCCTAACATGCATCAATATACAACTTTTCATTTGGTGTTACCTCAGAATTTCCATCTTTGTGGTTGCCGCAAAACGAAAGGATGAGGCAAATAAAGTAAATAATCAAGTGTATGATCTTCAGAGGCATTCCAATTTAGCCCTTGGCAGGCACCACACAGCATGCAAATATCATATTTTCACCTGCTGTTTAGTTCTCTGAAAATGTACTCGGAGTTTAAGTGGATATACACTTACTTTAACTTATGGAAGTGTGGTTGAGTGGGGATAAGATTATACCAGGCATCCATGCAGAAGTAAAGGCACATTTCTGTTGGAAAGTGGACTGAATTAAATGTATAGATAAGTGTTATACCAAAGTGTTTGATAAAAAAAATAAAAATAAATAAAGTGCGTGAAATTACCAAAATCTGAAATCCAAAAATGTATGTAATACTTCAGAATCATTCTCTTTATTATCTGCGCCTCAAACGGTTTTTTTAAACACTGACATGCAAATTCTGCTCAAACTTGATGTTTATTTTGGCTGGTCAGTTGCTTAAAAAGGAGAGAAAAAAAGAGAGATTAACCAATACCCTTCCCAGATACCCCATGGAATGGCCAAACCCTACACGCATCTAAAAGCATTTAAAGGGATAGTTCACCAAAAATGAAAATTCTTTCATCATTTATTCACCCTTATGTCCTTCCAGGTTCGTAAGACCTTTCTTGATCGGTTTAGTCAATTTATCAATCGCTTCACATGACGAACAGACTTAATTTTATTCACATATGATTTTATTCATGCTTTTATTCACAACCATTCATCAATACACACATTAGACTTGCTAAATGGAAGCTCAAGCATGCTTTTTTGATGAGCGAAAACCAATGAGGTTCATTCTCCTGAGATATTTTTTATCATTTTGTATGTGAAGAAAAGGCTAAATTTAATCTGCTCATCACATAAAGTGTGTCTCAATGGAAAATTTTGACTAAACCGCTTGACTTATATGGATTAGTTTTACGATCTCTTTCTAAACTTTTTGAAGTGTCAAAGTGGCCATTGTATGGACTAACGATGGAGGGACAGAAATCATTTAGATTTCATTCAAATATCTTCATTTGTGTTTGGAAGATGAACGAAGATGAACGAAAGTCTGACGGGTTTTGATTGACATGATTACAGTTTGATGATTTTTTTAATTTTTGGGTGAACTTACCTTTTAAGAAAACTCACTTGGTGGGCAAGTAATTATGCAAATAAATAAATTTAAAAATACTAGTATTTTTGTCCTGTTTTCCAGTTAAAAAAAAAAAGAAAATCTAATCTTGTTGAAGCCGATAGCATTGTGGGCAGAGCATACAAAACCCAATTAAAACCAGGGATTTCATGTACATCAAAAGTAAGACTTAAAGTAAATACACAACCTTACCAAAAAAAAATAAAAAAATAGGCTAAGAATGAAAAAAAATTATTTATCTTATATAATTTTGCCTGTAATATAAATTAAATGCGGATTTGTTTTAAGAATACTGAGATATTTATTAACAGTACT
Organism: Zacco platypus; assembly: GCA_038088235.1. NCBI lineage: Eukaryota > Metazoa > Chordata > Actinopteri > Cypriniformes > Xenocyprididae > Zacco > Zacco platypus. The sequence goes on from CM076074.1 coordinate 26,177,034, forward strand.
TCAACATTCTACATTTATTAATCTTAGTTAATCTCATATCAAAATCTGGATTTGTTAACATTAGCTAATGCACAGTGAACTAACATGAACAAACAATGAACAGCTGAATGAACAATGAACTAACATTAACAAAGATTAATAAATACTGTAACAAGTATTCAGTAAGAGTGGGAGGTCAACAGACAAATGAAGAAGAGAGGAGACATGAGTACAGTACCACATGGTGAGAAAACTAGAAAGAACAACATACAAAATAACAAAATACACAAACACACAGTGAACAAGGTTTGCGTATTTGGGTGTGTGTGAATGTGTCAAAGTATGAGCTCATGGGAAAGGATGGGAAGTCCCTTTCTAGTCCACCATACTGTCAGAGACAGAACACAGACACACAAACGGTCCTTCTCACACTCTGTGCCTCAAAACTACACATGAACACCCCTACTTCACTTCTATGGTTTGCTCTGTCCCATTCAGAATCAGACAGGTTGGGAAACCTGTTTGGAAACCAAATATTGTTTCAAATACTGTCTGTTGCCGTTAATGGTCAAATTCTCCTTGTTGTAGTACCTGGATAATTCAAAAAATCCAGTTGATTATTGACAATGACCATTGAAAATATGTCGACTCAGCAAGTTGGTAGCGATTAATAAAAGCCAAATCCTGTCTCAAAAAGAGAAACATACAAGAAACAAAGGGAGTAAAAGACCTGTGCAGTAGGGCAAATAAGCCATCCTGTTTGGCAGTAAACTTTAACAAAAATAAACAACCTTTTTCTCCCAAACCTTAAGAAAATTATACAAACACAAGAGCTGCAACAAATCAAGCGATTGATTAAACTAGATATAGAATAATAGCACTAGTCCTGCCCTCTCTAGTCTGTCAACAAGCACACACACAGCTCCATTGGAGTCTAATAACTAATCATTTGTTTACCTTCTCCAAGGACTTGCTTATTTGCGGCCGTCTTCAGTTCCAGCGCTGCGTTTAACCTCCCTGCCCTGCAGAGACAACAAACACACAGAAAAAGCTGTAGCTGTAAAATTACTGCAGCTGTCACATAGCATCAGTCATCTCTGTGCGTACACAATGACATTAAAGTAAGCTATTTTGGAGTTGTGATGGTGCTGATAAACTAATGAGGACTCCACCGTGGACATACAGAAGGAAATCATCTACTAAACAAAACTTGAGAAGTAGAAAAACTCTCTTATATCCGCGGCATTACTAAACCACAAGCTACAATATGGAAATGAGTGATTCATCATGCTTATCAAACCATAAAGGGTTAAACTTTACTTTTATATCAAGTGACAATTGTGCTATTGGTCTATCCTACACCGGTTGAAAAAATGGATTAGGTACCAAAATAAGTAACAAAACATACCATAGTAATATGCTAATTTTTGGATCATACATAATCACCAAGGCTACATTTATTTGATTACAAATACTGTTAAAACAGTAATATTGTTAAATATTATTACAATTTAAAATATCTGCTTTTTTATTTTAATATATTTTAAAATGTAATTTATTCCTATGACAGCAAAGCTGTCCTACTCCAGTCTTCAGTGTCACATGATCCTTCAGAAATCATTCTAACATGCTGAATTAATGCTCAAGAAACATTTCTTATAATTATCTAGGTTAAAACAGTTGTGATTCTTATAGAACGTTTTGTAACATTATAAACTGGCACTTTAGTTCAATTTATTGCACCATTGCTGAATAAAAGTATTATTTATTTCTCTAAGAAAATGTAACCGAATTTTTGAATGGTGATAAACGTTTGTAACACCCTGGAACACCATTTACATACTACAGTATATAACTTTGGAAACAATTCAGTACAACAGTATATAACTTCAGTATTGATAAAAATCACTGTACCATCAACAACAACAACAACAAAAAAAGAATTGCTAAAGGTACTACCATTATAATTTGGACATCAAGTTCAAGGCATCACTGTATGATTTTTTTTTTATAAGGCACCCCCTCCCACAAGCCACAAAGTCAAAAAGTTCACAAGCTCACATTTACAGTCTCAACTCAAAAAGATACTCTAAGAGCATATTGTCATACTACACTACTGAGAAAGATACTGTGGGCCAACATCCCCTGGGAATTTGAATAAAGCATGAAAGCTTAGCCGAACGTGAAAAAATATGCAGTTTACATTTGCCAGTCAAAACAGTGGCTGGCCGTTTGAGCAGAGTGATTCTGTTTATCTCAGGTAAAGTGAGCGCAGATAAAACACATTGGTACAGCCGGTCCATGTCTCTGCATCAATTATCTGTTAAACACCCTTGTTAAGGTGGGTGGTCAGCATTTACTTGGTGAATAAAAACACCAGTCACCACCAGGACCATATGAGTTTTCTGCATGTCCTGTGCTGATTCCATTTTCTCTCATTCTAATTCATTAGACTTCAATTAACATGTCATCCCTGCTGTTATGAATCAATAGCTCCTGGTGACAGGTGATGAATTTTTCAGCTTAAAAAGCTAAACATCATTTATTCAAATCACCTGCTAAGGTCTCAGGTGCTAAATGAGTTTACTGAAATGCCTAACACTCATTTAGACAAATGTTCTCTCGTCCTAATGATGAGAACGTTTTGCATTGAGAATGGGGGGGGGGCGTGCAACAGCAGTTACCTTTTAGTTTTTAGCACCGTAATATGTTGCTAAAATCGATAACAGTCCAGACAGAATGCATGAAGTTGGAGGTAATGCTGGTGTTTTGAGCAGCAGGGTGGAGGAGGCCTGGGGAGTGAATAAATACACTCATACCGTTAGACCCAGCTGGATAAGGAAAAGAACCAGCACTCTGGTGCTCGGGGAACTTGCTGTGATGATCGGCTTCATGGGTGTGTTATGGAGGAAACACGGCGAGAGAGACAACTAAATGAGCATGTGGGCTAAACACTGTCTGAAGATGATAGCGAAGAGACAGGAAAAACAACAACTTTAAGTTCTTGTGTAAGGGTGTTTGTACAACTATGGCAATTTTGGCCCTGTGGACTTAATTAACTCACTAGTATATCAAACAATAGCTGCGTTTACATGGACCCTGATCCTACTGCAATTGGATTAGTAGTACAATTGGAATAAAAAGAAGTCACATCTAACTTCGTCAATCGGAATGAATTGGCCAAATCTGCATACAATTTCATTAGAATTGTAAGGGGTGGTTTATTCTTTTCGTAATCCGATCAAGAGGACATGTAAACACTTGATTGGATTGAAAACCGAAACTGGAGAGTACTGCGCATGTGCAATGACGCAGAAATGGCATAATGATGTATGACGAGCAGAACGAGCTGTTCTTTCTGTTGAACAGTGTGAATGTCATATTCTGAAATTCTCTTTCCACTCATCATCTGTGAAGTGGAGCAGGAGAACGTCCCACCAGTCCTTGTTACATACTCTCATCCACAGACGATTGGTTTTGGGCTCGGGAAAAGGCACTTTTACTGCTTGATGAATTCAAGCAGCACGACTCACCGGTTCATGTGCTTGTTGCCGCTTAATTAGGACCCGAAATGGATAAATATTAAGTCTGCTATTTAAAACAAAGAAATGGTTAGTATGCAACAACAGCGGGAAACGCTGTATATTATGCACGTGTCAAAAGATTAAATTCGACCAGAAGCTTGTGACATAAAAACCCACACATCAACCCGATCACTTTATTTAGCATTCATGTAAACACTACATTCGGATTCATCAGTCGGAACAAATTCATTCAGATCGAAGGAAATTAAAGTGTCCATGTAAATGTAGCTAATGACTACAAGTTTTTTTTCCTCATCTAAACAGTCATGAACATGTCATTTCCATCACATATCATAATTTTATTTATTTTAAATTGTAATTCATTCCTGTGACAGCAAAGCTGAAATTCCAGCATCATTACTCCAGAATATGTTTCTTTGTATTTCCATCATTTCAAGATTTACGTTCTGGGACAAGGGTGAAAAAAACTATTCATAAAAATATATCTGAAAATCAAGTTTTAAAAAAAAGATGTGGCCTTCATATAACAAAAAGAAAAGAGTAAAATCTGGTCATTTTAATAAAAAGCAACTCATGGAAAAAAAAAAATTCCCCCTGTAAATGACGGCACTCGCATCACTGGAGCTCCTGCTAAAAAGGCATGGCGATATGATAGATAAATCTGACAAAGAAAACCATATCTGAACGATGCGTTTGAACAGCGTTTCAACAATCATTTACAGTGTTCATACGATAAAGGAAACTGTCACAGTTGGTTTACTAATTCAAGGGAATTGCGTTTGACCTAGAATCGCAAACATATATATGGCCAGAAAAACTTTGGCCATGCATGACAACAATGGCTAAAAATGATAGCATGCGCGTGAATATCAACAATCTCATTGGAAATCCAGACGTGAAGAGGACTTCGACAAAATGTTGTTCTTATTCAACCGCATTTACATCGTACAGGCTGTTGAATCACACACTCCAGCCAATTCCTGGCTAAAACCAAGCCAATCCTAACGGAAAAGGCCCTGGTGGTCATTATGAACGCCTCTTCAGTCCATCTAATGGACCATCTCTTTCCTCACTTCACCAAAAACACAAGAGCACATGAATATTTACCACCAAGCAAAGCCATTCCATTAATCGGTTTGCAAACGCTTAAATAGCATATCTGTGGCTACTTCTGCAGTGGGGTCATAAAGCATTCCTGCTTATTAGCATATTAATTTATGCAGCAATTGAGTGCAGCTCATAGGCTGTGACCAGCTCCTCTCCTCCCCTATTGGTCAAGAAAGCAAATTTATCCAATCTTCTAACAAGCAGGCCTTATGTGCTCAAAACTTTTTATTGTAGAAGGGTGCTGTATCTATGATAAAGTGGCAAAAGAGTGTGTAAAAACTATTAAAGGAACGTTTCACCCAAAAATGAGTGTTCTGCCATTTACTCACCCTCATTCCAAACCTCAATCCTTCATTTCTCAATGCAACAACAACAACTAAAGAAGTTTCAGATTAACACTAAAGCTTTTATTTTATGTAAAACCATTAAATGCAACAACAACAAAAATGGACAAAAACACTCATATGCAGTATTCCAAGTTATACAATATGCTCAAAAAATAAAGGTTTAGGTATTTTGATTGCATATAAAATTTCCATCCATTTGGATTAAGTTTATTTGTTTGTTAAAACTGTGTAATGTGGTGCATCAATAATATATAAATTAAATAATAATTAGATTCATGTTATAGTACCAATATATCCAGTTTGTTTCAAATTCATAAGAACCAGGATTATGTATTATTAATAAATGCACAATAAAATTAATTAAATTTTTAACCAGGTTTCTGCAATAAACCCAATTTCACTGCATCACATTTGTGTACTTTTTATTAATAAACCTGATGTATTTTTTGCTTTGTGGTAGGAACAGACAAAAAGTATTTACCGATATCCTTCCAATCATATGTTGCTCTTAAATCTTATTTGTGTATGCGCATATTCAAACTCCGGTTTGATGTCAATGAGAACAAATGTTTTTGGTTCTCACATGTTCTTAACGCTCAAAGTCTGAAGTTTGAATATGCTAAAGAATGTGATTTGAAGATTTTACAGTGAAATTTCACTCATTTCCTCATACTGTACAAAGCTACCGTATGACTTCAGATATAGCAAGCGAGTCATGTGGACTACTTTTATGAACTTTTAATAGTTTGAAGAAAATATGAAAAACTACCCTTAAAACTCAGATCTACAGAAATACAATCATATCAGAAAAGAAGAAAATGAGAGAGAGAGAGGAGAGAGAGAGAGAGAGACCGCAAACAAGAGACTGAGCAGGCAGTGATATCTATATTGAGTCCATTTGTGTTTGTTTTTAGGGTGTGCGTGTATGATTTTCCAAGTCACTGTCTGTGCTCTGAAATACAGGAAAATTGCATGACTCACTTAGAGACAAATGCAGCTGTTTACAAAAGCCTGACAAAAAAGGTGACTGAACCAAGGTCTCTCTCTCTTTCTCTCCCACTCACTCTCTCACCAGAGCCTGATTCATTTCAACTATTCCCAAAAACCTGAAAGTCATTTTTATAATTCGCTTACAAGCAGGCTTCGCCCATTGTTTTGCACGTCCACGTTCGTGTAAACAACAGCGGTTTCCGACATGCAAACAGACGAGAAACCTAATTTATCTTGGCTTGTACGTGGGTCACTTGAGCTTCTGGAGGCCGAGCGAGTCAGTACATAGTCTGCTGACTGTCAGGGTGTCTGAGTCTAGACATTTTTTTCGGACCTGCCCTCACGTTTTGCTGAGCTAAGAACAAAGTACACAGAGTACACACACACACACACACACACACACAGCTTTCACAGTCTTAATACCAAGGCAGCGGTATTTCGTTCCTATCCCAAAACAAACAAGGCAGTGCATTTCTTTACACTATTTAAATGTTAACAGGCAAGAGCGCGGGCTGAATAAAGCATTCTTTCACTCTGGATACCAGAAACAGCCCAGCCAGACTTTCAAAACACATTCTAATGAAATCATCCAAAAGATAAATAAAAAGCTGCACTTGTTTTCTTTTCTGAGCTCACCTTCCCCTCTTCTTTCTTTTCCTTTTTTGTAATTGGACTATACTTTTTTTTTTTCTTTTTTTTGAGTACGGATCAGCGCCATGAGAGCATGGAACTACTGTAGAGTGATTTTTCATTCTCTTTTCCTCTCCCCCGCTGACATTTATACAGCTAAAGCCTAAGTATATGAGGGTTAACACTGGTCACTGTGGGTTTTAACCCAATTATGCAATGTTATCTTTTTAAGAAGTGAAATATTATAGTTTTATTAATGACCAATGCCAATACGTATATCTAGATGTTAGGATCAGCAATTTTCAATGTAATACAATTTAATCTTACAAATATGATGTTCAAAAAACTAGGGCTGTCCTAGGCTGCAGATTTTTCTAGTCGATTAATAGTCCTAGATAAAAATCTTTTAAGCTATTAGTCCACTCTTTGCATGTTTATATTAATTTAATTACTTAAATATATACTGAGGAGAATACTAAACCATAATGAGCGTTATATAGGCATAATATATAGTAGTGCTGCAACGACGCGTTGACGCATCACAATGTGTAGATTCATCACGCGTAATGGCGGCTTCTGCTCCTGGGAATGGAGAAAGTTCCATTCTATCACAAAAACCTAGACCACGATTATCAAAAGTATGGGAATACTTTAAACAGATTAAAACAGTTGCTCGCGCTCCTGATACCCGGCCTGCGCGCTCGCTTAGCGCAGAGTCGCCGACTGCTCACCTGCTCAACACAACCCAGCGTTACAATGTGAGAAAATTCCAGCCAGTCAGAATTTAGCAGCCTCATCTCCCTTGACAACCAATCACAAGACTCCCTACATTACAGACAGCGCAAAAGGAAAAATACATGGTTCAGGAGACGTTTGTTCAATGGCTTGAACACTATCAAAGTTCCTTTTAAGACTGTATAGAAAGTCTTTGACACTCTTCATTTTAAAGTTCAAATGTCTACCACTGGACGACCACTCATAAGTGGCTTATTTTTAATCAAAATCAAATCGTATTATTGGCGTCATAATGGCGTGTCCCTGTGTTTCTACACCTCAATGAACTGGTAAATTAGTTCTAACTTCTTACTTAAAAAAAGATCACTAGATTAATAAAAAAAAGTAATAAAAATAATCGTTAGAGTAGTCGACTAATCGGGAAAAAAGATAGATTAGTTGACAGAAAAAATAATCATTAGTTGCAGCTCTAATATATAGCCCATCAACACTTAAGCACATGCATAAAGTTTGCCGCAAAGCATCAGCGAAAGTAATGATTATGAATGTGTCAGGGAAAAATAGCAAGGAGACATTAATTATTCATCAATAAACTAGTGTTTTCTGAGACAGTGTCGGCTGCAAAGATGAAGTTGATGATGTTGCCTCACCATGTTCGCAGTATAACGAACACGCAACTTCAACACAGATTACATAAGCAGAGAGTATTTCTTTTCAACTTGAATTGGTTCATTAAAAAGTAGACATTTCAAGCTTTCTATAGAAATATTTATCATGTCTGTGAGCTAAGGAGCCTATACGCTGAATTCCGGTTCATTTTTGTGATGCGCGCCAGTTCAGGGAGACCGAGACGGTGCATCCTGAGTGTTTTCTTTATTTTACAAAGGCACAACGTTTTCTTGTTGTTGTGAGTTTACACAAATATAAGTAGGTCCTTTAGACCCAGTTAGGAATGATGTATTACTCTTATCTGTATGACCAAAAATGACGCAGTATTAAAAGCTGTTTCCGCTCTTATCAGGATTAAAAATGCAAGTGACTGCCAGTGATTTTGCCACGGTGAATTTTTTTTTTTTCTGACTAACCAAATAATACAATTTTGGTCGACTAAGCGTCTGCTAGTTGGCTAACGTTTAGTCAACTATTAGGGGGAATCCCAACAAAAAAAAAAAAAAAACCTGTACTTATGCTCCATAATATTTACTCAAAACATGTTAAAAAAACTGGAAACCATTTGATAATGTCTATTTGAAAACGGAAAATATGCATCATCTATTTTTTTATTGGCTGCTGCCAATGCCAATATCAAGGTTGCAAACATATTGCAGATCAATATTACAGTATATATAAGTATATATGCTGAATTTAAACAAATATATATTTATTTTACACAACAGCAATTAAAATTATTTTTTCATAATTTTTTTTAAATTTTTCATTAAATATCCGAAAAACTAAAATTCATCACGGTTTCCACAAAAATATTAAGCAGCACGACTGTTTTCATCATTAATAGTTATCAGAAATGTATCTTGAACAGCAAATCAGCATTTAAGAATGATTTCTGAAGGCTCATGTGACACTGAAGACTGGAGTAATGATGCTGAAAATTCAACTTACCATCACAGGAATTACTGCATTCTATTTTAACAAATGAAAATGTAATTTTCTCTTTAAAATTCTACAGTATTTCTGTTTTGACTGTATTCTTGATCAAATAAATGCAGCTTTGGTAAGCATAAGAGACTTACCAAACAAAATGTTACCGACCCCAAACTTTTGAACGATAGTTTATGCCCATTACTCATAAACTACTTTCTTTATACGTTCTGAACCATTCTGCAATGATGCAATGAACTCTGTCAACACCAATATCTAGAGAAGAATGGCTGATATAATCCGTAGCAATATATAGCAAATAATATGTGGACAAAACTGCTGAATTGTATAAAGGACTGCTTATATTTTATACAACCCTACAGGGCTAAACTCAAAACTTTTTTGTAGTTTTCCTAAACATTACACAAACAAAACACCACTTTTTTCTTTATCATGTCATATTTTTAACGTTCATTTCTTTGATCTCAACCATGCTTTAACATCCCCTCTGACATCACATTTCCCCTTTCTCCCCACCAATCCCCTTCTCTTTCTCTTGCTGTCTCTCTTTTTTTCTCATCCGTTCTCTTCTCTGCTTTGACCACAGATCCTGTGTACTATTAATATCAATAACCCACAAATTCCATTTCCCTGTGCAGAGACAGAGTGAGAGTAAACGTAGTGACTGAGGAAAGAGCAAAATCTCCCAATACAGATTCACTTCTCTTTTTGTGAGAAAGATCTAATTGGACAGGAGAGCGTGGAGGCAGATACCGTGTGATTTACTCAGAAAGAGAGAGCAAGAGAGTGACAACGAGGGGGATCCAAGAGTTTTAATCAGTATTTTAAGCTCAGCGAGCAAGAGGGAGAATAAATGCATCGCTTAAAGTCTGTGAACACTCACCCATGAACATAACCCAGTGCTCCGCAAGCCAAATCCAAACAATTCCAGCGTCCCACACTTTGATCCACACTATAACAAAAGTCCTCTCTTCAGCAGCTGCCTCTTTATCAAGTTGTAAGTGAGGTGCGAGCAGTGTGCAACCGGCAGCCTTGCCCCGTTCGCGCTCTCTGGCTCGCACACACATGCACTCTCGTCTCGGGGGCTGGAGGTATGTGGTCTAAACACAACAAAAGCCTGACTCGAAGATTGAATATGCAGGAAGAGGGCCTCCGTTTGCATAAACACAAACACTCAGCAAATGAAGGGCTGGCACCGAACGCACCAGTGCCTGCTGGGAAATGCATACCTGTCCCGTCCTGGCCACGGACTACTTTAATCAAACAACAGCTGAGCAGAAATGGACTACAGTGGAGATAAACTCAAACTTTTTGGTTTGATGATTTCCAAAGGAGTAAGTGCATTATTATTTTTACTTGATTGGAAAATCTTTCTCAACTATATCTTATTGTTTATTCTAGTTCTCCTATAAAAAGTTCTGCAATAAATTATAAATTTAGAATCAATTACATCTGATCATTCCAGTTTCTCTAACAAGCTTCAGTTTTTAATTTGGGAAATTCTTAAAGCAAATTGATTCAAATCAGATTACATCTCAGTTTAAATTTCTCTACTCTTAGAAAACCAGTTCTATAAAGTTATATACAAACAGAGAAATGTCTCCAATTTGTCTTTATCCTTTCATGTTAAACAGTTTATTTCAATTTGTTGGTCCCAATTTATATTAGGTGGCATTATAAGTACTATGTATTTACATTTAAATCAATCATTTTATACAATGCACTTAATGTGCACATACATCTTTTTACATTGTACTTATATAAAAAAAAAAAAAAACATCATCTATAATCAATTTCGGTAATTGCATTTATAATTACAATGTTCACCCATCCCTTACACCTTAAGTGTTTTGCAATACAATATGAACAAAGTAAGTACATTGTACTTATTTTTTATGCAGTTAAGGCCACCAAATATAAAGTTTTTCTACTGATGAAGTATGCTTACAAGCTATTCAATTCATAAAAATGAAGATAAAAAATAAATTAATTAAAACTAAATCCATAAAATGATACCATGATGGGAACTCCTAAAAGGTTCTATATATGAAGCAACTGACAGAACCCTTTAAGATTCCATATAGAACCTTTTCTTCTGAGAGTGACAAGCTTCAGTTCTTCATTTCATTCAAAAACTTTGTTTGCATCTGATTTCTGCATCTGATGTTTCCAATTTTCTTACAAAGTTCTTTGTGTTATTTCTAAAAACTTACAAACTTCTATAGGAATGAAAACAACTTTTGACAAACAGGATGTAGGTGGAGGTGAAACGGACAGTGCAGTTCAATAATGTTGTGCTTTACTTCTTGCAACTCTCCTTCTTTCTGTAACTCTCTTGACCCGTAAGTTGCTGTTGAGATGCAATGTCACATGATCGATGGTAAGCTGAGCAATCACGACTTATTCCTCCAAAGAATCCTGAGCCTGACACCCATTCATAAACACACTCACATATGATTTTAACAACTCGCTTAAAAAAAGCAAAAAGAGCAAAAAAACTTAGGAGAAGAGAAAGAGAAAGATGGGGAGAGAAGAGGAGAAGAGAGCGAGATTGACGGATGAGGTGAGTGAGAAAGGGAAAAAAACAGAGGGAGCACAGACAGGACCTCCAGAAAATAAACAGGGTGTCTTGTTTCAAAGGCGAGGGGGACACACAGGCATTCCATTGTTCAAGCCAATTATCAGAGGCAAATAATAACAGCAGATGGATCCAGCGAGGCCACAGAAAGAGTGAGTGAGAAGTAGAGAGCTGCAGAACAGATGATGAAATGTGAGAGAGGAGAAGGAGGAGGAGGGGTCAGACTACCCTGGTCCTAAAGCCCCACAGACCAGATGTGGACGGCGACGGTGCACAAACACAAACTTTCACCTCAACTCTGCTGCACACAAGATGATTTGGCTTGCCTAAGTTGGGGACACTTGCTTGATATATTTTTGGTATGCCTGCATTGTATGCGAACTGAGCTGAGCTGGACGATTACGTCACTGTTTTATGCTGATATACATAAATTAACTAGACTAATAACTATTGATCTTTGCAATGGAATGAATCAATAATATATAGAATAAGCTGGATAATGACAGCATTTTCTTTGGGAGCTGCTGTGCAGCCAAAAATTATTTGCCAATTATTACTGTAAAGCTGCTTTGCCACAATATGCAAAATAAATATGACGGTGACATGATGACTTCAACGTAAAAGTATTAAGAGCAAACAGCAACGATTACAACTATTATTATTATTGCTATTATAACTAGTAGTCCACAGTTTCGGTTTGAAATAGTTATTCAAATTACACTAATTAACTCTGATTTGCTAAACAAACCAAACTGCTGATGTTGAACAGTAATAGAAATATTTTATCTTGCTGCTCATTCTAGTTTTCCTTCAAAAAGTTCTGCATTAAGTTGTAACAATTTTGAAAATTTTAATTTCTTATAGTTTTAATTCCTCCTACAACCCTCAGTTTTAAATAAATAAAAAAAAATACTAATTTGCTGATCGGATTTGAGTTATTTTGTTGAATCAAAATTGCATTATTGTATTGCATGAAAAAGTTGCTTTTGCTTTGAGCAACTGAGTAAAGGCTGTGTGTTATGTGGAGAGTATTTCTCTGTTTTGTTTTGTTTTTTTGGTGTATTTTATTAGCAGCAGAGCTACAGGGAAGAGCATCTGAAGCGAGAGGAACGGGCAACTCAATATGCTGAAGGATGTGTCATATCGCTGCTCAACTGACAGCCCAAGTGTGTGCGTACGGGGAGAGGGGGGGGCTTTTTCAGCCTAAAACAAAACGCATCCTCAATGTGCCCCTGTCAAGGGTGGGAGATGTCTTCAGATAGTGGCACAAAAGATCAACCGTTCCTTTTCAGCCGAGAGAAAAGAAAGAAAGTTTTCGTTTCATTAACTCAAGACTAAAGCGTAATTATCTCCCTATGGGCCGCAATCACCAAAAGAAGGATAATAGAACTGAAAGCACTTTCCACTCCACTCATCTAAGCGGTTCTTTTCTTCTCTCTCTTTTTTTCCACTTGTTTTTTCTTCTCCGCCCTCAGATGAGATTAACCAATCGAATAATGGCAACAGATTGCGGGGGCAAGAGGAAAATACAACTTTCAGAATGGTGTCTGTTTGAGAGCTTTAAAGATCCGCCGTTATCTGGCTTAGTGTTCCTTCTACTTGTCAGCGAAATGGTTTCCTTTCCTTTCGTCTGGCATCTCTGTTCCTCTTTATCTCTCTCTCGCTGACTTTGGAACGGGGTGGAGGAAAAACGGGGTGAGGGAGGTTAGCCGCTAAGTCGCCCTTGTTCTGCCTAAAATGAGCAATTTTACAAATACGAGATTAGAATCAGATAAAACGCAAACATTTTATACGTATATTTATAAGTATATCCCTTTTTCTCAATTACTAACAGACTGCTACTTAAAAGGTGCTTGTAGCGCTAGCCCTAAGTTAAGTCCCTCAAGGATTCGCATCCAGAAACACAGAGCAGGCCCTGGATTTAATTAGCTTATGAAAATAATTGCCATTAGCACAACTCTGAAATGGCTTGGTGCACCACGCAACGACATGAGGAGAAAATCTCTCACTTCTGGACGGAGCGGAGACAAAGAAATAGTGTGAAAGAAGGAAATTGGCAGGCCAAGCGACTGTTTTGTGCACTGACACAGAGGTCGAGTTAATTAGACTATTGTCATTTTAATCAGGACAGCTTCTCGGCCAGCCTTCCCGCAAAGTGAGAGCGTGTGCATGTTCAACGCCACGCTCAGGGCCTCTGCTCGGTGTGTGCGTGTCGGTTCTATGGGCTCGCTTCGCTAATGAGCGACGCCACAGAAACAAAGCCCCCGAAGGACCACCGGGGGAAACTCCTAGCCCTTCTCTCTGCTCACTTCTCTGTTCATTTGAAAATAATTTAAATATCAAATATTTGAAATCATTTGCTTCTCCCTGGCTATCTGATACTGAATGGCAAGTCTTTCATGTCGGCTTTATTATGTTCATAAACCGGCATTAAAATTCAGAACTATCATTACAAGTGCCTATATTTATTACAGCAACTATCATTTCAGTCCAAACCATGGATTGTTTTCAGATAACTATGAATATTTAATTCTGACAAGACATTGTTATGCAAAAATATCGACAATGAGAGCTCCTGCACGTAAATGAATAAACTCCATCCAAACAGTCTCATAGAAACAGGACATTTTGCACATTTATATTTTACGTTATACAATAATACTTAATTCCACGAATATTGATATAAAAATCTCTTTTTCTCACATTTACTATATTTATTACTATGTTTACTTACTATGTGCACTAAACAACTAGTTCTCAAAACAACTCAGACATTAACTGTGTATTGCTTTAGGTTGAATTCTTGCTTTGAACACACTTCCCCATGACATTATCGGTTTTGTTTATCTCCATGTGTACCCTGCTATGTATCATATGTGTGACATGATGTCATCTATCCTTGGTACGTAAAGAAAATTCAGTTGGATGCACGTTAACTCTCTTGGTTGCCATTATGTATAAATTAAGCTTCCAAATGATTTGTGCCTGCAGTTATGTCAAAAATATAAATCATATGATAGAAGCCAACATTAAAAGGATAGTTCACCCAAAAATGAAAATTCTGTCATCATTTACCTCACGTTCTTCCAAACCTGTATGAGTTTCTTTCCTCAGTTGAAGACAAAAGAAGACATTTTGAAGAATGTCGGTAACCAGACAGTTGACGGTAGCCATTGACTTCCATAGTAGGAAAAAAAAAATACTATGGAAGCCAATGGCTACTGTAGACTGGTTACAAACATTCTTCAAAGTATTTTCTTTTGTTCAACAGAAAAAAGAAACTCTCACAGATTTGAAACAACTTGAGGGTGAGTAAACAATGACAAGTTTTCATTTTGGGGTGAACTATCCCTTTAAGAAATCTTTACATTTGAACACAAACCTTCAAATTGAGGTGCAAAACCCTGTCAAAACTGTAAATGAGTCAAGCATCAAGTCTAATTTTGTCACATCACACCACTCTCTATCTTATCAAACACATAGATGCTACAAAACACTCACATTTAAAAAAAAACACACGTCTTCTCTCCCTCATTACAAACTTCATTTAGGTCTTTTACTGTCCAACATACACCCTAATTTGTCTAATTTGCATGTAGCTGGAAAAATAATTTTCTCATTTATTCCTTAAACTCCAGATGAAAAACAGAGTAATGGCTCTATCTTAATTTGGAATTTTCTTTCCATTTATCATCCTTGCAGATAGTTCATAGTTTTATCATTCATCATAAATATTTCAGGCAGTGTTAATATTAATTTGATCAGATATTAATTTTACTCAAAAGGCAAGTAAAAATCAATAATTCAACAAAAGGAATGATCAGTGGAACTGATGGGAGATTTTTAAAGCAGCTTTAAATAAGCAATCACGATCCACGCCTTCCCTCGTTATTGGTTTATACGGTTAACAAACCAACAACAGTATGCTTAAAGCATAAATCCTACTGCAAACATCATGGAAATGACTGCAAAACTGGTTAATTTACACTAAGATCACAAGACCAGCACAATCAAATGCTATCAGCTGACTCACTGTGACGTGCTGCACCTCTACTGGGGAATATCATGGATTACATGAATAAATTACAACCTAATTTGAATGCCAATCTCCTCCCTACTGGACACTGTCTTACTGGTTCACACCATTCAAGACCTACTGTACACTCCCTTAGGGTAGATTAAACTCCTTCCACAGTCACAATCACTATGATTAGCGCTCATTTTGTGGGTTAGGGGATGTTCTAAACCTCTATATTATAGTGCTATGGGCATGGTATATCTCAAATCATGCAGCTATTGCATTACAAAAAGATAAAGATAAAAAAAAGACTAACAATTTTACCCTTGTAGGCAATAATATTGATTTTAAAAAGCCTATAATACCCTTTAGCAACCACCCAAAACGCCCTACCGGTTATATTTGCTTTAGGATTTTTTTTTTTTTTTTTTAAATATGTGTAAATGTTTTTTTTCTTCTAAATTTTCATATTAACATTTTAACATTGTTGCATTGAGATATACCAATTAAAATATTTTATAGCTTTTTCCCTGCAAGTTCCTTCTGCAGCTTAACATGACTACAAATATATCACTGAAATTAAAGCTAATGTCATAGACCAGCCACTTGATTTAATCATTTATCTTAACTTAAACAGTGTTCTAAGGCAGCTCTTTCCCTTCAATTATTCATCTCTACATTATTGCCAAGCACCTAGAAAAGAATTAAAAACCGCTGATTCCTCCTAATTAATGCTCTCACTGATACTCGCTACAGATGTCTTAGATTTCTCTGGTAATCTTTCACTGTGTTTAACCCTGTCAAACATTCAGCCGGTCTATTTTTTTCAAGTCTTTCTCCATCTCTTAACCCCCTCCATTTCTCTGTCTATCCGTCCCATCCCCAGCACATTCTGTCTTGTCTCTATCTCTCCCACTAAATCACCACTTGATGTTTCTTAATTTATTCCACTCTTTCTCTCCTTTCTCCCCCTCTATTTCCCTCCCACTCACGGACACACACTCTCACACACAGGGCGAGGAGGGGGGTGGTGTGTTTTCTTTGGGTGATACGTACGTTACTGTGTGAGAGAGGAGACTTTAAATAAACATCAGCACAGCATGGCCACAATAGAGTCTTTTGTGTTGAAATGTGGAGAGAAATGATGATGTTTTGAGGGCCATTTTCAGCTCAGCAGAAACGTGGACACAACTCTTAAACGGGTTTATTCACTCAAAAATGATAATTCTGTCATCATTTACTCACCTACATGTTGTTTCAAACCTTTATGACGCTCTTTCGTCTGTGGAACACAATAGGAAAAATCTGAAGTCTGTGCTGGACAGACCTGCCCATGCAATTACAATAAAGGACTTTCAAGGTTTGAAAAACAACAAAAAAAATCACCACAAGTATCACAAAAGTTATCCATACGGTATGACTAATGTGCTATATTTCTTTGTGTGAGAAACTTTATACCATAACCTGGAACTGGATTGAGTCATTCAGATGAATGCTAAAACAAATCATTTTGATTTGTGAACGAATCGTTAATATATAAAATAATATATATATATATATATATATTAGATATACATATTGCTACTTCTCTCATGAATGCATCAAGGAAAGCTAACCAGGATGTCAAGATTTTCAGTGAATAACAATAGAAATGCTGACAAGGTGCTTTTGCATAAATTTTCACTCTTAAAGACTCCATTATAGTTGCGTGGAAAAGAGCATAGAAAACAGTCTTGAAAATATCTCTTTTCTAAGGAGGAAAGCAAATCACAAAGGTTTGGAATGATATGAGGGACAGTAAATTATGACAATTTTCTTTTTTGCTCCTTTAAATTCCAATTTCAACTGAAGCAAATCCACATAGTTCAATAAAAGTGTCTTAATATTTTTTTAGAAGACAAATACGTATACAAAATGCACTTATAACCACAATCCATTGTTTCAAAACACAAGGCAGCATTTAACTAGTATCCATTAAAGAACTTACCAGTATTTATAATGTAGCCTCAACACTTCAACACCTTTATCTCCTGCTATTCTGAGAAATGGCCGTATCCGTTTGTGCTCCACATCGGCCAGCGTTCGCTCTTTGTTCTAAAACACTCCACACCAACAAATAACACTCTATGCAAAATAATGCCTGCAAATTGTTTTGGATTCGTATTTGAATATTTAAATGCTTCACTTTACATCTAGATATATGGTAGCAATTTCCATACGAGTATGAAGCAAGTACACACACTACATGATAGCGGTTTGTCATTTTTTCCTGCCTGACAAAGATCAATCAGATACATACCAAACACTCACATTCCTATCACTGTGGCATGGTTTTTTTTAGAAACACAGGGTCACCAAACTAACACAATAAGTGCCCAAAGTCTGAAGTAAGTGTTGTGGGTACAAGGATCAAAACAGCCACCCACACTACGCCATTTAACCAAATTGGATGTGTTGATAATATTACATTTACATATAGCATAACTGCAAGCTCTGGGTGATTACTGTCAAAAACCAACCTAGAGACACACATGAACTTAACACAGGTTGCTTACAAGAGCTCCTGGAAAAAAGAAAAAAAAATCCAATACGGGTCAATACTGCACGGTCAAACTAGCAGTTGAAGTTGGCAAATAGATTCAGGGCCCATCATCCCATCCAGCTTAGCATTTAAACACCCTCGTCGGGTCAACAGGAACGATGGCATGCCCGTTGTTCTCCTCAGTTATGCAAGGCCACGCTATTTGCTTAAAAAGATGGACAGATTATGGTGGAAGGATCGTAATCCTGGGCACTAGCGTGCCGGCTAGCGTTTGTTACTTTGTGCGGCTGGCGAAAAAGGCGCGCTGGATTTTCAGATTTTAAGAAGGACAAGATGAGAGATGCTTTGATCTTTTGACTTTGAGAGGGAGATACTGACTAGGCGCTGTCTATCTGTCTCTAAAGAAAAAATGACTGAATATCTTGCAAAAATGTCAGGAAAAAGTGTGTGAAGATGATGAACATATTTTTGGGGGAAAAGATATGGTGCTTCAAATTTGATACAATAAGAGACAGAAAGATGTATTGCCATAGTGTGCATTTTAAATGAAAATTAAAAAAAAAAAAAAAAGAAATATATACATATAAATATATATATATATATATATATATATATATACTTTTTTTGCTAATGAGTTAATTAGTTATTATATATATATATATACACACATATAGATATAACCATATAACCATTCAAAAGTAATTTTTTTCAATGTTTGTTAAAAAGTGTTAACTGTATGTGTGCATATACACACACACAAACGAATATATACATATTGCACGGCTTTGTGGAATACTTGAATTTTGATTGGTCAATCGTGTCATCCAGCGTTATGTCATTCCCTGACAACAACCACTGAAAACAGGCTCATCCGGGTTACTGAAGTCAGCAGGGCTTGCTAGGAACGTTTTTTCTTCATCGAATTTTTGTGTTTGGTGAGCTAATTTTGGGTATAGTTTTTTAATTATGTCATCCAGTATCATGGACTCGCTCTCTCGTCTCAAACGCAGCTGCTGCCATTTTGCACTACTGTTTTGTACACTGTTGGATTATAAGATAACAAACAAGTATGATTTTAAAACAGTTTAATCTCAGATAAATATTTCTTATGCCTATAATTATTTATGTGGCAAAATGTTGTGTATTAAGAGGTGTGACTCTGCCATATCCCTTAAATGTCCGTCTAGTTTGAACTTGCCACGCTAGCAACTGCTCTCTCTCGTGGAAGCTTTGCATTTAAAGAGCTAAAAAAATATTTGTGGCAAGTTGCCGTGCAATAAGTGTGACAACGTACATTGAGCTGGTTGTTATCTCAGCCATCTCTTAAGATAACAACCAGCTGAATGTACATTATCCCTTACACACACACACACATACATTATATATATATATATATATATATATATATATATATATATATATATATATATATATATATATATATATATATATATATATATATATATATATATATATATATAAATAAATAAAAATGCACATGCATACATATTTTAGCAAAAAAATCCCAAACGATCTTGTGAATGGGTGAAGAATCAAATGACCCAATGCCTCATGTTTAATTGGCATGGAGAAAAGCATCTTTAAACGAGAACAAAGCTCTGAATATGACTGGGTGGGAAAAAAAGATACACAGAAAAAGGGAAGGGGGAGGGAAACAGCACTGAGGCAGGATGATATGGCAGGGTTTGGCAGAGGCCTATAGGATGTCAGCGAAGGTGTCAGTAATCTTTACGTGACCCAAGGGGAGAGAGAGTGCGAGACAGAGAGAGAAACTGTCTGCTTCTTTAGATTCGGGGTGCTGTGACTCATCTGTTGCTTGTCACTTTGGGTTTCGAGCCTCCGCGAGGCAGCCATGACCCCGAGCGGCACCCGTGTCCTCCGTCTGTGTATTTACAAACAGAGACAGGGCACAAACAGGCTGGGGTGAGTCGCTTTGGCAGAGCTGCGTGAAGCAGGGGCGTATAACACTACCAAGCAGAGGGAGAGAGGGGGAGGACAGATGGGATTGACCCTTGTGTCACCATTCTGGACAATATGACATTTGTGTTATTTGTGCCAATGTGTGTGTGTGTGTATAAAAAAAAAATAGACTGCATCAGGATTTTAATCTCAAACAGAGAAATAATCTTAAAATATTTTCTATTAAAAGAATGTATCACAAAAAGAATGTTTCCACAAAAATGTAAAGTTAATTAATGTTTCTTGAGCAGCAAATCATCACATTAGAATGATTTCTGAAGGATCATGCGACACTGAAGACTGGAGTAATGATGCTGAAAATTCAGCTTTGTCATCACAGGATTAAATTACATTTTAAATGATATTAAAAGAGAAACCATTATTTGAAATTGTAATAATTTCAATTTTAATCAAATAAATACAGCCTTGGTGAGCACGAGAAGAGAAAAAAAAAAAAAAAACTTACCGACCCCAAACTTTTGAACAGTAATGTAAATGACAAACCTGAAAGGAAAAAGAATACTCTGTGTATGTGAAACCAAAGTTCACAGCGCCAACCACAGTGTGCAAGTCCAATTTTCTGCTCAGTTTCTTTTTTGTAAGGTTGTTTGCATGATCTTTTAAAGAAATGGCTTGACAAACACAGTTTTCTTTCCTGTGCTGAGGTATTTCCTATTTACACAGGAAGTTGGGGAGGAACATAGCGAAGGGGTCCTTTTTTTATTTAAAATAGCCAACATACTTTTTAAACGCATTTAGATAGCTAGCAAATAGATGACCTCAAAGCTAACAGACATGGATTAAAGCCTCAAATTCCAAATTTAATTTTTGTTAAACACTGTCAATATCAAACACTAGTCAGGGAACAAACATCGCAAATGGCAAAATTCTGACCAGACTGTTCACACCTTCAAAAAAAAAAAAAAAAAAAAATCAGATAATCGTTCATTATTTTGCTGTTCACATCAGTAATTAAGAAAAAAAATAAAAAGATTTGAACCACATTCAGTCAAGGTGTGATTACTGCTCAAAGGTCTTATTAAACAGTCGACCGACCTGTATAGTTCAATTATTAAATGTCATATTCTGCACAAGTTTGCAGAGGCTACATTCAAATGTGTCTCAATAAAGATATTACAAAAATGAGGTAGAAAATCTCTGAAAGGTGTTGACTAATGTAACTAATGGAATGTATTAAAGTACCGCAGTGTGCCTTAAGATCTTTCCTAACCTAAATAATTAGTCAATATTGAAAAGGTTAAATTCAACAGCAAGAAGAGCTTTCATGTCCTCATGAGGCGTCATAAATGTAGTCCCCTCATTAGTCATAACCCATCTGCAACATGTAAGAAGCAATTAAGAGTCCTAAAAGTGCTTTTAAAGAAAGTGGGAAACCATGTGCAAGACGTTTAAGCGAAGACCTTCTTCAATTACTCTTGTCACAGCTGCCTTGCTGGCCACTTTAAAACTGGACCCCGCAAAGTATACTTTAATGGACAAGCTTGAATCCACCTGCTTTCGGCCTTCTGTTATGGTCATAAATCTGAATAACTAAATAATAACCTGCACTTGAACATATTTGGAGTGCTTTTTAACTCAGATTGCCAAAAGTTTGGACTTAAGTAAGAGCTAAATTTCCGTAAAATGGCATGAAAAATCAATATTCAAGAGGAAATAACCATACATTTTGGGTATATCCGCATGTAATGTGAGGGATTAATGCATTACAACTCATCTAAAAGTTTTTCGAAAGAGCATGTATTTTGTTTGTTATGTATAATTCATGTTACCAACATGGAGCTGAGCCAATGTCACCATATTGACTTTCAAATCGGTGATCTCTGAACTAATGTGAAATTGTTTAGTTGGAAAATGACATGAGATTGATTTCCATAAGTCTCATAAGCACAACTGACTATGTAAATAGGGCTGATTTCTTTACGGGGGTGGGGGAAAATAGCTCGGCTCTCCATTTACATTATCAAATGACAAAATTTACATTCATGTTTTCCATTTACTATCAATCAGTAACGTACACAGTTTTACAAGCGGGCAAAACTGTTAGAAGCACTTCTCTAAAACGTTACCTGGCCGGATTGGTAGGAATGGTCTTTGCAGGAGCTCCATTAAACTCACACTGCATCATGCAAAAAAAACTGACTAAAACATTGATGACAGAATTGAGACATGTAGATGCACTCCAAATATATGTGGGTCAATGTTTGTTGAGCACATGTTTCAGAGACAATATGCTAATAAGCACTAATACAGCATGGCATGGGCCGCAAACCGAGGCTTTTTGTGACTGAAGGTCATGAATATACATGAATGTTTACGGTAAACAACAGGGTTTGAACATAGACTGGCACTGTGACGTGGGCAGTGTCACGGATTGTGTGTTTTGTTTACACATCACACAGGAAGTAAAGACTGTGAGACATGGATCAAAAACAACTGTGGTGGTACACTAGTCAAACGGCGTAGTCTTAGAATTCAGAATAGGTAGAACTGACCTTGTGTTCACGCTGATAGCATGCCGAAAGACATCTAAATTGTGAGCACTTTCAAAAAGATATGAATTTCCTAAACAATTAAGTCATACTTATAACTATACGAATGTCAATGCATTAGGTAATTTCATTTTTCAATTTTCAGGTAAGAATTAAAAATTAAACCAAGTGGCGTTAAATAAATTAATAAGAATTTTACAATAAATTTCACAAATAAATGCATTAAATAGGAATTAAATATTAAAACAAGTGCCATTTATTTTAAAGAAATAAATAAATATTAAACCAATTGGCAAATAAATATGTGACCTGTTCTGGCAAAAGGAGTTGGAATGTGTAAAGGCTAATTTCGAGCTACAGGCAAAACAAGTGAAAAAAAATTTAAAATGTAAATGTAAATTTTGGTCGAATTTGAGGTTCACACTAAAATGAGTTCATTAAGCCCTCATCTAGGGATCCCAATGCTCCAAATAGCAATTAAACATCTAAAAGTACCTTGATTTGTATGTTTTCTGACAGGAGCACCATACCCGTCCATGAAAATTGACATTTTTCTCTGCTCTCAATAGCTATGTTTCAATCCTCCCATTTTTACATGCATTTTGGGATATCACGTAAAAAAAACACTGGATGGAAACGCCAAGATGTGCATAAATTCTAAAAATACACATAAAAAAATGTATGCGATCAACTAAGTAGGACAAATTTTTTATGCAACACAAAAACCTGCACGAATTATGATGGAAACACTTTTACCGAATAAATTCCTTGATGCACGTCAAAAAAAGACGGAACTTTGCAATGTGACAGCATAACTGGACCAACCAGCGGCCCGATTGTTCCACGGCATCTGGAATGCTGTTTTGGTCATTCTGTAATGCCTCAGCAAAGTCTGTCGTTAAAGTGGTTCAGTATGACTCCGTCCAAGAAGCGCCTCACACGATTACATTCACAAACACCAGGCAACTGAATGCAAGATAACTTGATAGCGTTTATTGCATTCTGTCTGCGGGCTCCGAGGTGCAAAAAATTTATTATATATGAAAATTATTATATACAGTAGTTTCTACAGCAACTTCCATTTTTCTTAGTGATATTTAGCGCCAGTGTATCAGAAAATGACATTTTTGTTCTCTTTGACTGCTATATTTGCATGTTTTATGCAGAATTTGCGCATAAGTCAAATACGCAACTTTGGATGGAAACATAGCTAATCATTTGAAAGCGCAGCATTCCAACAATATTCATAGCGAATTCTCAAAGGCATAAGTCTGAGCCAATAAAATGTGACTTTCAAACTCATGCTGATGTAAACAAAACGATCTTACTCGCGCTCACTGACATATCTGAAGCACACAAAAAGGTGCCTCAGACAGTGCACTATCCAGATATACACATATACACAGAATTATAGTATTTCAAAATATCTGTCTTGGCGAGTAATCATGCAAACATTATCCGTTATGTCTTAAGTGAACATTTGGTCAACTGTCGGGGAAAAACATCTGATGTGTAACATTATATATTAGATCAGTTTGGTACAGTAGGTCTGTCTGTTTCATGTATCATGAAAAAAAAAGCTGAATATATATATTTTTCCTAACGATATTTGGTTTTGACTTGGTGTGTGCTAAATCTAGTGGTACTACCAGGGATTTTGGTTTTTGATTTTGGCTGATTAGAAGTGGCATTTATTTTACACATCCTAAATATGCATATTTATGAACTGAAGTGATTGGGGAAAAAAGATTTAACGGACTTAACGGGAACGGACATTATACATTCACTAAAATGACTTTGGGATCAATCGGTTTATAGTAATTACAAGAACGGTTCATAAAAAGTGCAGTTTTGAGTAAAGCATCTTTAGCTTCCAAATGACACTTTGTTTAATATTTAGGTATCGATTGCAATGAAATTCACTCAGAAGTGTGACTAGAGTGTCCAAATGCGTTTTCAGGCACAAACATACACCATTAAAACCGTAAAACGTACCGTTCAGCATCCACAGGGCTGGACCACTGCACGCTCCTGCCTGCAGAACAGACAGCAGGTAGAAAGACTGGTGGAAGAGAGAACAGACAGAGACGAGAGAAGGACATACCAGAAAAACATCAGTGAGAAATGAGGAAATCTACTGAAACTTTGAATCATTGGAGACTGGTGCTCCACATCCAGTTCCCAAAAAAACTGATGTGGATTTTGTGCTAATTATCCAGCGATATTGTGATAGCTTTATCTCCAGACAAATCAAATGGAGTTTTCTTTTCGGAGAAGAACAAGGTAACGAGGGAGGGCACACGGAGAGAGGTCACTTTGAAATTGTTCATTACCCGCTTCCGTCGAGTTTATTTTCACTCCGTGTTTAAATATCGCAATACATTTTTAGCATCTTAAAAGGGCAAAATTCCCTTGATTAAACAAATAATAGCACATTTAAGAAAACTGTAATTGGGTTCAAATTGATTCAAGCGGATGCTCTAATTGCATTTAAACACTCTTCCTCCCTAACCCTGGATTCACAGCTTCTTAATTACTGGCCCTCTACACACAAATCCCTCCGGCAGCAAGGTGGAAAAATAAAAATAGTGCGAGTTTTACGGCACATTGTTAAACTGACCTATAAACTTTTTTTATTCAATATAAATTAAGGCCCAGTGGAGGCTGGGAGGGTGAGGTGTTGAGGGAGTGCTACTAAACTGAGATTAGCCCAATCCCCTACAGACCCCAATCCTGTCACTCATCTTCACTGACTTTCTCGCTCAAGTCCGTCCCTTGCTTTTTTACCACTGAGCGGAGGGAGAGGCAAAAATGTGTTTCCTGAGAGAGGTGGAAAAGGGACATCCTGATTAGAAGAACGGCGGCCCGCCTGGCCAGCGCGGCCGCTGCTGGTGTCTGTCTTGCAGAGGCAGCAAAAGTTGCGCGTGCCAATTCAAACAGGGCTTTCTTTCACACTGGGGGCCAGCGAGTGTGTGCGTGCGCGGCCGTGGTGGCCTTCCTGAGGGCGCGCTGCAGCTGGAGCTCTCTGAATAAAGGTAACGGGCGAAAAGTCAGCGCTACTGTAAACTCTCCACCCTCCCCCGTCTTTCACCAGGACGTTCCAAATCAAAAGAAAAAAATGACCCCACCTAAAAACATGAGCATTGTTTTTTTTTTTCCCTGCAATGCCTTCCCACGAATTACAAAGGAAAAAGTTTGTAAAGAGGGCAAGCGCTCGCTTTATTCCCGGGTCTGTGATCGTGCCAAACAAAATGCCAGGAGAGAAAGTGACATTCAGTGTTGGTTCAAAAAAAAACAGCAGTTTGAAAGTGATTAGACTCTTTATTTCATTGTTATGAGCCTGACACCAGAGAGGAAACCAGAACAATCCATTCATCCATGTTTTCCTTTTTTTTCCTCTCTTTTTCTTGCTCTCTGAATTTAGAAACACTAATTAGTTTTGCTCTCATAAACCCAACCTGAAAATGGCCAATTAGATAGTGTGAAGTAGGAGACGTGCTGAAGAAACAAGTGCTTGAAAGGAGAAAAAAAAAGAAGACTAAAAACCTCATCATCCTTCAATTACAGCTTTACATGCATCGCAACAAAGGAGAAGAAAAACATTTCACACTTTCCATGCGGAACATATGCAGGTTTGGCGTTCAAGCCTTTTCAGACGGGAAAAGGCTACACGGACGTATGGCAACATAACGGTGTTATGTAAATGAAACACGATAATGCTTCATCTGTATTGGTTGTTATTCAAGTCTCTTGGGGTATATTGAGGTCACCACACTAACCGAACCACCTGTCTAACCATAGCAGCAGCAGCTGGGCTTTAGTGTAGTGACCAGCCTGACCAACACGTTCCCCTAAACCACCTGCATTAATCTGATATAGCAATTCCCCGTTTCAAGGGTACCTTCACGCAAATGGCGCAAAAAAAAGGCTGCTTTTGTTTTCAAAAAGGGGCTGTTTTGGTTTTCGTGCCAGGTGGCTTATTTTCATTCAGAGGACATCATAAAAAATTAATGATAAACTTGAGCAAAATTGTCTTCAGGAATTTTTAGGGCCAGTCCCCTGAGTTGACCTGGGCGAGTCTTTCATCAGTGTCAGAGAGAAGACTGATGGCCTGTCAAAAGAAAAGCCCTCCTCCATTTCTGGCCGGCTCCTGGGCTGGGCAACGCGGCTAAAAAAGGGGTCTGGGCGAAGCAGCGCTCAACGCTTTTTGCCGGGAATGAATTCTCAGATGCCGGGGTCGCTGCCAACGTCCTTGCAGCCAACGGCTGAGAGGGCAGCAGAGTTCATACTAACTGCAGCTTGGACCTGCGCTGAACATCTGCTCATGAATGAGCCGGCCGCCTACTAAAAAAGTGCTGCGGCACTACGAGGGCCTGCTGATGAAAAATTCAACGCTCTCTTTCTCCTGGCACGCTTGTTTTGCGTCTATTCTCCTGAGCCCGACCCAGCGGAATCATATTAAGAGAATCTACGAGCACACCGCAGAGTTTATCTGGAGGAACAGCTGGCGTTGAAAAGGGATCTGCTGCTTCAAGAGAGCTAGGGGACTTCCGCACGGAGATCTCCCATCACGTAGACCGTTTGTCCTTGAAGAAGGGAGAAAAGGGTTAACCATCCAACTAATATGATGGGAGAAGTGGCTACATTTTGCAGATTACTGTAACTCTGATAGAGTGACGATAATGAAGATCATGTGACAACTGAAAGGATGGACAGGGTTAAACTGTGCTCGAGTGTCGATATAGGTCTACACCCATTAACATCAAGCCATGTATCCACCTCTGCTAATGTTCTAAACTATATAGGGAGCCCTTTCTAGTACATTGCTATAATATTAATGGTTACAATTAACAATAGAGCCCAAACTATCAAATTCAACTGTTATTTATTTGTAGATATAATCATCAACACTCAAAATAATAATAAATTGTATGTGAACATGTAGATTGTATATAAGGCAATTTTTGCATTAACTTCTATATCTACTTATAAAATTATGTTTCTCCAGTTCGTTGATGAAATATTACCTTCTACACAGTGGCTGTCATGACTCGTTTTCATCACGGATTTATTTTAAAATACAATAAATAATTAAGACATCAATAACAGGGTAAGCAAAATATAATGAATACATTATGCTAATATATTTAACTAAATAGTTAAATTTTCTAGCGAACTAACAAGCGGTCGACTCTGAATGGCTTTTTCCGAGGTAACTTAAATGTAGGCTAATGCTATAACGTTATGTGACATTGTTTACAAGCTATTTTATTGACGTCTCTCCGCGGTTGAAACACTTATTGAAATATTACACGGGATGAGATACGTTCCAGTAAGTTGTATTGTATCTTTCAACATACCTTTCAGGTGTTCATTCTGTAACTAACGTTAGTAGTGAAGAGGAAGAGATGATAGCGTTCACTCGAGCTCCGCTCTGCCGCTTGAACTGAGGCGCCACATCGAAAAGCACCAGAAGGGCATTTATTGTTTTAATTTCGTAATAAAGTAGACAGAATTTGAAAGCTGACACTTTATTTCTTATCGAAAATAACAAAACGCATAGCATATTGCGGTTATTGATCATCATTTATTGCTGATTAAAAGAGGTTAGGCTACAATGCATTACCGCGCTCACCCCCTTCTGGATTGAAGTGTGGATCGCATGTGACTGACTGTTTTCATCGTCTGTATGTATGCACCATGCATCTTTTTTTTTTTTTTTTAGTCTATATTCAGGACGAATATATGTAGCGTTTTCCACTAAATGAAAACAATTGCATCTAATAATTTTCCTTTAATGTTTTAAACAGTGTTTAACAAACTTATTGTCTTATTGCTTTTATAATCTAGTGCCACAAGACAACCATCATTACAAAATCTAAAGTCACTTTAGGTTTCTTTAAGAAACTTAATGGTCAAATACACCACACATTAAAATCACTGAGATATATATAATGTATAATCATATAACAGAAGCAAAATTGCCTTTGCATCATTGCTGTATGTTTGAACAGTACAGTACAGTAGAGTTGGGGTTGCAACTAGCAAGGTAATACTAATCCAGGTCAAAAAAGCCCACATTCTTTGATATAATGGTCTCTAGATGTTGCAAAAGGACCAAAAAAGGCACAGAAGAATGGCTAACTTGGGAAAAAAAACTGCTCTGCCACTACATCACAGTGCCCTCACCCCAAAACTGCAATTTCCAGGTATAGATAATCATCGTCTCCACTTTACTTTTTAAGTCCAGCTAAATATTTGAATTACATCCACCAAGACATTATACCTACAGGAGAGTCAGAGGTTTTCTTTGGAAATGTATCACTCTGAGTAATAGCTGGAGTTTAAGGAAGTGGTCAAACTGAAATAACCGATTACCTCACATTCAGCAATTTCGCTTCTGTCTCGGGCCAGGATAGGTTCAGCTCAGTGAGCCATAAACATTTTGTTTGTGTACAGTGTGCTGTGGTAAAATGCGGAACGGAGCCTACGATGTTTGGTTTCCATGTTTGCAGATGGTTCCATGTGCAGCGGAACCTTTTAGATGCATCGCCTAAAAAACTGGGGAAGCATTAAAATAGTTATTACACATTATCTGTTTCCGATTGGAACGTTCTAACTTCCTTGAGAGACTGGAGAACAAAAATATTGCAACATTTGTCATACAATAATGCTGGTTGTGCCTTTAAAATGCAAATAGAACGGCTTTTTTGTGCACGGATGTGATTTGTCATGTACCTTTAGATCAGTTTCTATCAAAAAGCCCCTTTTAGCACAACATTAGATGTTTTCTCAAAAAAAAGGTGATGCTGCATTGGTCTGATGTGCTTACTAGACCACAATGTGTAACCAAATACACTTGCTAGACAAAACTATATTCTCAAATATAGATTTCTTTTTTTTTTTTTTAAAAATCATTTTCTGAATAAAATTGGTTACCCATGTAAATCTCTCTACAATACACAAAACAAGTGATTGTCAGGCCACTGTTAGAGGGAAAGGTCCCCAAAAAACCTTATCCTCATACACTGTAAAAAATTACTTTTCAAATACAAACAAAACAAAGATCATTAGATGTTTTACAAGAAAATACTCCTTCAGGCTTTCGGTCTCAAAATTTCACATTTAATTCAACACCGTTTACTAGCAATTTCAAAGTGAAAATGGTTTCAAATTAAATTGTACCCAAATTCGAGCCAAACTTGTAGGCATTTCTTTCTTCAGTGAATCACAAAAGAATGCATTCTGAAATGTGTTCTTGTCCAAATAAAAGTAAGTTGGGTCCAATGTTGTTTTGAAAACAGCTTCTTTGTGTTCTGCAGAAGAAAGAAAGCCATCCAAGTTAAGAACATCATGAGGGTCATTAAATGATGACAGATTTTTTATTTTTAGAGTAAAATATCTCAAAGTGGCTGCTAAAATGTTCTGTGCAGTTGGTATTGCATTGCTGTGTGGTTGCTAGTTCAAAAGAAGCTTTTCTTTGCATGCCTCCATCTTTTTTCTGTGTTTGAGAAGTTTGCAACTTCTCAGACCACAATGTGGCTGGCTACAGCCTTCAAAAACATTTTAATATAAAACAACTGGCATTCAAATTCAATATTATTGTGTTATTAAAAGTCAGCACTGAGGTAAATGTTCAATAAGCCATCCTATCAGATCAAGAACTGCGTTTTATCTTTTTAATACATCTAAATGTGTCAGTATTAGGCAGCGAGAGAGCGGGAAAAATTGGTAAATATGACTGCTTAAATTTAATGCAAACATTGTTGACACATAATGTAATTTAAGTTGGGTAGTGTGAATGAAAGCCCAGCAGGGGTAATAATACCCTCCTAATGAGAATCCTCGCTCGCTGTAGACCTTGCTGAGATAGCCATAATGCATGGCTCTTCTTTTTTAATAAAATAATTGTTACAGTTATTAAAGATGAATCTCATCAGAAGCAGGATGACAAAATAATTCATTACCAAAAGCATGGCTTTAAATAGCTGCAAATTAAATTTCCCACAGAAAATATGCCTGTAGATGAATGGGATCGTTATTTCATAAATATTGGATTCAGTGTGCCCTTGGAAGACCAAAAAAACACATCCGAACATCCATTTAAAAAGTTCACTGCGAAACGCAGTTAATAAATGACTCTAAAACCACAAATAATTCCTACCGCATATGTTAATTTGACAAAGGGGAAAAAAGCAGCAATGTGGATGGAGTTTAAAGGTCCGGGTCGGCGCGATCCAAGGTTTGATAACGGGGTGCTTAATACGGATACCGCCAACGTATAATTACTCTGATTATTTAGAGTTCCTGCTGTTTACTGAAGGCGTAGAAACTTCCCAGCAAGCACTTGGCATCTCCTGTCCTCTCTCTCTCACACACACAAACACACTCACACACAGCAGGATGTAAAGAGGAAAGCTTTATTAAGATCCTGCAGCCATAAAAGAGCGGGGTGACTAACCGGCTGCATTAGCGTCTAAAAGCCAAAGTTATTTAAACCCAATAAAACACTAATACATTGTTTGAGTGGAAGTTACAGTGAAGTTATCTTCACCTTAATAACATCACGGCCAGCCTGATGTTGTTTAGATCAATAAAGCCCATTACAAGAACAGGCCTCAACATAGATAACAGTGTTCAAGCGCAGTGATGTAACACTCTATGGCATCTGAAAAAAGAAAGGAACCTTCTATTAAATAAAGAGGCCAATGGAAGGCCAATCATAAGGCATGGTAATCTGATAAGAGGTGAGTGTGAGTGTTTTTAATACGTGCTGCATTTGAATACACTGGGATGGTGGTTTGTGGGAGACACGTAGATGGTAAAGTGACACGTGAGGTGGCATCTGTTTAGATTACGACCCTTCTTGGCTCCACGGGGCCTTCTTTCCCATCTTATTCTGTCGGATACTCTCTGTCTAAGCTTGAACTCTACCACAATATTAGGAAGTGGACAGAAATTTCCATCTGACTAAGCTTTGCATTTTCCTAAACTTTGTTCTGTTTGCATAATGAACTTCCCCGGAAGTTTGAGATTTATCACGCTCAATGTCATCCTTTCTCGCTTGCAG
Source organism: Zacco platypus (assembly GCA_038088235.1). Classification (NCBI taxonomy): domain Eukaryota; kingdom Metazoa; phylum Chordata; class Actinopteri; order Cypriniformes; family Xenocyprididae; genus Zacco; species Zacco platypus. Next base: position 26,208,685 of record CM076074.1, read on the forward strand.
TGACAACTAACCTATGCCACTCCCACATGCATCAAAGTAGCCGGAGCAACTTTTCTCTATTTATGGATATGACGAGACATGCATGTAATAACCTGTGAAAACCATCCCATTAGGTCTATAATATATACACTTATAATAGGCTGGCTTACTATAGTGAATAAGGGTGAGACAAAAACATTTTGGAAGAAGGACTGATGATGCATTGACTCATTATTTAAATGTTAATTTAAAAAAAAAAAAAAAGTTACATTAGTGTACCTTTAAAATCAGAAATTAAGAAAGAAATAAATGTTATTTTCTTTTTAAGAAAGCACACTGTGAGATTTAAATACAACAGAGATTCATAGTCACAATTACTAGAAAATGTTGATTTCTTTTTTTACTCTGGCAGAAACAAGCTTCTATATGACTATGTTTGAACTCAAATCAGCTGGAAATAAGGTTAATGAGACAAGTTTAGTTGAAATCAATTTAGAGCGTCCATATGTGACATGAAATAATTTCTCAGTTTTATGTGAGTGTTTGCCATTTGAACGAGGGCCTATGTTCTGTACTAGTCCACCAGGTGATGCTCTGACATCTTACCATAACATCTAATGTGATAGACGTGATAACACCCACACGTCACAGACGTACAAATATTCCAAAAGACATAAATCCAAATAAATTCCTTTGTATAGGGCACAAAATACCAAAATATCTACCATACCAATGTGATGCAGTAATAGACAGATAATGCTATCGTCGCAGGAATGGCAAAACAATGACATTCACCTTGCATGATGTTGAATCCAAACAGTCCTGGGCAGGACAGTCTGTTTTGTGCAAAGAAAACCAAACAGATCTACTTTTTTGTTGCTGTTGTTGTTTACCCAATTCTATTTCTCAACCTTGACTCCAGACAGACTTTCAGTGTTTCAGTCTGGTCAACAGACAGGAAGTGATGAAAAGCATAAATAGTTTTGAAAGGGAGAGCGAGAGAACGTGTGTATGTGATGGTTCATAACATTGTGTTCTTTCTGGTGAGAGGTACAAACACAGGTCTGACAGACACCCTTACACAAAACCACAGGAAAGACTGTTTTGATGTCACCTCTCACACCACACGCTCTGTGATAAGAAGAAAGAAAAAAAAGCAAAAAAGATCTGTAACACAGGGTTAAGAAAAGTCCCTTCATGGGGGTTTCACTGCTGCGTGTTTCAGATGAAGGGGCCTGTCGGCACACGGCGCAAACAATAAACATGTTGCATGATGTTGGTGTAAGGTCTACCTTATACGCGTCCGTTTTCAGTCTCCCTTCGTAAACTCCTACACATCACACATCTTGTTTTGTTTGTTGACATCTAACGTACTAGTTAAAAACTAGCATGTTAAATACAAGCTACGAACTTTAGTTAGCATATTAAATGCAGTTTTTTTTTTTTATTATTATATTATTATTATATACAACTTTAGGGTTTGTTTTGATGTACCCAGGCTAATTTCAAAGAACAAACCAGCACTGTAAAACTACGATGGTAAAAAACAAAAAAGAAAACTGGCATAAAATAAGGCAACAACATTTCAGGTATTATGGAAGCAATGATGGTGCCTGTATATTTTATAACTGTATATTTCATGAAGTGATAATGTTAATATCTATTTGAACTACCAAAATCAATTTTTAACTATAGAATGTATTAAATTAAAACCGAAATCCACACCACGAATCAGTAAGCGGCCTGACCATAAAATATGGCCAATACTGCTATATTAGTTATTACTTGTAAAAACCAATTTGACAGTATTGCTAAAATTACATTACACAAAGTTAAAGGGATAGTTTACCCAAAATATGAAAATTGTGTCATTTACTCACTCTCAAATTGTTCCAAACCTGTATGAGATTTTTTCTTCTCCTGAACACACACACACACACACACACACACACACAAAATGACATTTTGAAGAATATGGTTAACCAAACAGTTGGTGAGCCCCATTGGCTTTAATTGTTTTTTTTTTCTTTCCATACAATGGAAGTCAATGGGGTCCATCAACTGTTTGGTTACCGACATTCTTCAAATTATCTTCTTTTGTGTTCAACAGAAGAAAGAAATTCATACAGGTTTGGAACACCTTGAGGGTGAGTAAATGACAGAATTTTCCTTTAAACCATTTATAGTTTTTCACCATATATGCCAAAGTAACTAGCAGTTATCCTATTAACTGCAATGGGTTTTATTTTTACAGTCTTTTTCTGTAAAAAATTATGTTTTTTTTTTCTTTAGTGAATGAACTTGAACTATTGCTTAAATTGATTCCTCACAACAACTTACACATTCTGCTTTTGTTTTGTACTTGAAGCAAAATATATTTACATACAGACATTTTATCTGACAAAACAACAACAAAAAAACGAGTTCGTTTACGTGCACATTCTCAAGCCAATTATGCTTCAGCCGACAACGAGTGTAGAAATGTAAATGCAGTAACCCGTTTTCTTTTATCGGAGTAAGGTCATAAACGGCTTAAGCATAAACTGATCGGAACAGAGTTTTTTGACTCATACCCCAATTTTGCACAGCATGTAAACACATTAACCTGCTTTCTGTCGGCTTATTGCAGTGTGCATGCGTGATACGTGACAGAAACACATCCTTGGTGCGGATTTAAATGCATTAAGACAGAGTGAGCATTTTGCAGGACAAAAATAAGTAAATATCACAAACGCATACTCTCTCAAGACCCAGAAACTTGTAAAAATGTGTTCTCATCTCTCGTGCAGGAGAAGATATGGTTCAGTCAAAAACACTGCATCTGTAACTGCATGAGAGAATAATGTATGAGCCAAAAGTTTCTCGCTGACAAGTTGCAAGCTTTATTTAACATCACAACTGACATAACATATGGAATATTTGGGAGTGAGATACGGCAGTTATTATTTTTGACATCACTACAGGGAAATAACCCGATTTATTAATAAACTCATGTAAACACCGTTTACTCACATTATCAGTTTACTGGTTTGTATGTAAACTGGGAAAACTAGTTATTTCAATAAGCTGATATTTGTGGGTTATCTGCTTACAGATGTGCATGAAAACAATGGCTCATTAAAAGTTGTTCAAAATGCAAATTTATTTGAGTTTAAAACTATTCAGGTGAGCAGCGAATGTATCTGGGTGTCTGCTACTGAAATTTCCCCCTGCGTTTTTCTGCTTTTGTTTTTCCGTTAGCAAAATGTGACCCCACTAAAAGCCACAAAACGACAGGGCATTCTAAGATCGGTGCCATGTCTCTTCGTTGTGGTATGACTGGGCTGCCCACATATTGATTTAGGCAACCCGAATTACCTTTCTGCCGTCCCAGGGGATGACCAAAAATCTCTGCGCAAATTTGCTCAGCCACTCCACATGCAGAGGAAGAGTCGGTAACTTGAGATCGAGCGCGTCCAAATGGATGCCTGTGAAGGTGACGATAGCGAATAATATCTCCGCAGAGATGATCATTTTTGACAGTGTAATATTACTGGACGATAAATATACAGAGCTGAGGAGGCGAAAAAAAGAAAAAGATAGGAAAGCTGCCGCCAGCTGAGTACGAAAGCATAAATAAGGTCTTTTACCTTCGTCAGTTATCCGTCTTTTGACACGCAAGCTGAGCACACTGTAATTAACACGTAAAGAGATAATGGGGTCTCTACCCGCTGATCAATCTGCCATATAGATCATCCGTCTCTTTTACAATGCCACGTTAACATTTTTTTTTTTTTTAAAGAGTGAGGAAAAAAATTTAGCCGCAGATATTAGACTTTTTTAATGGCTACTGTAGCTTGATACGGTCTATGGGTTTATTGGCATGGCTGTTTACACCATGTTCACAAAAGAGCTGCTCTTTTCTACATACAGCACATAAATACATACATCAATGCAGAATGGTGCCGTCCGCAAGACTGTATTGACTGAGTATTGGGTCTGTTAGATAATGGATTCAAAAACAAAGATGTGAATTGTGTTCAAAAGAGATGAAACTAAAGAGCCACAGGACAGGGATGCTGCATCTCTACTCAGGAAGCATAAGCTATAGTGTTGTGTGTGGGTGTGTTTGTGTGTATTTCTGTAACCCAACCGGGAGACAAACAGGCCTGTTGTTTGTTTGTATTTCTCAGCTCTACACATGTTTGTCAGGTCTAGATCCACTTTCACAGATTTACTGCTGCTGTCCCCTCTGGCCTAGTGTACACTAGTGTTCTCAGAGACTGCTTTAATGGACCGATTCCTGTTCCTGCTCTCCGCTCTCCAGGGGACAGGCACAAACACGTCAGCTACATGAAGCTCTAGTCGAGCCGTAGCCTAGCGGTTAGTGCACATGCTCTGACACTTTGGGTTTGCAAGTTTGAGCCTTGTTGGTGTAATTCAGCAATCTGTTGCCCCCTTTTTTCTGCATTACTTCCTAGTGTACCTTTCAAAAGAGAATGCCAAAAATAAACATTTCATTTCAAATTACTGATTAATTTGAATAGAATTACACTACCATTCAAAAGTCAGTAAAATATTTTTATATTTTTGAAAGAAACCTCATATGATTTTAAATTAGAATTTATTCCTGTGATGACAAAGCTGAATTTTTCACCATCATTACTCCAGTCTTCAGTGTCACATGATCCTTCAGAAAACATTCTAATATGCTGATTTTATAATTTATATATATATATATATATATATATATATATATATATATATATATATATATATAGGAAAAATAAGGAAAAAATTACTCCATAGGAAATAGTGCATTCAAATAAATGAATAAAAATATGACAAATTAAGTGCTTCATCAAACAGTGAACATTAAAAAATATCTAGTTTAACAAGGACAAATCATAACACCTTGAATCAAAACACCATATCTCCTTAATAAAGCTTTCATGATGTTCAATGTATTCATTACCCAAAGTCTGCTCTCTCAGCTCAAACTTCTCCGCATTCATCATTAGCGCAAGGCTAAACGGTCAGTGCGCCACTTCTCCTATTTAGACAAGCGATCCGTGAATAAAAAGCAGATCCGATGTCTCATTGCGTTTTTAGGCCTCATTAAGACCATTAACCTTATATGATTAGATGGAGATTTTTAATGTCAAAGAACAAGTTACTTGGTCTCCATTGCATTTTTTCACAAATACATTTCACAGCCATTCTCTTAAAAAAAAAAAGCAGTTACACTTACTATTCTCCTTTTCTAAGAAGAAAAACCTCTGACGTCTCTGATGTAAGATGACAAAGAAGTTGAAATAGACCCCATAAACAGGAAAACAAGGCAGTTTTACAAAAAAAAGAAAAAAAAAAAGAAAAAAAAAAAAAAAAGAGTATCTGACTTACATCTGCCTGTTGATAGTTTCTAGGGTATTTTCTATTTTGAGTACATTCACCTCAAATGACTATGAGCGTCACATGCTAATCTCTGATTCAATGTTTCACAGCAGCGGTAGGATGTTTGATTCCTCTTGTGGGGCTGTGTTCGGTTCACTGTGGTGACAAGAAAGGTAAAGGGACCAAAAAAACACAACACATGACCTTTCTACAAATCTGAGACAATTAAACACCCCCCAAGCTCACACACCCTCGACTGTCCTTCATCCTCCGCTCCCTTTCCCAGTGACCTGCGCTAACCTGTTCTCATCTCTCCGTGCCCAGACAGGAAACAGCGTTGAGAGTGTGCTGGTGGGTCCAACCCAGAATCTAGACCAGCTCCACAATACAGGCCACCACCCCGAGCTTCAGCCTGCCCCATCAGACCAGCAGGGGGGCACATCCTGTGTGAAACCGCATCCTTAACTAGCATCATACTGTAAATAAATGCTTTCTCTTTTATTTGCTCTCTCTCTACTTCCGTCAACTGTCACAGCCTGTGCCTCCAATCACCTTCAAGTCCAAACAGGAAAGTGAAAAGAGAGGGAGAGATAGGAGATATGGGTTTTAATTTGCCGCATGATGCAAGTTGCTCTGGTGTTTCCTACACACACACACACACACACACACAGTTGTGTTTTCATTTTTTATGGGGACATTCCATAGGCGTAATGGTTTTTATACTGTACAAACTGTACATTCTGTCCCCCTACCCCTAAACCTACCCATCACAGAAAATGTTCTGCAATTTTAGATTTTCAAAAAAAGATAATTCTGTATGATTTATAAGCTTGTTTCCTCATGGGGAACAAAAAAAATGTACCCACAAGATCAAAATTTACTAGTATTACTATACCTGTGGGGACATTTGGTCCCCATAACGTAGGGAATACCCGCCCACACACACACACACTGGGACAGCTGCCTGGGACTTCATCCTGGACTTCGTTTCCTGACACTCTTGGTTACGATATCGGCCCACTGCCGGCCAGCCACCCAGCGAAACAGGAAGTTAGGAAGCTGTGTGAACTGAAAGCTTTTGTGAAGGTGGAGAAGGAACAGTGATTAAGACTGAATAATCTCCACTAGAGCAGCCATTCATTTCAGACTGATTTGATGTTATGTTACAAAGCTAATCTAATGCTTTAATACATTCAATTCCAACTCCTACAAAACAATGAGGTACATGTTTGCCTTTCTGATTTTTCTCTGGATAAAAATACCCTAATAACTTCACTTGTCTCAAGAGTTCAGAAGAGATCTCAACACTCTTAAACACTCATGATAAAAATAGAAGAACAGCTCATTCAACAGTTTTTCACAGAACCATTCTTAGTGTGAAGAATATTTTTATAATCTACATAAACTTTTTCTGCAAAAATAAAAAAGCAAAGGAAAGCTTCCATGGATGTTACTGCTACCATTCAATAATAAAAATACACATATAAACTTTTAAGAGTGAATGTCTCAAAATATGATCAGATTTGCTGGAATACCAGAGACTGTAATCAAATTTTAAAGGGATAATTCACCCATTGACACACTTTGTCATAATTTACTCACCCTTATATTATTCCAAAACTGTATGATTTTCTTTCTTCTGAACACAGAAGATGATATTTTAAAGAATGTTGATAATCAAACAGTTAATGGCAGCCATTGACTTCCATAGCAATTTTTTTTTCTTACTATGAAAGTTAATGGGGCCTATCAACGGTCGGGTTACCAACATTCTTAAAACATGTCTTTTTTGTATTCAACAGAAGAAAAAAAATCATACAGGTTTGGAACAACTTGAAGGAGAGCAAGTTAAAATTTTTGAATGGACCATCCCTTTAATGTATTCTCAAATATTTCTCATCAAATTGAAACCTGAACAATGAACTGAACAATTGTCTCTTGTTTCAATTTTAATTTGCCCAAATTAATTGGAAGATCATTGTTTAAATTTGAATGAAATGAAGCCTCTTAACGCATGACAACAATAAGCTCTATAAGGGTGTTTTTTTTATTGAGGAGAAACATCTGAGACCAAGTCATCACTTAAAGTTTCATTTACGTCTCCTGAGATATTCAAGACCACATTCTGAGCAATTCAGGATTAATCCTTCTTTCTTGTTTATCTAGACAGAAAAAAAAAATTGTATGAAAACGCATGACTAATTAAATGATTCAGCACTGCCCTTTTCTAAGAAATGATGCATATACAAAAATGAATGTAAGCAGATTACAGAAAAGTGAACTAAGAGAAATACGACAGGATGGGAAACAAACTTGTTGCAACAATAAGGACGCACAACAAAGGTGTTCATAAAAACAGTGAGGTGAATCCAGCATTGAGACCCCCTGCATTAGCCTGTGGTGTGTGTTTTACAGAGGCAATTAAGGCAGGATACTGATCTAATGAACTTTTAAGTGTGTGTGTGCTGTGTGAAGTTGTGAAGTGGGCCGTATGTTGAGCCACTGCTAAATGAGTGTTGAGTTTCAGCTGCCCGGTCAGAGGGCTGTAGGCCCAATGTAAATGTATGTGTGTGTGTTTAGCCCAGTGGATGGCAGTCAATAACCAGATGCTAGGAAAAAGAAAAACAATACACAGTACTTGCATTTCCATGCCCGTCGGGGTGGTCTTGAACTATGTGTGGGGGGCTGCTAGGCTGTTGTTAATTGCACAGCCACAAATATGCAACTGGCCAAAACATGATTCAATCTGTACTCAATTCACTAAACAGCATTTTTCTGCCCGACTGACTGATGGGCAATGGTACAATTACAATGATTTGCTTAATCTATCTGTCAAACCAATCCCAGAGGGTCATTTTATTGCTCAAGGGTTGCTCAGGAGACTTGGAGACATGGAGTTATTCTTCAAAGTTCAACTTCGTCTCAATTGTTCCTCCTATAATAAAAAGACAAACTGTCATCATACAGTAAGTGTATAGAGCTAAAATATTAATGTCGATTGAATAGGTCAGAATGTGATTGTTGGAGAATTTGATGAGATCATATTGGAATATCTGACTTTTTGTATAGCGCGGTTTGAAACCGTGCTGATATTTCTTTAAACTGAAGAGCAGTGATTCTACACAAGAGGTCTCAGGATGACACAAATCGTGTTTAATTAATTTATTATATTAACATGACCAGTTTCTGTTAAAAGAAAAGTTTAAAAAGCAGTTGTGTTGGACAATAGAGTCAAAAAGGTTGAGAACCACTGCTCTAGAGGAGATAATGTACAAGCGAGACTTCTGGGGTTTTTATTAGGAGAAAAGTCTGAAAATCAGGAGTCAAGTCACTTTCCATTTAATCTAACTGTTGTGAATGACAAGATGTTATAGAGATCTCATTTGTGATTTCTCTTTCCTATAGGATGAAATTTGCTTTTGATGAGCATCAAGGTCCAATTTAATATTTCTCTCTATCACTTTACAATCAGATGAACAAAGAAAATCATTGTCAGCAAAGTGAGATGTTAACCACTGATGGTGAGAATAGGTGGCGACGTCTTGGGCTAGTCCAACTCAAGTGCAGGGGTATGCTGAGAGTAACCAAAGTTTTTACTCATCTGTTTTATTGTTGCTTCAAATTAACCTTTAACTCTGGAAAAAAGCAGTTGGGTGACCTCTCTATTTTGTGAGATATTCTTCATGTCTCCATACATACACACACATACACACAATGTCAAAGACACAAAGGTCGTACCAACACACACAAGACATCAGACTGTAAAAAGTCTGATATGATGTATCAGTCCACTAAAGTTCCTCAGAGTTCTGAGCTTTTGAACAGATAAATTACAATTTAAATTATGGTGAGAAATTACAGTATGCGATGCATTTTTGTAACTAGTTACTAAACAAAAAATGAGAAATGTAATTAAAATCTTTTTTTCCTGAAGAGAACGAGAGTGGTGTGTTCAAACATGAGTGGTTCCTAGGTAGTCACAGGGTGTTTTGGGTGGTTTACTAACTGGTCCAAGTAAAAAAAAAAGTTTAAAACCAACTCACAATATAGGTATATGACACATTATCAGCCATTTTAAAGTCTGGCAGACAAATACAAAATTCATCTCTACATCATCAGCTGCACAACTTGTGAAGGAATTGTTCTTTTGAGACAGAATCGGTTGATCTAGCTCTCAGAACAAGTCTAAATGACTTGTTCATGAATCAAACTAAATGAATTTAACTCACAAAATGTAAGCGTCTCACTGCACATGAAGCTTTTTGGTGAATACGACTAATATTTTGATCTGTTTCTCAAACAAAAACTTGTAATATAGTATGTGAGTCATAAGGACCATGCTCTTGATAATTTCACCTTTCTCTGTGACCTTTTTGAAACTTGAAACTGTCAGTCCCCATGTGAACTATTTGCATGGGAAAGAACAACCACTAGAATGAAGAAATAAAGTCACACAGGTTTGGAACAACATAAAGGTGAGTAAATGAAAGAAAGAATTTATTTTTGCATGAACTATTGCTTTAAATATGATAACGTATGGAGGAAAGGTCCTGAAGCACAACCGGTGGGCAAATGCACCATCAGCAGTTGTGCAAGTCAAATAAGGAAGGGAGGAAGAGAGAGAGAGAGAGAGACCCCTAAGTGCTTTCTCTCGCTGGCACAGAACAATGATTCACACCATTGCCTGCTGTATCCCACAAATGAGGCATTACATACAGCGGTTACAGTTACTGCAGGAAATACGTCCTTTCTGTTCCTCTCAACACTCATTTCATTCCCATCCTTCTGTTTTCCTCTATTCATCCTCTACTTCACATTGTATCAGAGCAGGCGGAAGGTCCCCCGCCACGACGGGCTGCAAAATAACAACTGTCACCTTCAGCACAATTCATTAAAGCAATTTAACATTGCCGCCTTCCAACATAATTTTTATAATTGAAATTTAATTCTCCTACAATATTATTTTTTTTGGAAGGAGGGGGTTAATTGACATTTGTGGTAATTAATTGCCAGGCGGGGAGATGTTTATGTGGAGAAGTTAAAAACAAAAAGAGACGCGGAGAGCAAGAGAGAGGGGCGACGTGCTGAGACGGTCTCATCATCACGGCCTTCCCTCCTGCGGATTAAAAGAAAGGAGAAGGAAGGAGAGATGGAAGGAGCGACTTCACTTCGCAGTCGGGGATTTAATTGCGCAAGGATTCCATTACCTCGGCACAAATGTCACGTTTGCTTCTGATCAGGGGCAAAGGCAGGGATTGGCACCGTGCCAGTTCTACGGCACAGAATATACCAGCACACTCACACGAAGATACAAAGTGAAAAAGACAGGAAGACCAGTGAATGACAGCCGAGCATGAGTGTGAAGGGACGGTGACACAGAAAGTGGGGCAAAGTATCAGCCACTGAGTAAAAGAATAAAATCCCAGCGCAGATTTTAAAAAAGCGATCTTAAGAAAGTTTGGGGTTTCAGGATGACTGTTCCGATAGACAAGACAAATGAGATGTCTTTAATGTCTCAATTTTTTTCTCCTAGACAGCAAAGAGATTAAACTGAGACTTGCTTAGGCCTCCTACAGTAATTCTCTTATTTTTCTTACAAGAAGAAAACCCAATTTACACATTTTAACATATCTTGAGTACAGAAGAGATCTCAATGTTTCAATTTGCCAGATACTAAAGATCCACATGTTTCTCCAACAACAATATGATTAAAGGCAGTGCCAATGGAGACTGCAGGAGTGCTGACATTTCCTGAGAAAAAGATCCCAGTAATCTCATATACACTCTAGAGAGCTCAAAATGTCTCAAACTGTGCTCAAATTTGCCAGACATCAGCTGTTTTTTCCTAGAACATAATAAAAGAGATCAAATAAAGACTGCTGAAGTGTTTAGATCTTAAAAGATCTCAATGTGTCCTAAAAGTAGCTCAGAACATTTCTCATCAAAATTCTTGCAAAACTAAACACACTTATAGTGTCAACAAAGGCCTAATTCATTCTCCCTTTTTATTTCCCCTAGGGAATTTTATGAGAAACCTCTGAGACAAAGTTGATACTCTAATAAAATGCATGTGAAAAAAAAAAAATGAAGTCTTCTGAAATATGAAAGAGTAATTTAAAAAAAACAAACCATCCGAGTGTAGTCACAGTGAAATACGTACATCCTTATTGCTATCAAGCAAAGAAAAAAGATGTAGCACAGCAGATAATATTCAATTGCGTGGTTTCAAGGAAGAATACTGAAGATAACATACCACAGTCACTTGTTTGGATGAGATTGACGTTCCATTGTTCCAATCAGAATTCAGAAAACGGAACAAAGGGGCGGAACCATTGGATACGGTGTAGCCAGCTCAATCTGAAATACAAAATGAGTAAGAAAGACAAGAGAGAGACACAAGTGCATATTAAGATTATATGCAAAATTACAAACAGGAATTGATACCATTCTCTAAAGGTGGGGGAAGTCCCTTAAATTCACTCAACCCACATAAACCTGGATGATGACTCAAATGAGAAAGGAAAAAGGCAAAACGTGATGAAATCCGACCACAAATGCTTAATTTGGTGACAAATTAATTCCAGAGCTGACCTAAATGCATCTTAACGCATTTTCAGATTATCAACAGCAAGCATTTCTGACACTTGTGATATTTACACAGAGCATCTGATAATCAGCTCAAATCTGCAGTGCTGTTCTGATGAATGGCAGTGACTCGAGGGACGACTCATTTAAGGAAATGCTGCGGCCACACACACTACTTGACAGAATTCTCTGGAACATTTTGTCAGATCCCGTAAGTCGGTGACACGTGGCTTAGACCAATCAGCATCAGTGGAAGTAATTTGCATAGTAAAACGCTTATTGCAGAGGTCAGCATTTACTCGAGTGTGTTCTCAGTCAGAGCGACAGGGAGACAAAAAGAGAGAGTGACAGAAAAGGAGGGGGTAAAAGAATGCGAGATGGTGAGAAAAAGAGAGAGAACAGAAAGTGACGAAAACAAAGAAGAGTGTGTCCTTCGTTAACCCGGCGCAGGTTTGAGTGGTGGCGTTTTATTCGTACGAGGGCAAATTGCTTGGCTATTGTTGCCATGCTATTCAACAAAAAGCTAGGCGATAGATTTAATGTTTACGACGTATCTGGAAGTATTTTGATGGCAATATAAAATTAACCAACGTTGTGAACATTGCAATGATTTTAATGCACTTTTTATTTGCCTATTAATTCTCCAAAAGACTACAGCACACAGGTTACCCGTGTCACAGTGAGAGAGCTAGAATAGAAATATCTTAATCAGGGCTCCAGAATGCGAGCCAATGGTCGCATTTTACGGCCTTTTTTTCTGCCAGTACGACTAAGTTTTGTTAGAGGTTGCAATGGTGCTACCACCACATTGCACAACTGACATGAGCTGCCATTTTTGTTTCCTATGAGAAACGTCAAACGAAACGAAAGTGAAACAAAACTACTCGTTTGAGCTGTGCAGCGCGGACCGTTTATTAGCACTGAGCAATAATAGACAGCGCATCGCGAGCGCCGATCATGTGACGCTGTTTACTACACTGTACACACAGCGTTTGAAGAAAGCGTTTGAATTCAGGACAGAATTCTCTGCTTTAGACCACAGAAATCGATTAAATAGCGCTGAAACCAGGAGAAACACTGTGCCACGAACAAGTTAAGGCTCACCCGTCCACAAATCACTATGGATTTAATGTAGTAACGCTTACTGAAACTATGGTATTGTGGCAGAAATCCTCGCATGCTTTTACGTTATTAATTTCATTTCAAACTTTGAGAGTGAAATTCAAGCGCTTTAAGGACTTTTTAAAGTGCTTCACACCTTTTCCAGCACTTAAAAAGCTCTAAATGTTATCCAATTTTTAATGTGATTATTTGTAAAACTAAAAGTTTAAAGCTGATTAAAACTAACACTTATAGGCAAACAAAAGTAGAAAAGACATGAAATTACCACTAGATGGCGGCAGACGATCACTTACAGACTCCCTAATATTTGGAAATGTAGGAAAAGTCTCATGAAAAACAAAAACTTCTAATTGTGACTGCACTACACTGAAAGCAAGAGCGTTCTTTTAATAATCACTGAAGACGTCGGTCAGTTCAGTACGGTACGTTTAAATAAGAGTAGAAAATTTACATTTTCCCTAAAAAATGTTTTTGCACGTTACTTTTATTAACCTACTTTTATCTGCATTTCAACTCAAGCTCAGTGCTTTACAGTCACATTTCCAGTGAAATTATGTATTATTAGTAGTAATATGATTAAATTACCTTAATGATTTAAAAAAAAAAAAAAAAAAAAAAAAACAGCACCACCAAATCAGGTGCCAATTTCTGTGAAACTTAGTGGCGCTAGTGCCACTACTCTCAAATGTTAGTCTGGAGCCCTGTTAATAGTGATTTAACATGACTGGCAAATGCAAATAGAGTTGGGAAATTTCTGTGAATCAAGTAATAAATATAATTAATACATTTTTAGTAAAAATATGCTTACTCTAATTATTAATATACTATAATATTTTACTTATATTATGCATTTTACCATATAATATCAGAACACTAAGATTTTAATAATTAAAAAACAACAACAACAAAAAAAAAAAACTCAGACCCGTCCCCCGCAACAAACCCAATAAAAATCAACCCTTGCATTACAGCTCATCTCCATGTAATTCCTCGGCCTGGAATTCAGCTAGCTCTAACCCCCTTAGTTGGCCACATTCCTCTGTTCCGCGTCAGGCGCTGAGCAGCTTCAGATAAGAGCCGCTCTGATTAGCCGCCCGCGTTCTTGTCATTGCTGCAGAAAATACACGATCCCAAAAGACCCCTCGCTGGTATTTATGACTCTCACATCACTGAACTCCAAAAATAGGGAGTTTAAAAGGAGCAATAGGACATGGCTACAGGTAGCGAGAGTGAGAAAGAGAGAGAGAGAAGAAGGGAGCAGCACTTCAGTATTTGAAGAGCAGCTAGAGCACATGAAAGTGAAAGTGAGGTGGATACTACTCCAGGATAAGGATGGTCATCCAAACTTCCTTGAAAAAAAATCCACATTTACATTAACCTTTAATTAAAATCTTATCTTTACCAACAGGGAGTAGTTTAAAACAAACAAAAAAAAGCGATCTCGTGGCAAGACACTTACAAAAATTAAAGACATCCATCTGAATACATGGTTGTCAACAAGACAGAGAAAAAATGTAGATAAATTAGTCAGACTCACTAATCATCTACTTGATTCTTGAATGACTAGTCAACAAGTGTAATCCCACATGAATTTCATTGTTCTAAACTCCTACTATGTCAACAACAGTTTAATTTGTACTGTAGCTACTTTTACTACTAGACAAACATGATCATTTAAATTTTAACATTTCAAGTAGGCATTAAGTTTTTCTCATCTGTTTCTCTCATATCTTAATCTTATAAGACATTTAATTGATTACTTGCTCAATCTCTGGAGATACAGAAAAAAACTGAGACTAACAATGAAACAAAAAAAAACTAAATGAAACAAGTGAGAAATACATTATGTCTTTGAGACATCTATGTGTGTGTGTGTGTGTGTGTGTGTGTGTGTGTGTGTGTGTGTGTGTGTGTGTGTGTGTGTGTGTGTGTGTGTGTGTGTGTGTGTGTGTGTGTGTGTGTGTGTGTGTGATCTTAGCTAGCCAAGTTATCATAAATCTGGGTTTGGCTTTGTTGTGGTGGGAAATGGCGTGTAGCTTGATTTGAAATATATTAATTTAAAGAATTTTAGCTGAGATTGCATCATGAAATGTAATGCATATTCAGCGATAGATACATATACAATGTATGAATGATCAACCTCAAAACAATATCTTCCTCTGACTGGGCACGCAAGAACTCACAAAGGTTTGACTCAGCTACTTCATTTTGGTGGCATACCAGCTGCTAAATACAACACCCCTCGGCATCTCCAACATGTGGTTTTAATCCACACATTTCACACAAATTGCCAGCCCTGTCAGTCTCAGACAGAAACCAGTTACAAGCCACTTTAGAGTAGTTTGATAATTGCCAGTTATTTGTGTGTCAAGTTTCCCACAACTGAAAAAAGACTAGAGAAAAGTCACACGGTGTGTGATAAAATGTACTTCACTGATGGTATTGTTTCTGTTTTATTTCAAAGATGTTGTCTACCCATCCATCACAATGAGACCCATAATCTAAAATAAAAGAGAAAAAATCA
The DNA here is from genome assembly GCA_038088235.1 of Zacco platypus. Classification (NCBI taxonomy): domain Eukaryota; kingdom Metazoa; phylum Chordata; class Actinopteri; order Cypriniformes; family Xenocyprididae; genus Zacco; species Zacco platypus. The sequence continues at coordinate 26,224,268 of CM076074.1, forward strand.
GAGCGATTTAACCTGCTACCTAATATTTTACATGACACTTTTACAAAAACACCTTCTCTTATATGAAGCAGATCACTTTGCAACATACTTCGTAAATGATTGTTTTCACACAGATCTCCTAAAACTCTTCCACGGCTGCCATTGGTCAGTCAAACTCACACCATTCAATGAGTCGCTGTTGCTACGCCAGGATACTATGATCAGGATTCTACAACAAATAAATCAACATTTGGAAAGCACCACAGAGTCCGTTTTTAGACTTTGAAGAATGTATTCTCGAAATTGCTTGCTTATAATTGTCTCTGCAAATAAGCTTTAAAAACGTAATTCTTTATTATATCTTAGAATGTCATTTGAGCTTGTTCTGAGCCTTGGCATGATTACGTGTAATATTGTTTTTACACAACAGTACAATAAACAAGAAATTAATAGACCTTAGTCAGGTTGGGTGCCCTATTGAATTTAACGCAGATAAAAGGCTGTTAGGAATAAATGTGCAGGTCCTAGATCATGTAATTTTGCCTACTGAAAGTTATTTTTCCCCACGGAAAGAAGTTTCGAAAGCTGAACAATTCCCATTGTTGTTAAACAACAGTACAATCCATTGAACGCACTGTATTCTATCCCTCACATCCTCGTTTTCACTCCTGTCAAAAATTAAATATGGCGTAACCTTGACTAAAGTCTATATTGAGTAACTTACATTATTGCCAGTTTAATTTTCTCCTCTAATGAAATAATTCCAAACAAAGCCACAACAGAATCATCCACTGCGTCTCAGAGCAAACATATAGTACTTGTGTTTCATTACTGAATGAACCATTTGTAGAATGAATGATTCAATGACTCGCTCATGAAGACAGTCCCGTGTTTTGTTTCAGCTGACTTCCCTTGCTGCCCCATCAGGCAATGTCTTTGCAGGCATTTTGATGTTAATACTAAATCAAACCAGGAGAGAACGCCATTTTCAGCCAATCCCTGTATTACTTACAGTGTGGGATGTGTACACTAATGTGAAAGTTTACTAAAAATGAGCAAAAATAAACGAAAAATTGACAAATATCGTGTTTTCCAGTCAGTATGGTTAACGTCGCCACTCAGGATAGGTCACTTGTCTGTTGCCCGACTGCCAGGTTCTCCGGAGGGTTCTTCCAGTATTCACTCACAGAGGAGCTCCGGAAGCATAAAACAGGGAGCGACGACAGTGAAGGACAAGAGAGGACCAGGCCTGGACTTATGTTATGTTTTATTATGTTTATGTGTGCAGCAGTTGTCTGTGAGGGACTGCTGCCATTTTACTGTCGTTTTGGGGTTTATTTTGATATATTAAAGTAATGTTGAACGTTCGCTGGTTCCCGCCTTGTCTTGCTTGTCACAGTAAACATCAGCCATACATTAGCAATCGCATAGCAATGCTCTTGCAGTCAACCACAAAAAGTTTTGCACAGCCACCAGACACACTAAAAATCAAATGTAAATGTTCCGCTCCCTGTAATTACTCTTTATACTGGGTTTTCATTTTTTTCCTGCATTGCTCTACAGCTGTTTGCATGTTTCATCTACAGTTGCGTTGCACAGCACTGAACACAATTACCAACCCATGATTGTGCAGCAATAAAGAAGTGTGAATCTGGACCTCATCCTCAAGACAATGACCTACCAAAGACAGGACAATTTAAGGGAGTGGTCTGCCTGCGGCGGTCTCCGTTTTGACCCGGCAGCACGGGAAGAGCCGGAGGAGATCGAGATGATTTAGAGCTCTTCTCTTAGACGTGCTGACAAGGTTAGAGGGTCAACACAGACATTAACAGGTCAGTGTGTGGCCCACTTGGGGACAATTACTCCTGGCCGCGGCTAAGTGGACACTTGATTGAACACGACAGTGCTGGGAATGCGCCATCCCTATAGATAACAATTCTAAGGACCATTTAGGATAAAAAGCCCTTGTGATACGCGCCTTTATGGCTCAAATTCATCTTTCTTTCCGCTTTTAAAAAAGAATGCTGGCAGTGTGATCGAGGGGTTATTCTCTGGGCAGAAGGAAGAGAAACATTAGAGAGAGCTTGCATCCTTTGATGCTTTCAGAGAGATCACACCAGAGCAAGTGCAAGGTGAGGGGGTTGCTGGAGGAATCCATGAGATGGTTTATCTCAGTTTAGAAGATTGTTTCCCTTATCACGCTGAGCCTGTTAATATGTGTTTTGATTGTTTTGTTTGGGTTTATAGTCGATTACAAGCTGCGATATAATTAAATTCCAAAGGAGAATCCGCAGCATTTAAATTTTGATAATTGAGGTTATATGCACATCCAATTATTGATGTTATTTGTAAGGTGCTAAAACAATCTTTTTTTACTGAAAAAAAACGTTGGCTTGACTTTTACACACTGGCATCTTACAGTACAGAGGAGTGATTGCAAAAATCGAATGCAAACAGACAGATTCAAACCCCTCTGCACTTTGCCGTGTATTTAGAGAAGCCCAAACTGGACCCACTTTCTTGACTTTATTATACTATATTACACAACAATTTCTCTTTTTCTAACTGAATTGTAATGCAACAAACCAAAAAATATCCCTCTACCTACATGCTCTTTTTTTGAGAAAGTAGACTTTCAATGAACTATAATAAAACAAGATCAGTTAAAAAATTGACTCCCTTTCAATTCATTAGTTTAGAATTTTAAACTTCTGGTGCTCTTCGGTCAAAAAAAATTGTGCTTTGTTTTTTTTCTAACTTTTACTTCATTGGAATGGTATGAAACCTTGAATACGATTATGTTTTGGCTCTTGCAATGTGAACACACACAAAAATAAAAATCATGGACATGACTCGAAAAGGTTAAATGGTCCTGAAATATGACCGCATTGGAAATGAATGGGAGACAAATTTCATCCAGTGAAAACTTTTGGTATTGCGGCCAAACAAAATCTTACAGAAAGCTCATCAAGCTTAAATCTGGAACACAACTTGTTTTTGATTTATGGCTTTGATTTTCTTGCAGTTTTAGAGTAAAGAGTGTTTTTGAAAACATACATTTCATATAAAAATTTTAAATTGTATTTGAGCAATTTTCATAACAATAAACGTAAAATTCTGTAACTTTTTTTAAATCATTTTTTCACTTCAGCAATAATTTACCAAGTGTCACCTATGAAAAGATCAAAATTAATTCTGTGCTCCAAAGCATTGAAAATTTATGACTGTTTAAGTTGGAAATTTCATTTTCAGGTCTATGCTCAAAAAGGGAATAAATGGATTATAACTACAGTGTAAATATAATTTTAGTACCATAAAATCCCCTAAAAATGCAAAATATTAAATAAAAAACATTACCGAACTATAATATAGTACATTCATTTAATTTAAATAAAAAAAAAATTAAAAAAAATCTGTCATTTTTGACCGACATGTGAAAAGCACCAGAGGTAAATAAATTGGTCACAATTTAGTTAAACAGGAAATGGTTTGACATAAGGAATTTACTGAATTGTAATGGAAAGAAAATCAACACATGTAATGTTCTTACATCCTGGTCCAAGTTATTTATTAAAAGATGATGTAATATATAAACTAAAAGCAAATCAATCTATTTGAACATTCAAATTGCAATTCTGCATCCTGTTTGGAGTTCAAACCTTGCAACCGAAAATGTTCCGTTGGTCATACTATAATGTTACAAAATGTAACAGGCTGCCAATGGGGGGGGAAAAATTGTGACATGCAGTGTGAGCGTATGTTTAGTAAAAAGCATGCAAAATGAAAACAAGGTCTTTGGGTTGTTGTAAGCTGAGCTTGTATTGTAAGGGTTTCAGGCCTATGGATTGTTGGATTGTTTACTTAAGTCTTGGCAGCAGAAAATCATCTCCACATTGTCCTGCTCCTGCTGTCGGCCTGGGCAGCATCGATTGCAGCTGTAGCATGTTAGGGAGATGCAGAGGACACAGTTCACTTAAGCCAGGGTGAAAACTGTACAAGTTTTGCCACGATTTTAGTGTTAAGACAAATTTTGAGAATCAAAAGAGATTTCTGACAATATCTAACACTCATTTTTTTGTGTATTTCCCAGGCAAATCATTGCCAATATTATAGTCGTACCATTTCAAATTTAGTTTGTTAATAAGGATGTCAAACATGGCATGACTGTTGTAAAACAGCCAACCAACACTGTCAATTGACCCTTCACAAAACCCGCCCCCTGTTGCTATGCCCGACAACCCATGCTCTCTCACGCCACACATCATGTTCTCACGCGGTGAAAAATACATAGTGGAGCAAAGAGGATACTGAAAATGGATAAAACTGTTTCATTTTTAAAATATTGTAATTTTTTAAAGTTTAAACAATAAATACTGTATAGTGTCTCTTTAATGTGTCGTGACAGATCGCTGTAGCTCCTTCAAGCGGCTCGTGAACCGATCATCTCTTCATACTAGTTCTTTTATAGCATCAAAAAAAATGAATGAACATCAGAAGGAATGTTGTTTCAAGTGCGAAAAGATGTGAGTACACACATTTTTTCAAGTTCACCAGTTTTTATCTACAAACTCTGACTAACTATCCGACTGCCATGTCGGACAAAATGGCAGATTCGGGGTTATGATTGGACAGATCGCCTGTCAATCAAACAGTTTGTAAAGGGTAAATTGTGACCAAAGTCTACAAAGACATTTAAAATGGACAGTCCGGCATAAAAGTCATGGACTTTTCTCATAATTTCACTGGGATCATTTCGTACAATCTAACAAACAACAATTGTAAAGGACAGAAAAAAAAAAACTGCAGACAGCCATAGTGTGGCACACCTACACGTCATGAAGTGTAAAAGTGTGGCAGAAAATAAAAGAGGTTGGGTTGGAAGGTGAAAGTGAGAAAAGGATAGACACAAAGCAGAAAGACAGGGAAAGAAAAAAATCAGAGTAATAAATAGATATCGAAAGGGGATGCAGAGGGAGTGAAAAGAGAGAGAACACACCACGGCATTGTCTTCCACACCTCCTAAAAATAGAAGTTTGTTCAAAAAGACTGTAGAGCGAGAGAGAGGGGTGAAAAATCACTTATCCTAGTGCCCGCTCGACTATCCCATTACCAAGAGAGCCCAACTACAGACATTTCCCTTTACCACAGCTCGCGCAAAGCTGAGACACTTGGAAGCGATGTGCTCGCAAAAGGAAGCGAAATGAGGAAGCAAGCGTCTCCTCTTTTTACCTCTCTCCCCTCCGCCCTCATTAACTGGGCTCCTTTCCAATTCATTTAGGAAGCCCCGAGAGTCTTCCTTCCCCTGGAATTTACCGAAATGACACAACATTAGCAGATTTGCATATGCAAAACAGGTCAAGCAACAGGCACTCGCTGCTCAATTGACCTATTGCTTGTTGTGGCAAGCCCAGTTATTCCCGCGGAACAATTCTGTAACCAAGTGGGCGTCATGCGAGTGCCATCTGGGTAACACTTATTTAAGGCTGGCAGAAGTCCCGTGGCAGCCCGCCTGGCGAGGAGGAGGAAAGGGGGAATAAATTGCATCATTTACTTGACATCCATTTGCCGTCGTGCCCGTTTAAAACCCATGACTAAATAATTTGGTTATTCAACTGCCAGTTACCACTGTCATCCAAATTGCGCGGTACACGCGACAAACAGCAGGACTGTCAAACGCGCTGATAAAGAACAGGCCTGTGATGTTCAACCATTCGAAAATACATAAGTATATTTACAACTGGCAATCTAGAGTTTTTAAAGAATGGTTCAAAGCGACTGAATTATGACAACAAACGCTTTTTTATCCAAGAAAGCGCTTCAGAAATTGTAGAACAAACCAGATGTTAATCATGTTATGGGTTTGGAGGACCATCTAAACTTAAGGATGCAAATGATTAACAATAAACAGAATGGAATAGTAATTTTCAAGAGTGAAAAGTTCAGATGTCATCTCTTTGACGCTTAGAATTCATTTGTTTGCATTTGGAGTTGATTTGTTAAGTTCTGCTTCATTTTTACTGCTTCGTCCACATTTAACAGAGTTCTGCTGATTGTTTTGAGAGTTTTCAATGCAATGACGGATAAACCAAAATGGGTTATCATGTTGGCCTGAGAAAGCCAACATATTGAAAAGTCTTTTTCTGACTGCTACTCGTCCTAGAGCAAGTAAAAACATGTCTGTACTCAATTAAAGGGGTGGTCATGGCAACATCATGGCCATTTCACTTTTTAACTTTAGTTAGTGTGTGATGTTGATGTTAGAGCATAACCAATGTCTGCAAAGTTAGAAAAGTTCAATGCAAAGGGAGATATTTTCTTTTACAGAATTCTCCGTTTAAGGACTACAACAAATGGCTGGTAGGGACTACAAAGAGCTTCTTCCTGGGCTGATGACATCACTAACCCTAAAACTTACATAAATCCTGCCTCCGAGAACACGCAACAAAGGGAGCGAGACCATGTACTGCAATACAGTATGTAACACAAATGCAATAGCATGTCATGAAAGCAAGATGACAACATGACAAATTATAACCGCAATTACATAAAACTATACCTGTTCTATTTTTATGCAGCATATATTTTCAGGATCTGTTGGCATCTTCTAACAGTTTCCACACGAGTGATTAATAGATTATTATGACAGATTATGCTTATCAATGACTTTAAAATAGTTAACACCATTTCAGATACATAAATTCATCAACTAACCATTCAGAAACATCCTATTGCATTCTACGTCACTTCTTCTTGAGTCTCTCCTTCCTTGTCCGACTCCGTTTTGTACATAAAGCGCTGAACAGTTTGATATTTTCCCTGAGTCTGAGGTAATCGGTGCTGCGAACGCGAGCTCTTGAAACTCCGCCCTCTTCGTAGGAGCAGCAGCTCATTTGCATTTAAAGGGACACACATAAAAACTGAGTGTTTTTGCTCACCCTCAAAAGGACGCATGCTATAAAAAAATTATATGTTGGGTATTTTGAGCTAAAGCTTCACATACACACTCTGGGGATATCAGAGACGTATTTTACATCTTGGAAAAGTGGTATTATATGACCCTTTTAAATGATTAATTTAAATGTTAGGTGTCTTTAAATACTATGTACTAATATAAAGTGGTGCCAAAAATTAATTGATACACTAATTGATTAATCGAAAAAATCATTAGATTAACCGATCAAAATAATTGTTTGTTACAGCTCTAAATACAAGATTTGTTTTTGTTTGTTTGTTTTTATTTTGTGGCGGTTCCAGCTCCAAAACACCGGACAGTCATATGCGCTGGCTCTTTTGACTCAGGCTTTCTCAAGCCAACATCAAAGTTTGTTCACAAACTTTAGCTTCTAGTTAATGGCTAATAGTGTCGGGTGACCAATCGCCCATTTAATGCAAAAATCTGAAGAGTGCAAAAATTCAAAATATTGAGAAAAAAGGTTTTAAAGTTGTCCAAGTGAAGTCCTTAGCAATACATTTCCACTCACAAAAATAAATGTTTTATATATTTACAGTAGAAAATTTACAAAATATCTTCATGGAACATGATCTTTACTTGATATCCTAATGATTTTTGGCATAAGAGAATAATTTTGACATACAAATACAAAGTATTGTAGGCTGTTGCTACAAATATACCTTTGCGACTTATGACTGGTTTTGTGGTCAAGCGTCATATGTAATAATTCTCCATCAAAAATTATCATCTAATGCTGATGATCTCAAAATCTAGAAAACTATGGGCTTATATATTAGTGGTGACTAAAAAGATGAATGTGGAAAAAGGTCATTTAAATAGCATACAATCAATTTTAAATGAAAAAGAGCTGGTGTAGCAAGAATAAGTATGAAGTTCCTTACTGTTTCAGAAGGTAAATTGACAGGTGAACTTCAAGAATGTGCACTTAATTCCCTTCAGTCTCGTTGAGGTGTCTGAAACCACAAATATATAAAATATATAAGCCATCAACAGTCAATGTTGCAGAACTTATGAATATGATTTTTTTTCATGACTTTACTATCAATCAAGAAACAAAAAAAAAGCTTCCACAATATGAATTCAATTTAGGTTGACATTTGTTTTTGAATATGGATCCATTTTTCATTAATCAAAGTTTAATTTGCTCTAACCATTACACTAAATCATATAAAACAAAACAAAAAAGTGTATTATACCAATAAACTACAAGTGATAAACCCTCCTGAAAGTATCCATTCAATCACTGTAAACAATTGTATATCAAGTACACAGAAATGCACTCAAAATTCCCATCTCGCCCCTCTATGATATTAAATCAAAAGATTGATTCTCTCATTATCAAGCTTTTTGAAGTTCACTCGGCATTGGCCAATTGATCAAACCACGCTTCAGAAGATCGTACATTATGCTCATTCATAACATCAAAATGCTTTTAGAGAAATATCCAGTAATCCCCAAGTACATTTCTCAGGCCTCTTTCTCAACACTTCGCTCTGCACTAAGAAAACAAAGAACCAACAAATGGTGCTTTATTTTTACAGATTTTTTTCTTTAGAGCTTGGATATCACCACCTGTTTGAATAAGTACGTGTAAAGACAGCACTTGGATTTTTGTCAGGCACTTTCTGGACCTGAAATAAATGTTGTCATAGCATTTCAGTAAACATTTCAATTTGCTTGGGTAAACTGGCGCACAAGGAGCAAAACCACCTGTATGGCAACTCCTCCGTATAACAGTCTGAAACAACAACAAAAAAAAAAACTCAATGTGTTTTCCAGCCTTGAGAGTACGTCAAGCACAGATTGGGCTCCGTCCAAGAGCAGCGAGGAGCATCTTTCAAACAGCTTCTTGAAGTGAGGTTACAATGACTCAGAACGATTCACTTTCAGTCGGTTTCTCAAAGCGGCAAGCAAAAAAGGCCGTACGTGAGCGCTTTCATGTGAATGAGGCAGGTTTGCTACAGAGTTGAGTGTTTAAGATAATTACCGTGCTTTCATAATGATCCATCAGATGAGGCCTTACATATCAAATAAACAAGCAACAACACGTCAATTAAGACCACCAGAATTGCTTCGAAGTTCAAACCAGCAAATAGGCCACATTTTGGTATAAACACACATACAGTTGTAAACAGAAGATCAAAGAAAAGTTCCATCGTTTTTTCTCCTTTGAATTCATTTGAACATTCAATTGGAAAAGAAGAAACCTTCTCGCAAAACTAATTAACATGCATGCTATGATAAGGTAATTAGTACTCGAGCCGGTTTCCTGATTAAACATACTCTAATTGAGAGCATGCTGCTATTGAGAGGGAGGAAAAACTCTATTCCCTTGGAGGGCACTTAAACGATGTCCCTTTCACAAACACGTAAGCAGAGACAAAATGTTTCAAAGGCTGAGACAAAACGCACATTAATTACCAGTCAACAATATTGGCATCTACTCTATCCTTTTCCAAACACGTTTCTCCTCTATTAACAATGCTTAAAGAATACTTTCGAAACAATGTCCAGAACTTCTTGTTACTCTTATAGCTTGGTAAGTGGTCTACTTGATAAAAATAGAATATTAATAGTAATAATAATAATAATAAAAAAAACACACACATAAACATATATATATATATATATATATATATATATATATTCCAACACATACAATAATATCCGTTCATCATTTTTGCTTTGGAGCAAATCTGAACTACTGGCCCCGAAGTGGATCTGAGATCATCAGTTTTGAATGTCTACCGTCTCATGATGAGGAAACCAGTGAAGTTTATATATTGATCATATATATAGTTCAGTTATTTAGTCCAGCAACCCTGCTCTGATTTCAGAAGTGCAAGAGTGGCTATGATGAGTAAATTCTGAGCTGACTCTGTGTGAAAATACTGTTGTGAAGCTCTCTACAGCCAGCTGAGTTCATAGTAAAGCATACGCCTCAGTTTCTGTTCTTGTGCATGTTTTACTTCTGTTGATCATCTGCATGTGTTTTTATGCATTGCAAACAAACATTTGAATTTCTGCAATGTAAAAAAAAAAAAAAACTGCTGTTGTGAAATCTACAAATTTAATTTCTTTGTTGCCAAGGTGATGCTTTCAAGCTTATGAAGTTTTATCAAAATTGACTAAATGGAACTTTATTACAAAAATTTAAAAACAGTACTGAACCATAAAAATGTACTTTTTAATCATAAATTATATATAAAATTATACACATATTGTATGTATATACTCACACGTTATTTTGCTTCTATTTTAGAACACTTGATCTAATCAAAATAACAAAATATGGTTTAGAGTGACTATAAAAAGAACTGAAATTGAATTTGTTTCTGATTGGATTTCTGTCAGCTGCATCACGATACACTTAGCTTTCTCATGTCACTGGCTTTAAATATGCAACTTGCAACAAATGCATAACAGCAACCGGGTGGATATAAACTAATGCAAATAAAAGCTATAATGGTAACAATTGTGACATTCAACATTTGGATCGGACTTGCCTGCGTGTTTTTGTCACAATGTTTTAACCTCTTGATGTACTTTTAACGTTAGCGTTCTCTCAAACATACGGCTGTTCTCCACTAATGCAGCCACAAATTACTTAATAATGATATGAAAACAAGTAGGGTAGTGTACTGTATACATACTGTTTCATTGTCTGTTTTAAATCCGCATCCAAAGCGTCTCGCTCCCTGCAGCGCACAGCCCCACGTGTCAAAACAAACACCACGAGGCATCAGTGAAAGAGTTTTTATTTCACCTCGAGAGGTCGCTCTCGTACTGTATAACAACAGCACACCCTTCTCAGCTGCTCCAGCAATGGATAAACCCGGAAAAATGGTATGGATCAGTAATCGGTTGACCTCTAGAAGTAATAAGCTGTATGGTTTTTTAACTACTATTTACAGGAGTGGGCAATATACCAGTAGACATGATTAACCAGTATAAATTTTAGACTAGTCTCTATCGCAGTTACGCTCACGACGTTACCATACTGCACCGTCATGAAAGCTTATCATTTGAATCAGTGATTTTAAATCATTCAAGCACAATAAGCAAAAGAGGACTCATTTCGGTATATGTGGGCGCTGTCTGAGAGACGGTTTCTGAGCGCACACGCCTGAAACACAAGCACATAAACAGTTCTTTTTAGCACCTTATTGGGCTTCAATAGACCTCATTCAGAGCAGCTCTATGATAGGTATGAAAGCGAGGCTGTGAGGGATAGATTTACCATATTTTCACTGGCATCCACTGTAAAAAGCTGCATAAAGCCCCTAGATCACTTATAATTTCCCACATCTTATGCCGTCTGGAGTTTTCTGTCAACTGAAATTTCTTGGAAAGATGTTTTTGCAGTGTTTCACCAGCATTACAATCCAAAAACACATTCAATAACAGTACTACCAAGAGATGCATGTCCTCATAGCCTCGCTTTCGTTCCCGTTAAAAACCAAAGATGGCGCTGCTGTGAATAAGGTCTATGGTCAAATACACACACTTGTGTGTCAAAATGCCTGTCTTTGCAAGCATGCTTGAAAACACCATCGTTTATGTCTTAAGGGAAAGCAAACAGTTGAGAAAGAAAACACGTGACCAAAATGTGGGACAGTTCCAAAATTGTGAGCTTTGACCTGCATCCTGCAAGATGTATGGTGACACTTTACAATAAGGTTCATCAGTTAACATTAGTTAACATGAACTAATAATGAACTGCACTTCTACAGCATTTATTACTCTCATAAATCATTCATCATATAAATCATTTTTCTTCAAGAATTTTGAACTTGACTTCATCCAATATTGAAATTTTTGTTCTAGAAATGCAAGCAAATTGGTGCATATTTAAATAGATAATGCCTCATTTGCATATTTAAACATAACATTTTAGAAAATTTGTAATACAAAAAATATTTGCAATTCTGAATGTAATCAAGTATTTTTTACAAGTATTAGCATTTTTATAGAACTATCTACTGCCTATCAGGTATGTCTATTTAATTTTTATCTTGGTTCTATTTTTAATTATTTGTCTTCTTGCTTGTAATTAGTTTCTTTGTTCCAGTTTTATTACTTACTTTACTATTCTTCAGTGAGCATGAGTTTTTAATTTATTTAATTTTTTTATTTATTTATTATTATTATTATTACTATTATTGTTATTACTACTACTACTTCTGTTAATAACACTACTTGGCTAGTATTTGATTTGTGATATTGAAATTGGTAATTAAATTTATGATATTTCAATGGTATCAAAACTTTTGATATATAAAATTACTCATATCATGATATAAGATTTTAGTCAGCCCCCAAAAATATAAAATAAATATAATAAACAAAATAAATAAAATACATCTAATTAATTCATTTTTATGGGTAAAAATCTTAACTACTTGCCAAAGCAGTCCAGCAGAAAATAAATCATTATTGAGCCTTAACTCTTTCATATTAGCCTACAGTAGATTAGAAATCACACAAGAAATGAAAACTACTGTATGCAGTTTTTGCATGCCGCAGCTTTCCCGGCTGTTTCTTTTTGAACTCGGTTATCAATATCAATGCCAATTTTTGCAAAGAAAAATGCCTGGAAAGAATTTGTGCACATTATGCATGACATAAATGTCAACAAATGCAGTGATTTGAATTCCTGGAAAGAGCAGCCTCTATATTGCTTAAGGATTCTCTGTAAAATTCAGAAATCCAGGCATTGGCTGCTGCTCTTCAGCTCTTCGGGGCTAGATCAGTGAGAAACTGATCCAACGTGCTGATCCCAGCTCAGCTGTCAACTTCACAGCTGGCATAAAGGGACTTGTGAGTGTCGCACCATTTCAACATTTAATCCAGCCTCTAACCCGAACCATTTGGATTTACGATCCAATAAAAGGACACCCAGGATGACTATGGCTATAAGTCAACAATTTCAATAGTAACAAATCAGTGACCTTCTCTTATTGTACATAGCGCCTTGATCACTAAAACACTGTTCATTCACTTCTAGTACAGTGTTCTGAATATACATAAACTACCAGTCATAGATTTGGACACAAATGTTTTATAACACAAAAGTTTTATATTATCTTAAAAACATTTGATATAAAGGCTCAAACTCACATTCTTGAAATTAAATTAGCAGATAAATATAAGTTATGCATTTATTTTTATGTTTAGCATTAGTTGATATGAATACTGAAGAAAAAGCAGCATATAAACATCTTTAATAACATTTAAAATGCATCCCAGATGGCACCTCGGAATCTAGACAAGGGTGGCAACTATGATTATATATAAATATATATAATGAGATATATATATATATATATATATATATATATATATATGTTTTTAATCACCAAAACCACATACTCCCATTAGTGATTTATTTTTATGATGGTTTTAATGATTTTACTATTATCTAACATGTAAGAAAGAAAGAAAGAAAGAAAGGTCCATCTACACACTTTCGCCAAAAAAAAAAAAAAAACTTGTTTGAATTCACTGGGTGAGATCTTTAAAAAGAAAAAATAAATGTGACAAACTTCCAGTCCACTTGATAATTTTCAACTGCCTGCAAGTATGCAAATGATAAAGTACCTGGATTCCTCAGAGTGCCTTTGAGGCGACAACAACAAGCTATAATTAACAACTTATTGCCGCACATTGACAGCGTCCAGAGTTGCCATAGAAACAAGAACCTGGCTGCATCCTCACCCTAAGCCGTCCAGCAACTGGTCAACGGCCTGCCTTTCCAGCCAGGCAACCCAGCATGAAAGCCACACACTAAAGAGGGACAACAGCTGCTCGAACACACAGCAAGACACGGGACGCAGCAACCTCTATTCCACGTTATGATTCAGACATCACAACTTCATGCATTATTCGGTGAGCTGTCTTTAACCTCTACGATTCTCAGATTACGGTTCATTTAAGTACGCTTTACCTCAGTGAAGTAAGATGTTAATAACCTTTCTGTGCTGTAACCACACATATCTGACTCATCGTGATCTTTTGCACAATTGCAAGTAAATCTGAAAATACTAGCTCTAGAATGCAAAATTTGTACGCTTTTCCTGTAATACCATGACGGAGTGACATTACGCACATATCTATTTTTGGAATCTGAAAAAGTATATATGGGGGTAAAAAAATACAGCATGGAGGCGTGATATTTTAATTTTTTTAACGACAGGTACTTGGTGAGTAGCAGTGCGCTCCCTTCATGAAACGGGTGAGATAACTCAGGCTCTCCTGCCGTTGAGCGCCAAGGCCGAAAAAGTCGTACAGAAAAGTTCAGCCAGTGCTTCTAATCCTGGGTCAGTCTGCGTTTGCAGAGGTCCATTTCTGCATAAGTGAGCACACAAACTCCAGTGCCTGTTCAAACAGTTTCTCTCTCTCTTTGTCTCTCCCTCTCAGGCAGCTCATGACAACGGCCCAGCAGCAGCACTGTTTGATCTCCACTGTTTTCCTTAATCTGGGTTGTCAAGGTTCGCTTGTTGGAGGCTGTTTACTTTACTTCTCCTACAAAAAAGCATTCTTTTTCTTCTCCTTCCCTCAGACAATGACTAATCCAAAGAACTGAGCCTTACCAACACTGGGTGTGAACGCTTCTGCTGCTTCCTATTTTAAAGTGTGATTCGAAAAGACGTTTAAAAGTTACGTTTATAGCAATCAATAACAAAACAAATTGCTGGCAAATAATACAATTAATGATTAGTACTTTTATCTTATACCCTTTTTATTACACCCATAGTAACAATAATAGTAATATACATCAATGCAAAAAGCAATATTTCTAATTCCTTTCCACTTTCAAAAAAAAACTGCATTAAGTGATTTAAATCTGGGTCCACTGAATATGTGCAAATAGACATAAAGGATATAAAGTATAACATTGTAAAATAATTAATATGATTATGTACATTTTTTCTGTTCATTTCATTTGTGATTGTGAAAAAAACAATTTATATATATATCAAAACAAACAAATAAATGACAGTGGGACCGATGTGAAGAATATTCCAGGCCAAATATAAATAAGTTGTTAAACTGGCATTTTACAAAAAGAAAAGGGCAACTTTTATTGTGTTCAAGCCCAAGATAACTGCACACAATTTAAAAGTTTCTTTCCTCCACTTTCTCTACACTTTTATTAAGTGGGCTAATTGTATTTATCCACCGGCTGTGTGGTTCACATTCAGAAAGTACGAGGCACATTTATCTCTGACACTTGTTACAACACAAGTCATGTTGAAAACCAATTCCACTCTAACTATGGCTATGGCTTAATTTCAACCCCTGAGACATGACAGCGTTTTATGGAACTCGTTCGAACGTTCCATATGACGCTCAAGAATGCTGTCTATCTAGGCAACTCACTAGGTTTTGAAACACAGCCTGCTCTTGAACACTTAACTCTGAAGTCTTCTTCTCTCAACTCCATAACCCAACCGGATGATAAGACTGCGCTGAACTTTTTTTAATGCACGGAAAAACTGTCGCGATATAATCAACCGTTTTCGTTTGCACTGATAATGTCATATATTTAACTCCAAACGAAGAGATGCACCAGTTTAAGTTTGTTTTGTGGTTGAGGGAACACGTGGGGAAAAGTCCCCTATTCAACACCGTACACCGAGAGAAATCTCGGCTCGCAAACTTTTACGCCATCGATAGCAACGCTTCGCGCTTTCAACAACTTACATAGTTATCACGCATCACGTCACACCAGAGCTGTCACACACAAGTAGCGATACAATGTTGTTTCCATAAACAAAAACGAACTTGCTAGCTACAGAGCTAACTTCTGAAAAAGTACTTAATGACTACAAATGAAATACATCGTCAGGACAGCAGTTATTAAACACGCGAACAATAATGTTGTTTGTTAATTTGCTCATAACGCCTTTAAAAAGAATAAGTCAACAATTAGACAACAAAGACAAACTGTGTCCGTAATATACCCTAAAATGTTGCAGAATGCTGGAGGTGAATGAACTTACCGAGGTTTGACAGGGACGAGATAGACGCGGAAATTTGTGCACGATAACAATTTCAAGTCTTCACGCGATCTTGTATACCATGAGCGCGTGCTATAAAACGCACAGTAAATAACCAACAAATATATCACTCCGCCAGCGGTACTAACTTCAGCTGCAAACACTGTACTGCGAGCAACGCCGCCGTTTCGAGTCCGTTTCACGCCGCCTTTCTACACGGAGCTGCTTCGGATGTTATTACAGTTTATCGCGCCTTGCGCACACACACAAAAAAGAGAGAGAATCGCGGATTTGGATGTTGTTATTTTTTGATGTTCTACGCCCGTGACGTCACATCCACCTGCTGGGTAAACAACATTCATTGCAGATCTTTGCGCTGCAAAACTAAAGTGTCAGAAAGTCATAGACGCGTGAGTTACATGAAGATAGGAGATGCTTTTTATGCCCGTCGACATCATTGTAATAAATCTGCTTGCTAGTTAGTTTGCTAGTTGCAACTGATGTAAATACTGAATTTCTGTCTTCTTTTCCTCGAAATTGTCCAATGAAGCAAGACAAGGTGGGGGGTGAAAGTTCAGGAGAAGGACAACCCATAAGAAGGGAAGTGCAGAGAGTGTGGGGATTTAGTAGCCTAAATATCAGCACACTTCAGTAGAGCCTATGAACTACTCTGTGGTTGCAACCAGATTTAGGCGTAACTGAATTCACATAGGCTAGTGTTGTAATATTTTACAATATTCACTTAAGTTTCCTGGAACTAATAAATGAGAGTAGCTGACACATGTAAGACTCTTTTGCATTAAAATGTGTTTACATGCATAAGGGGAAAGTGTTTGTTTTAAATGTTAACAGCAACTCCACTAGACATATAATATAATCTCAAAAGTATTTCATATCAGCTACCCACAAATACATTTCAACAGGAATCCCATAAGGTCATTTTCAGTAAAATCATAAGCAGTGAATAGAGTTATTGTAGGTGTGAAGTAAACTTATTATATATATATATATATATATATATATATATATATATATATATATATATATATATATATATATATATTAAACAAACAATTTAAATGATTAAAAATATAAGTTTTGGTTAATATCTACTATAATAACCATTGAGTGTGAGTAGCATTAATGTACGGTCTTGGAATAAGGGAGAGGTCTGACTGTCCTTGATCAAGGACTGAAATGCACAGATCATGTAATTGTGAAAGACAGTGCATCTTTATGGGCCCGTGTTGATGTGTTTCACGGATATAGAGCGCCACCCTCTGGACTATCGCGTCTCCTGCCCGCGGACACGTGGAGCTGAATTTATTGAGTTTTGTCATAAAATAAATGCAATGCATAAAAACAGGGAAACGATGTTTGCTGAAGATAAAAAGAATATGAATAGTTATAGTGAAAGTCATAACAGTTCATTTCAGTTAGTCTAATTAAAAGTGGAACGATCAAATAACAGATTATTTCAGTCAAAAATTAATTTGTATGAACCTGTATTGACTAATCATAGAATAATTGATCCAGTGAATTATATTACGCAATCTGGTATTGTTTTATTATAGATCTATTTATAATTTGATTCAGCTTTTGTTTTGATATTTTAGTTTAATTTTTTTGTAATTTCGTTATGAGCTTTTGCCATTTATTAGTTTTCGTTGTGTGTTTTATATATATATATATATATATATATATATATATATATATATATATATATATATATATATATATATATATACATACATATATATATATATATATATATATATATATATATATATATATATTGGTTTTGTTTTAGTTTTAGTTATGTTTTAGTTTTGATTAATTTCCAGTGAATAATTTGAGTGGCTCAACTTCAAACTTATTTCAGTTTATTCCCAAGGAAACATTTCTAATTGACCCTTTAGTTACTGTTGCTATGTCCGACAAGCCATGCTCTCTCGCGCCACACATCATGTTCTCACATAGTGAAAAATACATCCCAGAGCAAAGAGGACACTGACAACGCGTCGACAGACAGACAGAACGGGTTACTTTTGATAAGAAACAGTTTCATATTTAAAATATTGTAATTTTTTAAAGAAGTTTAAACAATAAATACCGTATAGTGTCTCTTTAATGTGTCGTGACAGATCGCTGTTGCTCCTTCAAGCGGCTCGTGAACCGATCATCTCTTCATACTAGTTCATTTATAGCATCAAATAAACATGAATGAACATCAGAAGGAATGTTGTTTCAATTTTTCAAGTTCACCAATGTTAATCTACTAACTCCCCTGACTGCTTTGTCAGACAAAATGGCAGATTTGGGGATATGATTGGTTAGATCACCTGTCAATCAAACTGCCGCCGAAGGGTCGATTTTCATTCAGTTTAAGTTTTTGTCTATTTCAATTAATTGTGATGTTTTTAATAGTTTTTAGTTAACGTTAATAACCCTGTAGCAAAATATGTACGATCTAAAAAATGCTGGGTTGTTTCATGCCAAAATTGGGTCAAATATGGGCAAAACCCAAACATTGGGTTTAAAAACTGTTGGGTTTGTCCACTTTTGACCCAAATTTGGGTTGAAACAACCCAGCATTCTTTAGAGTGTACATATCAGAGCTACCTGTGTGGCTTTATTTCTTATTTATACTTTTTTATTAAATTGATTGTTGGAATAACATTTCTTGTCAAGAATTCTCCAAAAAGGGTATAAAACTATTTTGACATTTGCAGAGCACAAGGAGAGGCATTACAATGCTTTGTCCCTGGACATATTATTAACGGTATGAAATCTAATGTCAAGGGGCGTCACTGGCCTATATTCTTATCCAGAAAAACTGCACGCCTGCAGGCATGAGACGGATACATCCATCACAGACACACCCTTCATGGAGATATACTCCATTTTGACTTATTTTTCTACTTTGTGTCCACTGCCATTAAGCAAGAGTACTTTCAAAGAAGACACAGACATCTTCTGGAGTATATAAAAAAACACATTAAAAGATAAAGAAGATTTAAAAATAAAAAATGTATTTCTTAACATTAGTTAATACAATGTAAACTAACATGAACAACAATTGTGAAATATTATTACAATTTAAAATAACTGTTTTCTATTTTAATATATTTTAAAATGTTATTTATTCCTGTGATGGCAAAGCTGAATATTAAGCATCATTACTCCGGTCTTCAATGTCACATGATCCTTCAGAAATTATTCTCATATGCTGATTTGGTGCTCAAGAAAAATTTGGGCTGCGTAACATTTTTAATAAATGTTTCTTGAGCAGCAAATCAGCATATCAGAATGATTATATTAGAATATGTATATAAAAATATGTTTCAAACCAGTGTGCACATGAGACAGGATGTCTATTTCTTTACACCTTTTTAATGAATATCCAAATTATTTTTGGTCAAATAGTTTTTTTTTTAAATATACTTTTGTATAACTGCATCAGCATTTTGTAGGTATTTGTTGCTGTTGCATAAAAAAAGATAATTTAATTAACTTAATATTAGTACAGTCTGCCATGAATTGATTGTCACTATTACTGGTGACACATCAGTATAAAATAACACAGATTACATGTGTTTTTGTACACGTTATCATCTGACTATAAAATGTTTTATGAATGAGTCTAAGTGAATTTCTCTAACAATTACATTGTAATGAATAGTATATCATTCCACATTGAGGTCAAAAGGTCACCACTATAATTAAACACAACTTTAATACATATTCCAGATATTTCCAGAAAAATCTAGGCTGTTTTCTCAAAACTGACATGTTGTGGTGAGTTTCCCAACAAGTAATCTTGTTTGGATCGTATTGACATCATGTAGATTCGGCATGACTGATGCCCTGTGGATTTGGTCTTGTTGTGATAAAGTGGCACTCTTAAACAAATTAATTGAGGATTACTATTCATTATGTAACATCTTCTCAAAATGCACTCATGCTCAAAAAGGGAGTAATTAGAGTTGTGTTAATTAGGTAATTAAGCAAATGAAACGAGAGGACTCTGTTCTTCTTAAGGCTCACAAGCGTTATCCGTCGCTGCAGCTGAAATCACACGGAGACACAAAGGAACAATAGCTGATATTTTCCTATTGTATAAAAAACAAAGAGCCCTTTCTCTCATTCTGACACGACACAGGTGGCACAATTTCACATGTTTTCACTACTGACCTTTGAACAATAAAATGACTGTATTATTGTTATCTATACTTAATAAGAATTGCACAAAAAGAGCATTCCTTTTAGCATACGAAGTAAGTTAATGGCAATGATAATAAACAGCAAATATAATGCATAAATAAAAAATACATCTAAAATGTAAGTACTTAACTCTCAATCATATTGCGATTTAATGGACTTGTTCTTTATGGGATACCTCAGTATGAGAATTATCATTTAACGCCACACAGAAGACAGTTGTCCTATACCAGCAACAAACAACATTTTAGGTTAAAATTTATAGCTATACAAGGGGGAAATATGTATTTATACTGTAGCCAGTTGATTGTTTATTGTTTTATTTAAATTAAATATAGCATTTCACACTGCTGCCACTGTTTTGACATGTTGTGAGAACTGCCTAAAGATGCCTCACGTGCATTATGACAGAGACCACAAGGTGGAGCCAAAATCAATACACAAAAAAACAAACCAGTGACGACAGAGCGCATACAACCACATAATGAAAGTCTGTCTTTGTTGTTGTTATTGTTTTGAACATATGCTCACATTTGTGACTGAATCCTTTCATTTATTCATTAATCTCTATCTTCTGCTCAGACTGAAGTGTCCTTTGTCTTTGGAGTCTCAAATGCTTCAACGCTGTCTGATAAGATATAATAATAAGAATAATAATAATAGCAATTCCAAAAAATTGACAATTTAAAGGTGCAGTATGAGCGATTTCTGTGAAACGCTGTTGACAGTGCGCGTCAACACACTTGTAGCCAATCAGCAGTAGGGGGCGTGTCCACTCGTGATGGGGGAGGAGAGAGCGGGAGAATTGAAGAAAGATTGTAGAAAGAGAGATGGTTGAGAGACATTACTAGAGCAAAAAGGTCAGATAAATATCTGGAAAATATTTAAATATCTTTCCAGCGCTAGAGACCTAAGCGGGAAGGTCTGAAAATGAACGCCAAGGTTGTGTTGTTTTTGTTCAGACACGAACAACACTGGAACCAAGTTCTGCTGTTGTAATGTTAGCTATGGTGACAGGACAGTTTTGAGTGTCATTGTTTGTCTGGAGCTGCTGTGCTGCTGGTGATAAACAACCAACTCTTACTTGTATATACTCCTGTGTACTTTATATTCATTGTTTATTCTTCATTGTCATTCGTTCATCATCTTCACTTTATTTTTCACAAAGCATTAAAGGGACAGTTCACCCAAAAATAAATTCTGTAACCATTTACTCCTCAAGTTTTTCTAAACCTGTATGAATGTCTTTGTTCTGCTGTACACAAAGAAAGATATTTGGAAGAATGTCAGTAACCAAACAGATCTCGCCCTCCATTGACTGCCAGCATTTTTTTCCTTTTTTTTCCAGAGATCTTTTCATTCCCTTGTTCCTCTGATCTGGTTAAACTAGGTATATTATTGAAATTTGGCCAAAACAGGCAACATTTTTTAGAGATTGTTAACCGATACATAAACCGTTTCTTTTTGGGGTCAGTTTGAAATAAGGAAATACACAATAAAGAAAATACAATGAAACAAATGAACTAATTGAGTGGACTGATAAAATGTTGCATTTATTATTTTTTTAGGTCTGTGTGCAGTCTCTGAGACTCTGACCATAGTCGACGTACCTTTTACACTATGGAGCACATTTTAATTATTTCATCACCATCACCTAAAAGTAAAATTCTGTCACCATTTACTCAAACTCAAGTTGTTCCAAACCTGTTTGAATTTCTTTTTTTGTTGTTTGTTTGTTTGTTTGTTTTATGAAAACTAGAAAATGTCATTAAGCATAAACTAAAAATTTACTTGTTTTTGATCAAGTAAAATTATAAGTTTTAATACAAAGAGCCTATTAACTGTACTGTGAGCTCATTTGACCATAACGTAATATCAAACTCAAGTTTAAAGTTAAAAAACCACAAAATAGCTACTTTCTGATGCTTGTCATGCTTCATGTGAACCAGAAAGCAGGTTATAAGCTTATCTTTATAAATTAGTTCAACATTTGTATTTAATAGCTGCATCCAAAGAAGGCACTTTATCCTTTTACAGTGCCACATAAAGCACACTTAAGCCACAATTAATGTATGAACTGAATTTTAATAGATGAAATTTCAGACCAAGTGGCACCTGCAAGCATAACACAAGTTTTTCTCAGAACTAACTTCCCTTTTTGGAGTCGTTTTGCAGTTGCTTTTAAAAAAAAAGGTGAATTTTAGTGAATGCATGACAGGTGAGTAATCCATTCGTAATAAATCGTTTAATGACTGTTACTACCAATAGTTTGTTTGGTTTGTTCTGCTAAATGTAGTGCTGCTACATAATTTATATAATTTATGTATTCATTTTAAACAAGTACACAGAACAAAACAGCATTTATTAAGAACTTCATGTGAGATATTAATTGTTCACTTATACTTCACAAACCAGAAACTGGTGCACAAAAGCACAAAAAAGAAGCCGTGCCTTCCACCTGTGTCCCTCCAGCAGGACACTGGATTATAGTATTGTGGTCAGGAAGAAAGGACTCATTCACCTGCTCACATATTTACAATAGTTATGATGTTTAATTGCTGTATTGATCACATTAATGATGTTTGGGTATGTATTTGTTTTTCGTTGGTTTGTTCTTCGTCTGTGGTTTTGATTTGCCTTTTCACTTCAAGGCCAGGATTAATGTTTTGTTCAGAGGCATAGATTATTTTCCCCCTTTCTTCATAAATTGTTAATTACCCCAGGATTATCATTTCTTTCATTTACTTTTTTAATTCATTAGAGTATGAAACTGCTAAATTAAACCCAGCTGTAGTTCAGTTTTCCATGTTTGACAACAGAAAGTGTCTAAAGATTTTCCTGATTGACTGGGAACAATATAAATATATTGTTTAAAATATGTATTTATTGGCAAAATATTTTTGCTTTCAAGGTGCGCTTGTGCGGTCTTTACGATAAATGCCACTTGATTTAATATTTTTTTATCTAATGTAACGACATCCAGTTTTCGGGTGAGTTTATTAACAGGATTGCCATTACATTAAATTAAAACTGAGTTAAACCCAGCTGTTGTTCATCGAATGGATGTTTTCCACTCATTTGTTTATTAAAATATTTTCCATATTCACTTTGAATAATATGTATATTGTTTTATCATTTAAATCGAACACTTGCTCTAAAGGTGTGCTTATTTTGTTTTTCTTTATAATGAATGTCACTTGATTTAATGTTTTTTTTTATCTAATGCAATGACTTTTTTTTTAATGTCCACTTTTGGGATTCAGGATTGCTATGCATTAGATATATTTTATGCAATGTATCTTACACTACACTGTGTGTAGACGTTCGGCAAACACTGAAACAGTTGGAATTCTGCTTAATTGCATGACAATGTCTAAACACTAGAGGACGCTATTCATCACAGAACTGACGATTGCTGCTTCTCCCCTGGAAATGAAAGTACGCGTTGCCCTGGACATTTGTTTGATATATTCTCTCGCTCATTTCGCCAAGTGGCTTCAGAGGGTTTCTTTCTATTGCTGTTCTCAGGTTTAGTGACTTTATCAAGTCAACAGCGCGCTGACTGACAGGTATCAGTCATGAGAACACTTCAGCACCGCGGACAGCGCTCAACACCACCAGAGCCAACCCGCATCAACTCCACCGAGACTGTAAAGACTCCACATCCACTAAATCTGACCTTGGGACCCGTGTTAAAAGTCATTTAAAAATGGCTCAAGTGAAAATAGTTTTAGTTTGTCTTGCTTTGACATTTTGTATAGGCTGCAGTGACATTCAGACATTTAAAGTACGCATACTTGATTTCATTCAGTGTGCCACTAACATCTCAAACTATGGCAAGCCGTTTTTACTTTTATTCATTTTCAGGATATGAACTTTCACTAGTTAAAATGTTAATTCTTCATATCAGGAATTAGATTTCCACTAGTAACAATGGCAATTTTTGATATCAAGAATTATATTTCCACTACTAACAAAGTTCATTCTTGATATCAACAATTCAATTTCCACTAGTAAAAACTATCATTCTTGATATCAACAATTGTATTTTTACTAGTGAAATCTCGCCATAGGCTGCCATTCAAATTCAAATGTTGATATCAAGAATAAATTTCTTACTAGTTGAAATTCCAGTTTCACATATCAGGAATACAATGCTTACTAGTAACAATGCAAATTTCTGATATCAACAATTATATTGTTACTAGTGCAAATGTCTATTCTTGATATCAACAATTGAATTTTTACTAGTAAAAATATTCATTTCTGATATCTGAAATGAATTCCTCATATCAATATAATTTCTGATATCTAAAACGGCTTTCTTACTAGTAACAATCACATTCATGATATTAGAAATGAACATTTTTACTAGTAGCAATTCAATTGTTGATATCAAGAATAGACATTTGCACTAGTAACAATGTAATTTTTGATATCAGAAATTGCCATTGTTTCTTGTGGAATTCTAATTCCTGATATCAAGAATTAACATTTTAACTAGTTCATATCCTGTGAATGAATAAAAGTCAAAATGGCTTGCCATACTCAAACTCCTATTTCATGCCTTTCTTCATAGGTAACACCTTTAACGAATGTGACTTTTTAAAATGTCGAATTAATAAAATTCAAATGGCGATGTTTCATGAGATCCTGCTGGTGGTGTGGCCTATTGCGCAGGGAGAAAAAAAAATCAGTATTACAGACATTTTATGATAGGTCTATATAGAACAGTATGAATAAAGTTGTATACATCTATTTAACTGTTCCCGAACTCATCGAGCTAACAGCTGATTGGCCCGCGTTAGCAAACGTTCCGAGATGACGTTTGCAGCTTCAGCGTAGACAGCCTCAAGCCGTTGCGGCGCGACGCGTCGCGAGGCGTCATCGGCCGCTTCCAGTGTAGACTCGGTGACAGAATCGCACCGCGCTCCAGACGGACCCACCGTTGCTGTCACCGGAGGTTCCCATTATACTCCCCCCCCTCACCTCCCCCCACAAAAACAAGAACGCAGCAGACAAGACGACTGCGTGCTCCGCCGCGATCTCCACAGCAGACTGGATGCGTGCGTACATCGGCTGTTATTGATTCAAAAATAATGTTTCGCTGAGGCGTCTTGGGTTGCTTTTGGCCTGCACGAGCGTTGGATCAATGGGGACGGATACGTGTTTATTATTGGGGTGTCTTTTCTTCGACAAATAATGGATTACCCAGCATCTCATTTGAAGACGCTGACGTGAACAAAACGATGTCTCGGATCTCCAAACGGCTAGAGGTACGGTCATACAAAAGACTCAACTGATTGTTAACGGCTGATATTTTGCACATCAAACTGGGGGACCAGGACTGCTTAATGTCGGATTACAAAGCCCAGGCTGGGTTGTGCTTGCACAGATGGCGAACACAAGCGATCCAGGGGGAAGCAACCCCTCGCTCCAGAATTATGCCATCACTGCGTCTGCGGTCAAACTGGCGTCTTTGGGGCTCATCACCTGCATCAGCCTGCTCGGGAACACCGTGCTGTCCGTGCTGGTGCTGAAAGACAGCTCGCTCCACAAGGCTCCATATTACTTCCTCCTCGACCTGTGCGCGGCAGACATCATCCGCTCGGCTGTGTGCTTCCCGTTCGTGATGATCTCCATCAACGGCGGCTCCGTATGGAGCTACAGCATCATCAGCTGCAAGATCATCGCGTTCATGGCCGTCTTGTTCTGCTTCCACATCGCGTTTCTCCTGTTCTGCGTCAGCGTTACGCGCTACATGGCCATCGCGCACCACCGGTTCTACTCCAAACGCATGACGCTCTGGACATGCGTCGCGGTGATATGCATGGTGTGGACGCTTTCAGTCGCCATGGCGTTTCCACCAGTCTTCGACGTCGGGACCTACAAATTTATCCGCGAGGAAGAGCAGTGCATCTTCGAGCACAGATACGTGAAAGCCAACGACACGCTGGGCTTCATGCTCATGCTGGCCGTGATTGTGGCCACGACGCACGTCGTGTATGTCAAAATGCTGTGTTTTGTTTACGACCACCGTAAAATGAAACCCGCGCAGCTGGTTCCGGCTATCAGCCAGAACTGGACCTTTCACGGACCTGGCGCGACGGGCCAGGCCGCTGCCAACTGGATAGCCGGGTTTGGACGCGGTCCGACGCCGCCGACGTTAGTGGGCATCAGACAAGCGGCACACAACGCCAACCGGAGGCTGCTCGTGCTGGACGAGTTCAAGATGGAGAAACGGATAGGAAAGATGTATTACATGATAACGCTGGCGTTTCTGCTGTTCTGGGCGCCCTATATTGTCTCGTGCTACATCCGGGTGTTTGTGAAGGGAAGCGCGCTTCCTCAGGTGTACCTGACCGCGGCCGTGTGGTTGACGTTCGCCCAAGCGGGGGCCAACCCCATTATATGTTTCATATTCAACAAGGAGTTGAGAATGAGATTCAGAGCCTGTTTGCCGTGTTGCCTGACCACACAAACACCCATGGAGCCCTACTGTGTGATTTGAAGTGTTCTACTCACTTGTTTTCACTGGCTCTGCCTGCTTGTCAACATAGCTTTACGAATATTAACCATGGGGGTTTTTTTGGCTTATCGACTACCATTTGCGTAACCACAACAAAACCAGAGTTAAACTAAGCGTTAAACAAAGTTAAACTATGGGTTTTGTAGCAAAACGATAATTAGTTCGTGGTTGTCATGGAATAACTACAAGAACCGTGTTTTTTGGGGTTTTATTCGTAGTAAAACCATGGTTAATTTTCGTAAGGAACAGTGGCCCCAAAAAGTAGAAGAGCCCGGGGAGTGTTTGAACGCCTGCGTGGAGTATCTCTATATTTTGATGAGAATATCCCCATATTTGTCATCTTCAATTTAAAATACTTCTTCCTAAACATTACAAATTCATGTAAAGTGCAAAAAGCCTTGCTTTAACAAGTCGTCGTTCTAATGGGAACAGGTGTAACATTAGTGGAAATAATGTATGTTTTAACTTTTGTGCGTTCATTTCTTGAGGTAATGAGCGTTTATTTGTTTTAAAGCATGATTATGCCATCCCATCACTAACTCCCAAATCCATTTAAATACAAAAAAGGAAATAAACAAGAAATAGGCTCTTTATTATTTTGAAAACATAATAAAATTGAATTTTTTCACATAAATTACTCTTGATCATCCATGATCAAATTGTAAGGCAGACATGACTTTGAAATTGTTTTGCCTCAAATAGTGATTTCACCCTGATTGGTTAAACTCACTCTGCGTTGAAACACTCCCCAATCTCCCAATAATGTGCTTTGTTTTGTTTTGTTTTTTAAATGAATGCCACTTGATATTGTTATTTAGTGCAATTGCTTTCAAACATGTCCTGATACTTTTTGTGGCCACTGCAGCATGTGATCTTTTCTTTCGATAAGAGGTGAAAAAGACCGACATTGCATATTAGAAGATCCATATCCACATTTATGCAATCCACATATCGATGTAAATAATGTAAAAAGATGATTTATTTATATTCTGGAACTCTTTATAACTGATATGTAATATATTTGCTATGACTTTTTGTGTGAACAAAATGACCAGTGGCTTTTTACAATCACATGGACTAAATGTGAATAAACCAAGTCCCTCTCACAGTCCCTTTAAATCCCGGAAAATTGTTTTCAGCGGACACAAGTGAATTCGGCTGATGGGTCAGTGTTGAGGAGACCATGATTTGTATTTTAATTAAAATAAATGATTATAAATGTACTGTGTTGGTGTGCTAAAGCAATACGTTTCAAATGCGAGGACAAGTGCAAGCAAAAGGCCAAAAAGGCATTAAAAAAAAAGAAGGGGATTTTGTTGCCATGTCAGACTAAACTGATTCTGTAAAACATGTGGTCTTTGTACATATTGTGCTAAGCCTCCATCTCATTAGATGTTGTGAGGAAAAACCCCAAGCCGTAATGTGATGTTTCAGACACACTCATCCAGGGAGAAATTTTTGGCTGCGCTTCCATCCCCCCACCCTTCCTACAGACAGTTATATAATACAGAGCCCTTTTTTCCTGAACCTCCCCTCAGCTCAACTCCAGCGCTACATTTGTGTGATCTGGTGACTGCACTGACAGAATGAATGCAGGGCACTGGAGATGGGAAATAAGATTATTTGTCTTCAATAAATGTAAACAGTGCATCCTGGATAGGTGCTTTATACTTGAAAGGAGGAAATATTTCTCTTTAAAACAGAGATCAGAAAGAGATAAGACCAAAAACACATTAGACATTGAAGGTGACGTGTTGCCCTTAATATTTAGGTTAGCAGTCACCAAAAAAAAAAGTTTATTTTGCCTTATTTTTTTCTGATTACGTATGATTATGTAGTTACTTTCATGCCTTAAAATAATTCTAAGAAGGAAAAACATATATTTACCTGGATCATTTAAAGCTATAGTGCACCAAAAAATTGATGCTCCCTTATGTTGTTCCAAACCTGTAAGAATTTTTTTCTTCTTTGATCATTTTCTCACTGTTATATATATAGATATATAATGTTTTGAACTCAACTGACTTTCAAAATATCTTCTTTTGTGTTTCACAGAATGATAAAAGTCATACAGGTTTGGAATGAAATGAGGGCGTGTCATTTTTTTTATGCACTATCCCTTTAAATTTACCCTCATATCCATTCTGATCATCCTTACGTGACAATGTCATTGAGAAACACAAACTCCTCAATTCATGAAAAGAAACTGCATTATTGACTCGTGTTGTGATCATTCTACATAGCAATATAACGAAAAGCTCCATCAGCTAATTGAAGTGTTTTATTTAAACGGCCTTTGCCATCCATGGAAGGCCCAGAGGAGAGATGGAAATAGGCCACAATCTGCTGAGCTGTTAACACAACCATATTATATATGAACAAAGTGTTTTTAGAGCAGTTTCGGTCTTGCTTCTAAGAGTTTCTGCTGCCATACTGATCAGAATGGTGGCTGCAGCACCCAAGGGAAAACATATAGACCAAGGCACTTGCTTTATTAAAAAAGCATTTCTATTCGCCTTGCATTCCCGCCTTGTGTACGGATGCACCACACATATTGCCTTCTTTTTGGCCTCCTTCCATCTAGTGCATTAAAACAGCAGTTACAGTCTGATGGAAACACATACTTGAAAAGCAGGCCATGAATATTTTATTCCTGCAACAGCGCAGTGTAAACTTCTCTCCGACTTATGGATGCGACGTACAGTTTGTTTTGTTTAATCAATTGGGCCTTCATGGACTCAAATGGATCTTCAAAAGGGAAAGCCTATTTAAAACTTACAGAACAGTTTATATATTTGTTCTTTAAGTGCGTCTGTTATTTAACAGCAATACAATAGCTATACACAGTGTTCGAGCTCCAGCACTCCAAATGTTCTTCACTGCTGCAAAGGAGAGTAAATAAAGTGACAGTGACCCTTTTCCCAGGACAGTTTCTTCAGTATGACGCACTGAAGTGAGGAATACTAGAGTAAGCATTTTAAGAATAGTACTGTCACAGTGCTTTGGCACATCCTATATAAGAGTAATCTTCATAAAATGCCACAGAGTATTTGGATACTAGAACATGCAAGGGAAATATTATTTTCTTATGCGTGTTCAATCAATGCTATGGCTCATACATGATTAATTTTGTTAATCTTATACGAGTTACACAGGTTTCCTTATATGATCTTTTCATAATCTTTAAACCATGAGAAAAATTCAATTTGATTGTTGACATATAGATATGCGTGCAACCATTGCACATATAGAAAAGATTTTTGTCTCTTATTGTTCATGATGTTTTCAAAAGAGTGTTGATGGTCTAAGAATGTGAAGGGATGAACTGAAGGTTTGCTGAAGACTGTTGCCCAATGGAAGTTAAGCCACATATGTAAGGGTCAGATCTTGATTGATAAGCATGAAGAGTAAATGTGTTATCTTTTAGTTTTATGGCTAAGTAAAATGGGTCATGTTTGTATGCTTTACCATTCATCTTTTATGTTGCAAGGTTAGTAAATAGGTTCTCTGAGCAACGACTTGAGAATAATGACTTTTCTGCCCTTAAGGTCAGTTAGCTGGGAAGAAGTTAGGGGTTTAGATGTCTCTAACTAATGATTATTTACATACGTTAAGCGGATAACTATTATGGAATGTCGATGGACTGGAATTTGCATTGCATTTATGCATTTGCATTTAATGCATTTAGTCATTTAGCAGACGCTTTTATCCAAAGCGACTTACAAGTGAGGAAAACAAACAAGCGATTCTTCATGAATTGGCAAATAACACAGGAAGTGCTCACAATACAAGTTTCATACATTGCTCAGTACCAAAAGCTAGAGTAGGAAGGGAAAAGGGAAGGATAGGGTTTTTTTTTGTTTTTTTTTATGAGGAATTTGGAATTTGTACTGGAACTGGAATTTGTACTTATATGGTAAAAGGAAATAGGATGGCTTTATGATAATTAACTCATTTGTTTATCCAATCAATTGTGAAAGTCTTTGTTAGGCGAAAAATGAATGATTTGACTGGATAAAAACCTCTTTTGTTTGGAGCTCACTTTGTAGTTCTCTGAAAAGAGACTACCCTGAATTTCGATTTTCAGAAGTAAATTTGGTTTGATAATTTTACTATTGAGTGGCCTGACTTTAATCACATGGGTGAATTTCCACCACAACCAGTTGAATTATTTATGACAGCAGGAATTAAATCAGAGATATTCGTTGTTCATCAATTTGAATTATATTCACTGTGTTAAATGGCAAGTTAAATGCACCAACAAAAAAATACAAAACATTACAATGTTAGCAGCACATTTTGCTTATGCTTATGTTCCATACTAATAACATGCTATTATCTGAAGTACCTTGGAGTATCATGTAAATACTATGGCAAATAAATATGGTAATCATTTAGTACCATAGTATTTATGAAAATTAAAATCAAAAGTCCCCCTATTACGCTATTTTAAAGGTTCCTAATTTTGTTAACAGGTTAACATGCATCCAAGGTTTAATTTTCTCATAATATACATTGCATATCCCCTTGTTTCTCAAAGAGTCTGAAAACAGTTCAATCGAAGATTCAGTCTCTCTAAACCCCTCCTTTACGCAAGCCTGCTCTGCTGTGAATGGTCCAACTACCCAGTCTGTTGTGATGGTCTACCACTACTTACAGCACGTGTCAGAAACGAAACACCATATATGAATCTCAGCTCTGGATGATTCCCTGGCGCTTTTATACACGCAGTGATAGGAACAGAAACAATGGCGTCTGTTTTTTCCGCATCAATTTCAGTGTGAGAATTGCATGAAGTGCACGCAAAGTCGATTAATAGCGCTGAAAACAGCGTCTTCTCGACATGTCAACAACACAAACCAAACTTTTCCAGGCCTCAGCTACAACTACAACAGTGTTTGAGCGCGGCTCAAAGTAGACGTCATTCACGGGCAGCCAATGAAGACCATAGGCTGGCATTATGCAAATATTTTACATTGTCATGCAAGTATGTGACAGGAAGTGAGACTGGTATTGCTGACGACTTGTTTCGGCAGTTCAGAATCGATTATTTCTTTTAGGAGACAACTTTATTTGTCGTGGACCTTTTACATTCACAAACAGCTATATAATGTAACACTACATGAAAGGTAATATTTGAAAAATAATAATAGGGGCATTTTAAAAATAAAGGATTAAATAGAAGAATCCCAAAGAACCTTTCAACAAACAGTTAAAAGAAACATTTTATTTTCTTCCTGTGAAGAAAATTTTAGTAATCTAAAGAAACCTATTCAATGGAAAGGTTCCATGGATGTTAAAAGTCCTTCATGGAACCATCAATGGCAATAAAGAACTTTTATTTTTAAAAGTACATGAGTGTACCAAGGAACCACCACAGCAGTTTCTCAAAAGTATACGATAGAGCGAAATTAAATCTTAACTATTAATGCAAAATGAAACGGAATTACAGTATTCATGATCTGTATTCAAATATAACAACATTGAGGAAAATGTAACAGACCTGATTTACACACTGGAACCGTTAAATGTCAATGGCATTACATCATCATAAATATAAAACTATGGTTCAGTAAGAAACTGAATGAATGTGCTTTAGTCCTTGACTAATGTGGTCAAAGAGTTGTCGCATACCGCTCTGATAACTCAAGTCTGTATGCTATACTTGAAGTAGCATTTATCTTGGTGTCAAGTTCAAATAGTTACTATAATCTCTAATTCAAGACTTCAGTGGCCCACTTCCCTTTGAAGATATAGTAAAGAAGCAGGATTCGAGACAGCTAGGCAGTATATTATAGCTGAGAATAGAACAAATAAAAACACTGCTAAAAAATTAAGCTGATTTCACACTTTCCTAGCATTACTGCACACTGGGGTCTGTAAGAACCACAGGAGAAAAATTAATAGAAGAAATTAGTTATCTTGGTGTATAATAATTTAAGCATGGGAAGAATTTATTTTTATTTATTTATGTAATTTTTTGCCATTTTACCAATATTGTTTGCATTTTATGACCTCATTTGCTAATTTATTTTCTATAATTTACTTTCTACTTTCCATGAAGATTAAATAAACTCAATAAAATAAATAGATCTAAAACACTTTTACAACTATAGTTATATACTTGTATAAACACTTTATACAAACATTAGCATGCTATACAGGCAAACATCATCACAGGTATTGATCCTGGAAAGGAAATGGCGGGAGACATTTGGACTTGCCATCAGCTGTGGTGATGCAGGCTAGGTTGGGCAGACATGGGCATGTATGATGGAGTCTCTTCCCAAAAAATGGCACCTGAGTAGAAATGAAAGATTAAAAAAAAAAAAAAAAAAAAAATTAAACGAACGTGAGGAGGAAAGTGAGAAAATGAACCTTGTGGCTCATTGGATGACAGTCTTCTCCCATCTGACCCATTGGGATACACATTCGCAGGTTCCGGATCCACAGGCTGACTGCACAACACATGCCACCTCCACACTGAGAGTCCTTCTCACATGCCTGCTTACACACACACACACACACACACACACAGGTCTTAGGGTCTTTCTCATTATAGATACATCAACATGTCCACTTTTGACTCTAGTAAGCAAACATATCAATGATTAAATGTTGAGTGTCCACCTCAAGCACCATACAATGCATTTTTAAAGCTATGTATAGTGAGCATGAGCTCAAAAAGGTGCCATAGGATTTTCTCTAGGGATCCAGGCTACTGATTTGCCCTGACAGGCCGTGTAGGATGATGGTCTCAGTGTGTTTGAAAATGCCAAGCCTCCATCTCCATTAGGCCTGGGGTGTTCTGACAGCACTCTCGCATATTTTGGGAGCGCTGTAGGCTTTACTGTCCTGACAGGTGTGGAGGAAATGCATTTTGAGCATCTCAACACATTCATGTCAAACAGCATGGCATCTCTGCTGACCCTAGAAATGCTCTGTTTTTAAACTTTGCAGTGTTAAGGAACGACTTTATGCATGAATGAATGAATGCATTGTAGTATAAATGTATTGTTTTATCATTTCATCACGTTATTTAATTGTGTGTGCAGTAAAATCTGCAAAAATGCCATGTTAAAAGTGAAACACAGAGCTTTGGTGGGTTGAATGACAGTCATCAACTATACCCATAATGGCAATCTATATTTAATGGCCTTCAGCAAACAGATTTTGGTAAAAATTTATGTTGAGAAAGGTTATCTACTCAAGATATTAGTCAATCTCTTGAAATTTAGTCAATCGTTTTGTAT
The DNA here is from genome assembly GCA_038088235.1 of Zacco platypus. NCBI lineage: Eukaryota > Metazoa > Chordata > Actinopteri > Cypriniformes > Xenocyprididae > Zacco > Zacco platypus. The sequence continues at coordinate 26,258,225 of CM076074.1, forward strand.
CTTTTATTAAAAAAAAATTAACTGTCATGCATTTTTTGCTTTTCTATTGATACATTATGACCAGCAAGTCCTCTTTTTACAATTAAGATGATAAAAACGTTTGTAAGATTGAGGCTTGATGACAATAATTGACTTGACCGCTTTTAAGTTAACATAACAAAAAAAGAGCATTCTGAATTTTTTAAATTCTTTTCAATGCATCCTCAGTCTGTATTGTCCCTGAACCAGATACAAATCAAAAGCAAAGAAATAAATAAATAAGCAAATATCTAAATGTATGTATACTGTATATTTTATATGATTTATTTATTATTTTATGTTTACTGTTATGTGAAACTGCTTATTCAGGACAGTACTAAATAAAAAACAACATGCAATTTTTATGATCTCTCTCGCTTTGTTAAAATTATTAGCATTTTCTTGCACATTCTGGGGTATGCAAACCTATAAACAGAACTCTCTCTCCCTCATATTGACACACACATACATGAATAATATAAACAGAACTGTCTGTCTATCTACATACATACAAAAATGTATATGTGTATATATATGTATGTGTATAATATATATATATATATATATATATATATATATATATATATATACATACATACACACACATTTATATATACATACTTTTTAATTCAATCATTTTTAAAATTTGACATTCAAACAGATCAGTGGTTTCCAAACAATGTTACTATTAGGAATGAATAAACAAAATAAATAATTTAATGTTCTTTAATGTTCTACAGCGTTCAATCCACCGGACTGGCCCTGCAAGTTGTAAGGGTCACTCACCCCGGTGATGACTGCAGTCCAACCCCGAGACACTAGCAACAGGTAGAGAAAGAAAGAAATGTTGGATGTCATGGTCTTCAAACGCTGGTGTCACAGGTTTCTTTCCCCTGGGGAGGGGGATCCAAGCACTACAAACACACTACAAAAAAAAAAAAAAAAGACTTTAAAGTTTTCTTTTTCTTCAGGTGCCAATGTCCAACAGATATAAAAAGTTGTCACGTAATATGTGTGAGTCTATGTATGTATACTCCAAAACGTGAAGACAGGCAGCTTCTCAGTTGTTCTGGTGAGGGACGGATGGTTTATAAGCACTGTCCTTCATTCAGAGTTATCAGTGAGTCACGTCTTCATACACGAAAGAGATGGAGCACAAAAGAGAGGAACAAAGAAAAACCAAGGTAATACAGTTGTACCCCACCGCCCACCTGCCTGACACACAGTACACCCCTCACATCTCACTTATCACACCCTTAAATCTGATTATCTTTTTCACTGTCTCGACGTGGTCTATTGCATTTACCCCCCCCAACATCATTAAAAGTCTGAATTAGAAAACCGATAGTCCTTGTGCACGTGATCTCGGTGCATTTTGAAATATTATGTTAAAAAATAATATTACTTTGACCTGTAAAACCTACAATATTTCCCAAGGCTACTAAACCTGATTAGACCCAAATTTCACTTCACGAATCTGACATACGCCACACAAAGGATGCGTGACACTCCCTGCGTCTTTTATAGTTATTTTTATTCAGTATTTGTTTAATGAGGGTCTGAAATGGCAATGAAAAAAAAATGATGAAGGGAAGGTATGAATGGTGTTGGTTCACCAGGCCAGGGATGGCAACGTCATCTGAAAATGTCCTTGAGCATTAAGAACGGCGGTTCAAGGTGGACAATATGTTGAAAACATCCTTTACGCACGGCAAGGAATGTGAAAGAGCTGCCTGTCAAAATTGTGTTCACAAGAATTCAGAAAGCACCCAAAAAGATCAAATCAATAGCTTTTCAATGTCAGAATTTGGATTTGAAACTGAAAGTGCTGCTACTGACAGATAAAAATACAAAATCTTTCACTTTACGGTAAGAATTACCAATCCTTGCTTTGTTTTTCAAATGTTAAAGTATTAGGAAACTTCAGACACACTTGAAAATGTATGAATGTCACTGTAGCAGAATATAAAATATGAAAACAAAGTAGCATTATTGCCATAAATTTTAACCAATCGGCGTCAATGCGACCAGAAAGTGTCCCAATACCCAGTGGTGGAAAGTAACAGTTTTTCTACTTTGTTACTGTTCTTAAAGTACAGACAGTATCAGAGTTTTTATTTTGGGAAAACTTTACTTTTACTTCACTACATTGCAAAGCATAATATACTTTTTAATACACTACATATCACTCCTAGTTTTAATTTTTTTTTTTAAATTTTATTTATATATTATTTTTAAAATATGATTTTTTTTTAAATACATTATATTTAAAAATATATCTCTGAGACGAGAGTAATGTCCGATTCATGAACGAGTTCCTTTTTTACTCTGAACCTGCTGTATTGTTTTATAAATAACACTGATAATTCATTCTTATTTAATTCGTTACTTATGAATTTTAGTATTGATTATCATAAATGAAATCATATTTAGTTCATGACTGTCAGTTATTTGTGAACTAAATCTGCAATAGGGCAAGCTTAAAGTCCATTGAAATGTTTAAATGTGGACATGTCCGCATTTGAGTGTATAATGCAAATTAATGCTCACGCATCTTCCCTGCTGTTGAAGCACTTTCAAATTACATATAGTATTTTTGAATAGCGTTCCTCTTAAAATGTAAACATATTTTGCTCCATGTGACATCTGTACATTGTATTTTTTATCGCTACTATTGGTCACCGCATATTTACACAAATACTGTTTAAAACACTATATGGTATATTATTTCACTTGTTTGAACACTTGAAATATTAGGAAGTTACAGTTATTATTATTATTTTCTGTTACATTGCGAAATTCCATTAGTTTCGATATTGCGTTATCTAATGTAAAATCATGATGTGTATATATTCCATACATTTATGGGTGTTTCTTCGACTATGGACGACTACAAAATATGATTATCGACGACTTTGCATATTTATGTGATAAAATTTTTACAAATAAAATTAGCCTCTTGTTAAGACTAATAGTATTTTATGCATGTTAAATACACACAATTAAATCATGTTTTCACACTTTCTGCATAAAATTACAGCTTGATTGGAAATTATACACCTCACTATTCTGTTCACATGTGATATTTACCTAGATTTTACAGTTTTCTTCACACATCACCTGCCTCATTTCATTTTAAGCTCTTTACTGCCGTCTCCTTGGTAAATAAATAAATAAAATCATTTTAACAGGCAATAAATATGGAAATCGTTTCACCCTTTGTTTAGATTATCAGTTTTATTTAGTTTTATTTATATTTCTATGATGGTTTTTCATACTTAAAGATTGAAAGTCTGGATCTGGGAAGAGGATAAAACAATGTAATCTATACAGAGGGACTTGAAAAGCAGAATACAACAGTTTAAATGTGACCTTCATATAACAAAAGGAATGAAATCTGATTTTAAAAATAATCAACCCTTGAGAAAAAAAAAAAGTCTACAGTTAAAGCAAGTACAAGTGTCCAAATCCTCTTTGGGGCCGCTGTATGTGTGTTACCCTTCATTTCAGTACAGAAATTTGCCAGTTAAGTTTCCATCCACTTGTTTGCACATCGATCTGCCAGTAGAGTAAAACAAACAAAATATTTGCTTCACAACTGACTTGCCAATGACCACTGACCCATCATATTTGAACTGGCATGTAATGACAGCTGCTCTAAACAACCGAACAACTTCAGCACAGTGGCCATTCATAAATCTAAAATGATGTGGTCAAGTCCTCCTGGGAAGTTTGTATTTATGAGTTGGGGATTCGCGTTTACGACTTCAGGTGTGCTAAACCCTTTCATGCGTGGTGTCCACTACAGATAATTGGAAGCCATTTTGAACTATTTAGGTTGTAAGTACCATGTCCCAACCACCAAGTGGTGAATGCCCAAAGCCTTGTCTACGATTCCAATAAATCTTTGTGTCTCTTAGTTGTTTTGAGACTTTACATCATATAATCAAAAAGGTGGAGGGAAGAGGAGATGCAGCAAGTATCTCAGGAATAAGAGTTAAGTTCTTTTATTCTCAGAAAACCAGACCCAATAGGCATAATACGCATTTACAAACAACAGTCAATTTAAACACACCTCAGCTCAAGCATTGTACTGCTTTTGTTATAATGGACATTGTTGCCAGCACAGTAACGTAGTTTCAACCTCAAAGGACTTATTAATATCCTATTAGTGCCTCTCTCTCTCTATTTCTCTCTGTATGCCAGGTGTTTGGCCTCCTTCCCCTACACCGCTTCTATCCTGAATCATCTGAGTTATTAGCGCTGACATTTTCTAACTTCATACTAAGAGTGATGTGAATGGTTAAAGAGCACCATATGAGCAGAGATCCAGTAGAACTGCAGTCTTGTACGGTAAAATTCAGCGATACACGTTTATCTAAGCCTTCTCTGTAGTATCATGGTTTGTTAACAAGACCCCCCATAATCCAGTGCCATAATCCTTTATTATGCTTGAGTAAATGGAGCAGATGGTTTAGAGACGGGATTTAAGCTAACTGCAGTGGAGATGATTACATAGCAGCTCTTTTGTAACCTATGAAGGACTTACAAAGAATTAGTGGGGAACATAAATGTTTAATGCTAAACAGAAACGTAAAACAGATTTGCCAAGTCCCTAACAAGAAAAAAATGTTCATTTGACTCCTGCTCTATATTTCAGACTGATTGATTGATTACTCATTCATTTACGTGTCACTGTAATAATCAGACAGGTGAGTTATGTTCCAAAAGTGAGCTTGTCTACCTAGACAACACATAAAAAGGTATCAGTAGCTATGTTTCCATCCAAAATAGCAAATTTAATTTGTGTGCAAAAACGCATAAAACATTAGCAAATAAAGCATCATTTCAATCCCAGTTTCTCCATCCCATTCTTGGGAAATTGCAGCAAAATATTGGCAATAAAATGAAAGTTGCTGCAATTGGAGAAGCTACTGTGGCTCTTTTTCACAAATCATAAATGACTTGCACCTCAGAGCTTGCAGGTGAAATGCAACAAAAGCTCTGTTATCCTGTTTTCGGAGGCGGATGTCTGGTCTTTGGGAACGCAATCATTTGAGACAGTTCTGGGAGGTAATTAAACCCAACCATTTTGATGATAGACTTTGGTTGAGAGATTTCAGAATGATCAAACAAACATTTGAAATGATAAGCAATGAAATTAGTCCACTATTTAGTCCAGTAGTTTATACATCATTTGAATGGTTGTATGGTTACTTAGGATAGGACAATATTTGGCTGGGATAAAACTATTTGAAAATCTGCAATCTGAGATTGCAAAAAAATTAAAAAAAAATTTTTTAAAAATTGAATAAAATAGCTTTTAAAGTTGTCAAAATGAAGTCCTTAGCAATGCATTTCCACTCACAAAAATAAATTTGAAATATTTACAATAGTAAATTTAAAAAATATCTTCATGGAACATGATCTTTACTTAATATCCTAATGATCTTTAGCATAAAAGAAAAATCGATAATTTTGACCCATTCAATGTATTGTTGGCTATTGCTACAAATATACCTGTGCGACTTATGACTGGTTTTGTGGTCCAGGGTCACATTTGGTACATTTGTGTCCATCATTGTTTAAAGCCATGTCGTACCTCAATTGAGCACATACATTTTTATGCACTTTTTTAGAGTTTATGCACATCTTTAACCAAAAAATTCACCTTGCCCAAATTCTAAGACAGCATTTCATGTCTCCATTGCAATCCTAGAATGCGTTGCTAGTCCATATAAACATACTCACGGAATAGAAATAAAATTAATATTAAAATATACACAAATTCTACTAATTAATTTAACACTATACACTATAAACCTGATTAAAAAATGGCCTGTTTTTGCCAAAATTGTGTTTGATGCATTTTTTTATCATGTTTATGAGAGTACTGCATCATTAGCTCTTAGTATTGCACCAAATGTTTTTCAAATTGTATGAAAAATCAGTGTTATTTGTGTCATGTATCTGGTTGTTTCTAATTAGTCTCTTATACAATTCCATATTAGTTAGGATGGCTTTTTAGAAGGCAGCTGCTCTTTAGGCAGTAAACTATAAAGCAAGCTAGGTATTGAAACAAAAACTATAGAATGAACATTTCAGTGTCCATTTAGGCTTGCATATATTTTATTTGTTCAGTTTCCACACTTATTATATTCAGTTGACTTATTGTAATTCAAAAACACAGACTGACTGAAGAACACACATTTATTTTTTATTTTTCCCAAAACTAAAATCGAAAGTTCTTGTGAAATACGTAACCTTTACTACCTCATGTTCTCTGAAGGAAACATCTTTGTCTGGATGCAGCTGGATATTGTGCCATCACGTTCTGGTACCGGTACCCTCGGTAGATGTCAAACTGAGGGTGAAAAAAACATGCACAGAGAGCACATCAATTATTTCTCGCTGTGTTCCTCGTGTTATCAGGATGGTTTTGTGTGGGTGTTTGGCAGTTAGGATGATGCAGAGAAAGCGTAGAAGTGTCTTTTGGTGTCATAACGGATTGCTGAGTGCCTCATTGCATGTGAAACCTCATGAATACAGAAATGTCTGATACAATGAAGACCAGCAGGCATGTGTTTACATCCAACACCAATTATTCCACCCACTCCTTAGTGTTTTAAATGTGTATGGCAGAGTTTGCCCTCTCATGTCCTTGTAACAATTATTTTAGCTTTGCATGTCAAACTAAATTTTCTTCATGGCAAGTAAACTGAATGTTATGGCAAAAGCAAATTAATTCAGGTTTAAAATATACATTATATGTTGGTGAATTGTGAATGTATAATGTAAATGATTTGGCCTACATTTAGCTATGAATTATTGAATAAAGCAGTTTACCCAAAATGGTAGCTTTGCGGTAAAGAGTGTCAAATGCATGGGGGTAAAGTGTGCCAGTGGCATAACCAATCAGCAAGCTTAGCCTTCAAATGCAGGAAATTAATATTCAAATGAATATTACAAATACTACAACAAAAAAAAAAAAATAGAAAATTGAAATGTTGATGAAAATGTGCTTTGGGAGGGAAAAAAAAAAAAATCACACACACACATAATTATTAGTTCTCTCTCATTTCCAGAGTATAATTTGATTAAAATAGCACAGCTTACCCTGTTTTTTGTTTTTTTACAATAACAAGAACAAAGCATTTCTTATGCATGTTATTTCTGAACATGTAAATTTTCACATTGTGCACAAGTGTTGATGGATTTTTGAAGAGTTAGTGGTGTGTATGGTGCGCGCAAACAAGTTCACGGCTGAAATTCTCAAACTCTGAACTGAATGGTATTTAGGGAATTAGCCAACAAAAAAAAAAAAAAGTATTTCATCTTCAGTTTCTTTCAAATAGCACAGCCACATGCTTTCCGGCTCCTTGGCAACCTAGCCTAATTATTTCTCCTGTCTCAAGTTCTACGTTTGGATCATGGCATCATATTTTCTGCAGTTTCTTCATTCTAAAAATGGTTCTGAGGTTCAGTAATTTACTTGTCTTGTAATTCAGTTAAAGTTCCAATAACCTAAATGAATGTATGACTTTAATTAAATTTCAGCTTGCCTCTGAGACTCTGCTCATTTTAGAATGTTTCATCGCCCATTTATTTCAGAGTGTCATTGATTGTTTTTGCTTTGTTTGGACTGCTACTTCAATCTACTTGATTAATTTGGGCTGAAGTTTCAATCAGACCATAACCAATGAACTGGGTTTTGCCACAGCTGTGGGACTGGGACAGTGCTTTGGCAGAAGACATTAGTGCAATTAGTATTGCTCTGATTAAAATCATTTTGAAATGCTACGGATAGTTTAACTAATATTTGATTCACACACAAACTAATTATTTATCTAGTTTTTGTGGTTATTTTGCAGGCATTTCATTTTGTTGTTATCATTTAAAGGGGTAGTTTATATAAGGAATAATTGATGACGGGTCGTTGAATTATTACGAAATAATGTGGTGGAAAGCAGAGTTACACCTCGTGTGGACACAATAATACGTATTTTGTGGCAAAAACCATGACAATAATTTGTCATTTTCATCCTATTGTTTACTATATTTATTTGCTTGGTCGGTGTTGTGGTGGGTTTTGTGTCTTTTGCCGTCGTAGGGTGTAGGACCTCTTGAAATAACTGAAATCATCTGGCGAAGTGATAAGGAACTGCGATACGGTCAAGACCTGCCTAGAGCTACTTTATCATGCGTTTCCCTGAAAATAATTGTACAACCAATCAGATTCGAGCATTCAACAGCCCCGTAATATATAACCTAAAATGAAAATTAAGACATGATTTAAAACTTTTTACTTTCGGTAAATAATACATTAAATTTCATATCGTACACCCCCCAGAACACTCCAGAATATTTGACAAGTGTCACATGGCATCATTTTGTGATACTTGTGTCTTTTTTCAAATGTGTATTAATACATTTTCTATAATGCTTTACTGATGCCTTAATTTAAGTGTTTTCATACAATTTTTTTCATAAAAACAGGATGTCTTGCAGGTCAGCGGCGCTGAATATTTTTGATTGTAAGTGTAAATACTAATATAATTATGTCAATAACAATAATACAAATATTATTAATATCAATAATTTATATACTTATCCCCCGTAATATAATAATTACTTATATTAAGACAGTGGTGCAGGAATGACATATTTTTGTAGGCCAACCTGAATGGTAGCATCAGGGTGATTCCCTTGACAAAAACCCAAAAGAATTTTTCAATTGGCTTTTGGATTATTGCAGAAAATAAGGTCTGTCACTAACAAAAGCTTATGCCTCTTACACATTTTGTTCATTATGATAATCATATAATCAAAAACACATAAAAGATTTTAAAAACTTCAGGACGATGGAACCGGAAGTGCTAAAATGCCAACTCATTTACAGGTTTTGTCCTACAAAAATACATCAAGTAAAAGCTTTTAAAAAAACGAAATCAAAAGGAGGTTTTACTGACATAATAAAACCTATCCCTATCTTGAGCTTGTGTTAACCACAGACCTCATTTTAAACTTTTAACCAAAAACTCATTCAGAAAACCTCTTGATTTCAGGACGATGGAAGCAGAAGTGCTAAAATGCCAACTCATTTACAGGTTTTGGCCAACAAAAATACATCATCCCTGCACTACTCTATATAAGCTTGACTTGACACCTCTGTTAAAAGAAAGAGGAACCTTCTATCTCATCCTTAAACCTTGAAAAGATTCTAGTCAAATATATTTCAACAAACTCCTTTGTGTAAGTTGAGCAACAAACTTAAAGTCAGCAAGTTTTTGTTCTAGAGAGAAACAAATTAAAAGAAGGGTCGGAGAAGACCCAATGGGTGGTATGGGAGAAATTAGCATTTCATTACTTAATGATGGTGCATAATCATCTTTTTGTATGCATTTATGCATTCCAGAGTGGATATTTAATTTTAATTTAATTTAGCTCCAAAAACATACAATTTTGTTTTGGTTGTATATGTCTTTCCTGAGACTAAAAATAAACAAATATTTTCAGGTTGGGACGTGATGCGATTTAGACTATAACTTGTGTTGAAACACGTGCCGTGGTCCTGAACAGACTATACATATGGAGAGCTTACCATGGAAATAATGTACGGTTCTACAAGTGTAGCAGCTCATGTCCTCCTGGCTGAGATTGTGACAGCCTTGGCTCCTGCTGCCATAACAGAGGAACAATTTGTACATCTTGAAGGTCTCCAAAACAGCTGCAACATCTAATTTTTAGTGGACAGCAAGGTACGCCATGCACCCTGATGTCACACTTTCATCTTGAACTGAAACAGCCGATGATCATAAATCACTGTCAAAAAATGAAAATGAGAGTTAGTCAAGTGCACTTCAACAAAATCCTTGATTTAGATTTATACCTTAATAATTAGAATGTGTACTTTATGCTCTGTATTTTACTCGAAAGTCTAAATAAAAAGATTGAGATGTGCTAATTACTTATTCATCTGGAGGTCAAATGGGCTGCTTTTGATGTTATAAAAATATGATTATGATCATGAAGCAATTTGCACTATCCTAGTATAAAAATATCCAAGTAAAATACTCTCAAGATGGTTTCTGACAGCCTTACAAAACTGAAAAAGTCCTTCAAACAAACAAGCAAGTCTCTTGAACAGAAAAAATATTCGTCCTTGAGTTGTTTCACATTCATCCTTTTGCTGCCAAGACAGTCAATACGATGCTAATGTCTTCAACACCCCCGCAAGGTCAGGAATCCATCAATTTTGATAAACAGAAAGACCTTGACTGCACTGAAGCATCTGTCCCCAAAAACCAATTGAAATGCAATCTGCAAATCAGAGGCTCTGTGAATTTAAAGAGCAACCAAAAATTCAATTCAAGACCCCTAAAATTTCAAAAATGTATTATCTACAATTTGTCCTCCGTCTATAGAGAGATGTATAATACCTGTTAAAGATTAGGGGTCAGCAACAAAGTTTGTAGGTTCATTTACTCATCATCATTTAATCCCACTCATGTTGCTCTAAACCCGTATGAATTTCTTCTTTTTGTGTGTAACACACACAAATAAAATCATAAGTTGTCTTACATGGTTTATGTCCTGTATTCTCTGCCTTCTAAAGCTGTAAAAAAAAGCAAAAAAATCATCAAAAATCTTCATAGCCACAGTAGCTTTCAAATCTTTCTTGATTGCTTACTGGATTACTAGCCATACTAGATACTTGAATATCTCTATGATATTCTATGATGGTCTGCCATCTAATTCAATATGGTGTCCTCACTTATACAATATAGCAGATTTTTCACAGCCTATTTTTAACAACAGTTTCCAAACCTTTTGGAGTATGTATTTGCTCAAACTGTAATAGGATCAGAACATATTGCCTTTAGACTCTGACAGTCCCCAGGATGAACGTTTTCTGTCCTTTAACCTCCTCCTGTAAACAGCACCTTTGGCTTTGAAACATGTATTCATGCATAAACTGCTGTCATGGGCCAAGAGTGAGCTGGCATGATGGTAAATTGGGCTGACAAGAAGGGCCAGCAGGACCTGCGGCGGTCACATGGTGGTGATCATGTGACAGTCTGAGCCAGAGAAGAGTCACTAATGATTTTGCTGTTGTGCCAACACCTTCACACTGACCTCCTCCTGCTCCATCCTGGATGTATTTATAACGTTTAGGTACAATGTATCCTTAAGGTAGATTGGTGAAGTCTCCCCTGATGCATTTCAAATGTGCTACGAGTGCAGATTCTGAGACATAATGGAATATTAATGCAATGGAAAATGCTGCTTACATCATGCCACACAGTAAAGGGTCTATAAATATAATGTATGCTTTTAATGAATGTTCTAAAACGTTTGTTTTTACCAACAATGGTACATTTAACAGTATTTTATTGTAAAATTATATGAAATGTGAGGTTAGATCTAATAGTTCCCCTGTACAAGCAACCAATTAACAGTTATTATAGCATTTTTACAGTCTTTACAGTAAAAATTACAATCATTTGGAGTCAAGAAACAGATGGTAGATGGTTAACTGCTGATATTGTCTACTGCACATTTTGCAAATGTATTATGCAACGCTCAATTTTCATATTGTGCACAGATAAAACACAAACAGCATTTCATAACTGTCATAAGTAGCATGGCTCGATACTGTACCAGTTTTATCACATCTAGGTCACCCTAATGTAGGCAGTCTGTGTTAACATACTCAAATCAAGACAATTTGCAATCTTTCAGTATTATTTTACTTTTGAGTTCAGAAACTTAAAGCAGTGTGTTTAGAACTAACAACACTTTAATTTCAAAAAGGAAAATGTGAGTCTCTGGGTATGGTAACACTTTACCATATGGGCTCATTTGTTAAAATTAGTTCATTCGTTAACGAACATGAACCAACAATGGGCAATATTTTACAGCACTTATTAATTAATCTAAAAATGTACATGTTATCTCACAGTGCATTAACTAATGTTAACAGATACAACATTTGATATTAAAAATATATTAGTAAATGTTGAGATTAACGTTAAGATTAATAAGTGCTGCACAAGTATTTTTCATTGTCAGTTTTTTTAAACTAATGTATTCATGTTAGCAAATAAGACATTATTGTTAAGCGTTACCATTATAATATGCTCAATGGTGAAAACATTTATGCTTAAAAGTGCCAACAAACCGCTAACCGAGTGCAGCACTGTTCACAGTGTGAGGTCACAGCCTCGACATGCTTCCAATAGAAAGCCACCATCAAACACATCTGATTCATCCTTTTTCTCTTGCATCTCTCACTTTGATGTGCCTTCCCTTCCTCTCTAGCCCATTTATCCCTGGCACAAGCCCCTTTGGCAGATGCGCAGCATACGCAGTAATAAGGAGCTTCCCTCATTATAGTTTCACTAAAGGCATTATGACATTACTCTCCCCCAAACATGCAGATATGCACTTACACACACTGATTCACTGACTCATATCCTATTATGAGGAAACATCTTCGAAGAGAATATGTTACATTTCTTTATAAAGGCAGTGTGAAAAACATGAGACATGTAAAGAATCATCATATATAGATCAGAAAGCTCAACGTAAATCTAACATCTCCAGATCTTTTTGTGTTGAGCAGAAACGTGATTCCTAGAGCATGATAAATGATCATAATCATAATATTAGAGCAGAATTGTAATAAAAGCCTCATGTTTGAGGAAGGCCATCTGAGCCTTTATGCTGTTTACTGGGTTAAACATATACATTATGCTCCAGGGCATCTACATTCATTTAAATCGCGGTGACATCTGGTCACCTACTTCATGCTTTTTAAATCATTCTCACATAGTGAATCTAAAAATAGACCACGTGAAGCCCAATTTTGAGGCTAAATAAAGAGATATTGCACATATGCCATATTTCACAATGCCATTATTTATGACAATAATTACTTAACATGAATGCAGTAATGTGAAAGAATAATGTATTCCATCTTACATTATTAAATTACCTCAGTCTTTGGGGGAAGCTACAGCTCTTTTCTCTAATTTAGAAAATGCTGTTGAAGCAGAAATTCTGATAAACTCACATTATTTTTCTGCAGCTGGAAGGTAAAACTGCACTTCCTTTTCTTCTCCTTTTGAGCCAGGCATGATGGAGCTCTCTCTCTCTCTCTCTCTCTCTCTCTCTCTCTCTCTCTCTCACACACACACACACACACACACATAAACTCACTCCTGACAGCTGATGCAGAATAACGCCATACTGAAGGAGAGAAAGCATTATGAAGAGCAAAAGAGAGAGAAGTTAACTCAGTGCAACATGAGCTGAGATTTGTGGGAATAAATCATTGTCCTTTCATGACACATCCCAGGCTGCCAAGCCAGAAGCAAAGACAGTTTAGAAGCACTCATAGAACTGCCATAGCGTGCATCTGTTTCAAGAGTATTCGCTTAACATGTGAAACCTTTACATCTGACTTCTTTGCTGTTACAGGGATAATTCAACCAGAAATAGTATGAATTTCTGTCTCTTGTGGAACATAAAAAGGTATTTTGAAATGTATTTTACAATGGAAGTCAACAGTATACAGTCATACAGATTTGAAATGACATGAGGGTAAGTGAATTTTCACTCTCACACACACAATGTTTGGACATATGTATGCACATGTGTGCTTGGCCTTGGTTAAGAAAAAAAATACTGCCAGCTTTGAAAACAAATAGAACCATCCTGTTAATCTGTAGCATTAGCAAAAACAGTGTGCAGTTATCTACGGCTAGTGCCCACTTATTTGCCTTTTAGCAATTTATATTCATGAGCCAAGCTTATGAGGGCCACCCTTGACATGATTGCTTTGGGTAGTTCTGTTGCACAAACTGTACCAAATAATACACTTTTTATGCCAAAGTTTAATTCTAAGGGCTAGTATAGAGTAATAGTACTAATAGTCATGGCCATAAACGAGGTACGAAAAAGTAGAACTTGAGCGTAGATTTCAGTTCCATTTCAGTTTAATCAAAAATCAAGATTGTTTCAATACCAGACATTGATTGACATATCAATGGCCATTGCTATCTGGATGACCATTTATGAACGTATGACAAGTGTGGGAAATATACGGCCTGAATTGTCACAGCCCACAGTGTGCGACCTATATTAACGGGGAATCCTGTGGGTGCCTGTGCGGGCCAGTAATGATGGATGATTGCTTGAGCCAAGCAATGAAGCATAGCACAATCTATTCTCCTAGATGGCCAAACACCTCAGGTAAAGGAAAGAACAGAGCCCCACGCTCGATCTCAAACACCTATACACACTCGCAGAGACGTACATGCGCGCACACATCAACCTCCTGGAAAGACCAGTTTTTCATCCTTGTCCCTTAGTGATATTTCACCTGCCAGAGGCCTGCCTTCTTTATTACCTCTGATAGTTTTCCTGTTCTGTAGCTGATAACCTCACTTCCTGGTTCTTAGTCAATGTCACCCTATTGGGTTTCGTCTCATTTGTCAATGTAGACTTTTCCCCTTGAGTCTATTGGCCCGGGCATCAGGAGAAATATCTGTCCTTTACTGTAAAATTGCCTGCATAAACGGCTCTTTAACGTTTTTCTGCCCTGTCTAATGCTATATGGTAGGTTTGCTTACAATGTGGCATCATAACTTGGCATTATAAATTTGATTAATGAATTTATAGTCTTTCTTACCACCTAATTATATAAACAATCTCCCTAAAATTTGACCAAAACAACAATTGATCTTAAACAATGCAATGTAGAATGAAGTAAACACATTTATCTCATCCACTTCTTATAAGTGACACTTAATTAAGACACTACACTAACCACAAAGAAGTCTTTAAACACAAGGTGAAGGCTGATGATTTGTAATGGGGTACTAATTAAAAAGATAATTACACATGCATCTGTTGAAATATGGATGCCAGCAGAAGTTCCCTCTAATTAACCTCCCAAGGACGCTCAGTTATTAATGCTGTTAAATAAAGTGGAAGCGAGACGGAGAGAGGGAGAGAGAGAGAAAGAGACACCTCAACTCGCCTTTCAGTGACTTAGCAAGAGAAAAAAAGCAGGAGAGAAAAATGGAAGGAAAAATGTGTAGCTATTATTAAATGCCTTTGTAATCTTTCTGGAAGATTTATGAAGTGCAGCAGGATTTCCTGTTGTGTAAAGTAAGGACAGAAGAGAATAGAAGACATGAAAGAGGTTGGAAGAGTGGTCCTAATGGACATGTTCTTTAAATATAGCACACACACCCCCCCACACACAAAAAAAAACCACACACACACACACTGGTGTACACATGTGAGGCCTTAAGTCAAACTCATGGACCACGTGCCCAAAGCCCATAGAAACACGGAGTACATTTGTGCACACTGTTCAACTAAATTGCAAAGGCGTTGCGTTAAAAATAGAGATCCAGCTGACAGCCTGAGGGGACAGAATGCGCATCTCCCAAAACTACTTCTTTTATGGTGCTTTTTTTTTGGCTAGGTAAATCCAGTAGAAAAATGTCACATGGAAAATATATTGCAAAGATGTAAAGAAACAACTGCCAGTCAAATAAATCGAGTGTGTATATAAACATACACTTACACCGTACAGTACATTCAAAATATACAATTTTAACGGTTTCAGTTTCCATAAAAATATTCTGCAACAACCGTTATCAACATTAATAATTAAAAATGCTTCTTTCTGAATGATTTCTGAAGGATCATGTGACACTGAAGACTGCTGGAATAATTCAGCTTTGCCATTACAGGAATAAATTATTTTTTTAAATAAATCAATTGTAATAATTGTAATAACATTTCACAATATCACTGTTTTACTACATTTTTGATCCGATAAATGCATCCTTGGTGAGCATAAGAGACTTTCTAAAACTTCAACAAAAAAAAAAAATGTATGAACGATCAATATATAAGGAATTATAAGTATTGTAATATAGTTTACAATGTGATAGGCTACAAATATTTGGCATATTGTTGGAAGTCATTCACACAAATGCATTATTTCAACATCTTTAACTGCTGTAACAGTTTATTAAAGCCTTGAAGCATGAGTGCAGAGTTTTAAAGTCCCTTGTCAAGAAGTTTAACTTTTAAAAACATGCCTCGAGATCCCTGCGCCGTGTCAGGTTGTGTTTAAACGCAAGATTGCGTCCCGTGTGAACGGCTCCTCACACAAGAGTGCTTCGGTTATATTTGCTCTCTGCATTTTAATGTTTAAATAGCCAACATCATTTGGGAGAAAGGAGCTGGTATCCTGTGTTTAATGTTAAGGGTGCATTTATATCTGTCTGGCCTATCAGTTAAACACAGGCAGGGTGTTTTTGAATGAATGAATGATGAGAACCAGCTGTGCTGTAGCAAAATTTTGTTGCTGTAAGATGTTTTGAGTAATCATATTTGTGTACAGGCTATGATCCAGCAAACCAGAAAAAGCCATTTCCCCCTTTCCTTTAAATTTTATACATTATTTATAATTTGGAAATCAAACTTCTGTCATCATTTATTCACCGTCACGTTGTTGCAAACCTGTATGACTTTCTTTCTTCTGTAGGGAATATTCTGCTCTTTTCCACATATGGTGATCAGGGACAGTCAAGCTGCAAAATGGATGAAAAAAGTATCATAAAAGTCAATAAATCTTGCGCACCTTATTTGAAGTCTGAAGCCATAAATAGCTGTGTGTGAAGCTGGATCTTCAGCAGCCATTACCCCCGTTTTCAGTGTCACATGATCATTCTGATATGCTGATTTGGTACTCAAAAACATTTCTTATTATTATTATAACAACTAAAAACAGTCGTACTAAAATATTATGTAAATGTTCCAGTATACTTCAATGATCAGATTTATTTGTAATCATGTATAAGTCTTGACTTGCACTTGATTAATTTCCTCGATCCTCGCTAAAGAAAAGTATTCATTGTTTTTCAGAGAAAAAAAATCTTACTGACGACAAACTTTTGAATGTACATTAAAAAATTGATTTCAAAATGTTTCCATTCGCTTTAGTTTTCAAATCTCAGTCTTTCTCTTGCATATATTCAAACATGCTGAGTTACATGCAAGACTTGCAAGAGAACCGATGGTTTTTGAGTCATTTATCATTTTCTTTTTCAGACAGAGTTAAGCTTTTACCGTTACATTTCCCATTGCCTTCGGAAACCAAAAGCACACATAAATATTTTATCAGTGCTCTTTGCTCAAGTGAATAGTCAGCACTATTCTCAGTTCTTCAAGCCAACAACCACATGGATTTACACTCAAACCGAAATTTACGATAACCGTATGCTTTCTCAGCATGCTAATATTTTGTGAGTGGCATCAGCTACCGCTGTTTCCTGAGCATCTCGCAAACAGATGTCCGATGTCTCTCGTCATTAGAATTCAAATGAGCACATCTTGATCTGAATCATAGTGTTTGTGGGTTAGAGGTGCGTGAACAGTACCGACAGCGCAGTCGTGCTGTTGTTGTGTGATGTAACGCGGTTTGGCAGACGTGTTTGATGACAAACAGAAGCCCTCAGATGCACTTGAATAGCTCTGCAGTTGGGGGATATGAATATTATATGTTGTGATGTTTTGTGTTGTGCTGCTCACGCTGCCTTGTTGGAGATATATGATAGCGGAGCTATACGAGTCCCCTGTGTTGAAAAATCGATGCTATTATCTTTTATTTAACAGCAAATGCTAATGATGTTTACAGGCCTAGCAGTTCACAATTCACTCTACGTTTTCGTCATTTCAAATATTATAAAACTCACAATAGCGCAGTATAGTTACAACTGGATAACAATGGCTTTATATCTATAAGCAAGTGGCAATTTAACGGATTTGAACTCATTGTTATTTAAAAGCTTCACAGCACAAGGGCTTTATCTCAGTAAGCTTTACATTAATATTTTTCAGTGGTTCAGTGGTTTTGTATGTTTTTAATCATCTAGTTTATGGCTGTAAAAGCTCTTGGGTAAATGTGTGAACACTATGTATCTATATTGGGTATTAATAAGACAGATGCGTGTGTACAATAAGACAGAGGTTACAATAGTTCAACTATAATGATTCATTGTAGTGAATCGGTTCATTCGGATCATCTAAAGAGTAGAGATCAGTTTCAAAGTAGCTTCCCAAACATAATTGTCTTGTATTTCTGCGGTTTCATTTTTGTTTTAGTGTATTTATTCTAAGAAAACATCAAATAGCTTATAATATAGTTTAAATGAAGATAAAGAGTATAAATAAATAAAGAGTAGCTTTTGTCCAACATTAGGATGTATTTTACGGAGACCCAAAGTGGGCAAGGTGATGGAAAAAATTATACTTACAAATGTTTTGCATTCCCCTGAGAAGCTTAGCATTTATTTGCAAAAATTTCTCGAGTGAACCCAAAACTGTTAATGGAAATAATATAAGATGGGAAGAAAAACTATATTTCAATGCTTTTGCAAGCAATTTTTCTTTGAGGAACACAAAAGCATTGTATTATAGTTTTTCCTCCCATCTCATATTTTTAGATTTATGTAAAAGGCATTATAAAAGATATCATAATGTACATTATAATTCATATCTTTTCACAAATAACTGTAACCAAACTAAAAATGCATTATAATATTTGCAAATTCGCGTGTTTTCATGCTGTATAGTTTCTAAAGATTTCTAAAGATCAAGTCAAGTCTGATTTCCCATGTCTTGACCACTTTAAGTTAAATATTTCCAAGTATCCTTCTCAAATAACTGTCAATAAACAAGCTCACTTCCTTATATCTCACCCCATTCAGTGTGGCATGCCCAACTATTTCTTAACTGAAACGAATCTTTCTAGATAGGCAATATACAGGAACTGACTACCAAAAATGAACTGCACTGGCGCACAATCCTGGTTTCCCTTAATTCTTAGAGCAATAAAGAGCTTCAAATTTGCTCTTTTTGAGGACACATGCTCCAAAGGAACCGTGTTGCACATTTCAAAGGCAGCCTATCCTTCTCCGGCATGGAAGAACCTTTGATCCTTGGGCTGCTTTACCACTGTTGCACACACATACACGTGGGCAGAGGGACACAGTCATTAACCAAGCACGTCTGCATGATGTCTAGCTAAAGCTACTGGTGCTCTCGCTAATTGAGTAGAGAATTCCTTCTCACGAGGCATTAATGAAAGGTTTTCACTTGAATGACCGTGACATCGTAGCAGCTCAAGCACCAGCTACTAATGAGTGGGGTGAGAATATATTCTGTTAAAAAGGTTGTAGATCAAGGCAATGATCGTACAGTGCGTTGTCCTTTTCACAGACTTTATCGGGTAGCCAATTTGTATTAGTTGCACTTGCTTAGACTTACTTTTCACACCCAAAGTGTGCGCACATTAAGCCACCTCTCAGTACTAAAACAGAGTTCTTTTTCGCTGCTTACTGCACTTAAACAGTCAAATACAAAGAAAATAACTAATTTCTTAACGCCCAGTCATGACAGCTATACACTCAAATATGTCAAACATTTTTTTAATTTAATTTATGATACATTTATGATTTTCCAATCTGTTTTAACTGATGATACAAGAATATCACAAATCACATTTGCCCCTTCACAAACAGACCAATCATAACCCTGAATCCGCCAAGAGCAAGAGAACAATATCTTAGCAAGTCAGTGCTATATATTTAATAGTTACTATTAGGCTACAGTTTTTCACAATTGTGACACATTTCATGAAACCTCAAGTCATTTTTTCACAACATTAAACAAAACCAAATCTTCAAACTACATTCACAAAAACCCTGACTCTTCCAGCAAAATCAAACAATCGGCTCAAAATCATTTCAAAACCATTTTTGAAGAACACAGCATCCAGAGCATGTAGTTAGACAAAAAAAGCATTGTTTACTGTCAATTTTGCAATTACGTAAAAACGTATAGTAATTACAACTAAGGTGATTATATTGTATACTGTACTGCATATAGTATTGTGTTGAATATAGTATACTTAATGTATTTTATTCAGCACTTGCATACTTAAACATACAGTAGTCCAAATGTGAAGGCCCAAAAGGTCAAATAAAACTTTAAATGAAAGGCATATTATAGTCCACTTAAAAGTCAATGAGAGATTCATCCTGCCTCAGCATTACGTCTTCACGTTGGGTGCAGTCTGACGACTTTTTATAATATAATATAATATACATTCACCATTTTTCTGTTTTGAATCAGAAATGCGTAACATGAGTCATCAAAATGCACCTATTAGAATCTATGGAAAGAACATTAATGATCATCTCAAATATGTATAGAAGAGAGTGTGGCTTTTACTGACTTCAGTTTCACTACTAGACCAACAGATAGGGAGATCAGACAGACAGTTTGCCTGGAGGCTGATGGCTCTCCCATAAGAGAGAGATGAGAAGCTTTACAAAGGGAGAGATGGGACTCCAACTAGCTTAAAAGGGATTTAAAGATTTATCGCAAAGTGCCACAGGAGGATATTCCCCTCGAAAGCTCACCTGATATCAACCTCCCTCCCTCCCTTTGCAACACAAACAGTTTTTAAAAAAAAAAAAAAAAAACAAGTGGTAAAAAGTACGAAATTCAGCTATCCAATTATCGCAGCTTTAAAAGCAGCACTATAATAGCAGTTTTCCAGTCCATATATAGCAAAAAACAAACACTTCACCTCTAAATGAACCAAATCACGAACCAGATGATTCACAATCACTTCAAGCCACACCTTCATATATGAATCATGATCATTTATGAAGCGTCTCTGTGTTCTTTCATCTAAGAGCCATATGTTTAGTTCATCGGGCAGATCGTAGACCCAAGAGAGACACCAGAGATAGAGAAAGGACATGTGAGAAGCTGTCAGAGCGAGAGATGACTCTAGGCAACAGATGCCCAATTACCATATTTACATAATTATGGTGATGCGGTTGGATCCGAATGAAGTTGTAAGAGCACAGCTGTTGTTGTCCAGCTCAGGCGTAGCTCAGCAGAGGAGCAAGCTGAATATTTATATGACATTTCATGATATTTCAATTGCGTGGTGCTTATCACAGTCAAATGCAGTGGAGACCTATTTCACAAGCTTGATTACCATCTGCACCAAGGTTTGATGGCAATATAATATGTTGAACAAAATATCATGGCAAAACCATGAAAGCATTTCACAGCTTTTAGAGAATGTTTGCTGACAATTAAATAATTAAGCAACACTTCTATTTTATAATAAAGAATCTAGGTTTCAATTTCAATGGTCCACTTTAGACATTCTACTAACTAGAGCTCTCATTAGACTAGAGTATTAGTAGACTGGAGTAGACTTTTAGGTTAAAGGGTTAGTTTACCCAAAAATGAAATTCTGTCATTAATTACTCACCCTCTTGTCATCCCAAACCAGTAACACCTTCGTTCATCTCCGAAACACAAATCAAGATATTTTTGATAAAATCCAAAGGTTTCTGAACCACAGCAGCAGAAAGGTAGTAAAGATATCATTAAAATAGTCAGCGTGACTACAGTGGTTCAACCTTAATGTAATGAAGCGACGAGAATATATTTTGTGTGCAAAAATAAAAAATTAACTTTACTTATCAATTTGAAATTTTGTAGTCATTTTCTTTCTTCTGTTGAAAACAAAAGAAGACATTTTGAAGAATGCTGGCAACCAGACAGATGATGCCACCCATTGACTTCCATAGCAGGAAAAAAATCTCACGGACGTCAATGGGTGCCGTCAACTGTGTAGTTACCGACATTCTTTAAAATATCTTCTTTTGTGTTTTTGGGTGAACTCCCCCTTTAAATACACATTGAAAGAAAGTAATCAGGAGATGAAATGAATGAGACACAAGCCTAGAATTTTCCTACTATAAAATACGTTGCTTTCTGATTCCCCTTTGAAGACAGCTTCTGCTCTAATAACTTCATCTACAGGCCTGCAGTTCACAGGCATTGCGCGGTCCTAGCTAGCTCTCGGCCTGAGCCTTTTCAACTTTCAGATAAATTATTCAGACAGATAGCCTATAAATACCATTCTCTTTTAATGAAATATCCTGAAGCACCGCAGTATGATGTAGCAAACGTAGCTGGCTTCCTTGCCCATCAATCTAAATGTCTACAAGAAACATATGAGTGACAACTTTGATGTTGTTGTTTTTTTGTTTTATGAATTAATCTGGAACAATAAGTACTCACAAGAACCTGAATGAAGGGGATGACATTCATGATTCATTGACAATTTAATTTCCCAATCATTCTATCCTGCACCATCTCCTTTAAGGTGGGTCTAGCACACTCCCCACAACAGAACCTGTCTTTATAAGTTTGTTTAACTTATTCTTCTCCTTTTCCAAGTTCCAACAGTCCCCCTCCCCAACACGTGACAGAGTAAAAAAAAAAAAAAAAAAATCGCAGAAGAGACTACAGAGTCATAGAAGGTTTTGAGAGGCACATGACATACCCCGAAGGATCTTAGTCACTATAACAAACGTATATGACTTTGACCCTTCTTATAGACTTACATCGTACTGTCAGACCTGTCGAGTTTGTGGTTCACATATACACCCAGATTCTTGTAAGTTGTTCCAATCTCAATTTCTGACTCTCGTATGTTTACTGGTACCATTTGATGAGGAGATCAGATAAAAATCAACCACAATTTCCTTTGTCTAATTAGTTTTTCTCACACCAGTCACCAAAATTCTTTAATAGCTCACTATATTCAACCAACAACGGCTGAATCATCAGAAAATTTCTGGAGATGACAAGATTCAGAGATAAATATTGAAAGTCTGATGTGTAAAAAACGAACAAAAAAGGAGCTAAAACTGTTCCTTGAGGATTACATTTTAAAACATTAAAATAGAAAAGTTATTTTAAGTTGTAATAATATTTCAGTATTACTGTAAATAGATTACGGTAATTTTGATCAAATAATTGCACCCTTAGTGAAAAAGAAAAAAAAAATCTTACCAACCCTAAATGTTTGAATGATATTTTATGTGGAAATTATTCAAAGTGTGAGTTAAAGAGGAACAGTTCACCTTCCAACAATATGTAAATTCTTATGATTTAGATTTCATCATTCTGATATTAGTCCAACTGGTATGATTTCATTTTTTCACTGAACTCAGAAGGAGATCTCAAGATACATGAAATCAAATGGTGTTTAGAATGAATGAAACTCTAATCCCATTTGAATACGTGTGACGCACCTTGAGGTGGAAAGTTTTAATATGCGCAAATAAGATTGAGCTACTGTGCCACTGTGAAAGATTATAAGTGAATAAAAGCGAAATGTAATGTATAACTCATGGGTCTTATGAAATACTTTTACAGTATACTACTTTTTTTGGGGATACTTTCATTGGATGTAAAAAAAGCCTGGACATTCCGCAAAACATCTTTTTTTAGGCTTGAAACACTTTTTTTTTTCATATACTACTATTCCTTTAAATTCTACAAATAGATTTAAAGGTTTCAAAGTAAAAAAAAAAAAAAAAAAAACACCCAATCACGTACATGTCAAAGCAAAATAGTATTTTAACTAGAAGTCTTGAATTTAGAGTAAACTTCTTTGCCTTCTAGGGAAAAAAGAATATATTTAGACTCCTGCATGTCCTTAAAACAGTTTCGCCACCTACAGACTTTCCACAATTAGAGCATATTCAGAGCCCTGCCAAAATCACTGACCTGCATTTATGTGAATATGACTGACACTGACGTAATGTATATTCAAATGCAGTGCTCTTATATTCTACAGTAGCATTCACGGAAAAACAAATCACCATAAAACACATGACAACAAAAAGTGACAGTTTTTGGCCATCTTATATTCTAAAGCAGCATGAGGTATTAATTAACATGCGGTGAGACATCTGCCATGCTCCTAATGATCTCCTGAGTGCAACATCTTTCCAGCTAAGCCTCAAAGTCTATTAAATCTCCTTAGCATGATGCAGTCTGTCTAGAAAATAAATATGTAAATGTGAGCTCCAGTGAGGACAGACACACTTCGGCTTTCATGGCTGATGGCGGGCGGAGAGTGACAGAAAAAAGCAGACCGTGGCGTCTCAAATGTAGTAGTAGACAGGACTGTCAGATTTGATGATGTGGATGAAAATGAATGAAATTGAGCTGTAAGTGTCACAAATTGGCACACCAACACTAGTGTCACAAGCAATCAAGTTACCTCATGCCATTCTTAAATGAATGACACAATCAATGAGTTAATGAAGCAAGATTGTGGCTATTGCCTTACTTTTTCACACAAATCAAAACATACATACATACCCATTGGCTTATACTGTTTTTACATTCAGCAAATCCCTTAACACCTTTTTGTATTTATATTATTTTCATTAACACATAATTTAGTACACATTAAGATGATCCCTGTAGGTAGCATTAGCCACAAAGAGGTAAATTAATGTCTTATTATTCTCGTTGGGACATTTGGTCCCTACAATGCAGGGCAAAACCTGACCCACAAAACCACACAAAGGAAAATAAAACTGAAATCAGATATAGGTATTGTGACCACTAGATGGCAGAGAAATACCATTGAAAAATCAGCCACATGGCCCGTAAAAGTCCTTTGAAATATTGTTTTCCCTCAGCTCCTTCTGGAATAAAAAAATACAATTCAGAAACGTCAAGTGATAAACGTAACCCAAGACAATGACTTTGATTTTTCTAGATTTCCAAACGTTTGGGGAGTTTTAAGAGCTATAAAATGCAAACAGGCTAATCATAATAGAGCCCAAATACAGTTAAAACAAGCAAGTGATTAAAAAAAATTAATTTGACATCCGTTTTATCCATAAAATTGCGACTCCAAATTCCAAAATGCTAGGTATTAGCCTAGCTTGTTTGTGTTGAGTATGACACAATTGGACATGAACTAGCAAGTAGCGACAAAAGCAACGGGAGTGTCCGAAACGGTTTGAAATCAGTGTCGTTATCTGTCACTATTAGTCAGAGAATGGGTTTGACTTTTAGTTAAAATAAGGTTGATACGTACTGTTCTTCTCAGTCCCAAACTGACAG
Organism: Zacco platypus; assembly: GCA_038088235.1. Lineage (NCBI taxonomy): Eukaryota > Metazoa > Chordata > Actinopteri > Cypriniformes > Xenocyprididae > Zacco > Zacco platypus. Next base: position 26,283,299 of record CM076074.1, read on the forward strand.
CTTGCCATCAGGGCTTGTTGCTCTGCATTTACAGGCGCTGTACACGATTTCTGTGCCATTAAATCATTTCCAAACTGGTTTCCCACACCTTGACTGTTCACATCTAGCTCTCCCCAAGAAAGACTAAGGCCATTGGTTTAGATCCGCCTTCGCGTTCTCTGATTGGCTATCATTTGCATACTAGAAGATTTAGAGCTTTGACCTGTCAGAGAAATTTCTTTACACACCTATTACAAAAATGTCTTTAAAACCACATACTTACTTAACATTAATTCTGACAGTGACCATATTTGCATATTCTTTTCCAGAATTTCTAGTCCATATTCTAAAAATTCCTTTGTAAAAAAAAAAAAAAAAAAAAAGTAAATGGTTCACAGCTATTGGAACATTGTAGCCTATACATGTACTCAGCATTCTGCATATTCTTTTCTCTTGTTTAAATACTGTTGCTCACCATTTATTTCAATTTATTTGTAATAATCTGGCTCAATAATTCTCCTTGATTCACCCATTTGTTTCTTTATGTTAATTTCATTTTATGTTTATTACAAATAATCTTAAAATGTGTTTTCTTGATAGCCTAACATTTCTTGTGTCTCACAAATAGTTCCATTTGAAAATTTGCAGCTATAAATAAATAATTAATAATCTAAGATGTTTACATGACAAAAATTCTGATTAATGTGTCAATTGGATTACTATGATAATATTGGCTTATTCCGATTTTGGCAATTAGGTTAACATGTCGGAATATAACCAAATTTCATTAAGAAAGGGAATACCTCACACCGTTGCCTTCACTTTCTCCCACCTTTAAGCACACAAACACTCACACACTTACAGAACATTACACCACCCATGCTAAGCAGCAGCAGCTACATACTCACAAAGCGTGCTCACGCATCTTCAGTTATTGTGCGTGGTTGCCAAGCTGTGCTGCTTTCACATTCATGAAAATCCTGGCCATTAATTCCCTGGGATGGAGGCGAGGCTGGACCACTGATGAAATATATGCCAGAAGCCCTGCCAATTTCTATCTGAAAGCCAACAGACATCTCATTCACTTAATGCTGTTTTGGGGAGGGGAATGGGGATGATTTTTTTTTTTCCTACACTGTGGACTTATGCATCATGATCAGCAGAGAGTGAGAAAGAAAAGACTCTGCCTGAGGTGGGTCATTTCTCTGCTTCCCTTCAGCTCTTTAATGGAATAATGACATTCTCCAGGATATTGAAATAGATGGTGGAAGAAAAGAAAAAAACAAATAAGTGAAGTGAAAAATGGGAAAAATTCAAGCAACTCCACAGTGCAACACAATTCTAACCTGAAGTATCACCAGTCAATGTAACGCTAATTGACTTTCACAATCCAGTATAGGCTCTTTTTTTTTTTTCTAAAATGACTATTTTGTTTTTTACACCCTCCATTAAAGTCGGCATGAAATGGAAGTTGCAATTCTCTGTCCTATTGTGACATATATCTGAGTGAAACAGCTTCTCGAACAACAACAACAAATGTCCATCGGGAATTGACCGGATCGTTATGGTTTGCTATTGCTATTATGTGAGTGACAGGTTGCTCCGTCTTCACGCCAGAAAACACATGTCAAGTCAAGTCAAGTCACCTTTACTCGTATAGCGCTTTTTACAATGCAAATTGTGGCAAAGCAGCTTTACAGTAATAATTGGCAAATAATTTTTGGCTGTACAGCAGCTCCCAAAGAAAATGCTGTCATTGTCCAGCTTATTCTATATATTATTGATTCATTCCATTGCAAAGATCAATAGTTATTAGTCTAGTTAATTTATGTAAATCAGCACTGGAGAAAACAGTGATGTAATCGTCCGGCTCAGCTCAGTTCGCATACAATGCAAGCATATCAAAAACACTGCTGAATAACAAGCAAGTGTCCCTAACAGCCATCAGAGAAGAGATGTCATTCCAAGAGGGAGGGGAAGTTATTTTGATTATAGTATTAGTGGTGTAACGGATCACTAACTCATGGTTCGGATCATATTACATTTTTTGAGTTTGCCCTTTAGTTTATTACTTAACCCTTGTGCATTGTTCAAATTCACTACCCTTTAGTTATGTTCGTGGCTGAAAACAGCCACGATTTTAACTGCTTTAAAAATGTATCAGATAAATATTTTTTTCAAATTTTTTTGCTTAAATCTATTAATCAACCTCAGTCCTGATCAAAACTACTAAATTTAAAAAAAAAAAAAAATCAAGATTTTAACTCTTTAAAACGTTAAAATCTGATGCTGCACAAAAACTAACAACGCATCAAAGCCAATGTTGTTTCTAATCTTTGACACATTTTTTCCCAAATCAGTGACATCATTTATGAATTTGGCAATTAAAGAGTTAAAATTCTGGATTTTTTTTTAAATTTAGTAGTTTTGATCAAGACTGAGGTTGATTAATAGATTTAAGCAAAAAAATTTGAAAAAAATATTTATCTGATACATTTTTAAAGCAGTTAAAATCGTGGCTGAACATAACGAAAGGGTAGTGAATTTGCCCACAGAGTACTGTTGAGTTTTTGAAAATTTTCAAAGCATTTTCCCAAAATATGTGTCAAAATAAGATTTGTCACCAAAAATCATTCCATTTGCTGAAACACGGAGAAAGTTATGGCCAAATTAAGACTCAAAAATTCCCCATAGTGGATGAAAACATCCCGAACAGCACATAAGGGTTAAAGACCACTTTAAGTACTTTGATACCACAGCAAAAATCTGTATAGATTAAATATAGATTAATTTTAGTTAAAGCTGTTTTGTTGTTTGATTAACATTAATGACTTAGCAGCGGGTATTTATAGGTTGCTGTCACTTTAAGACCTAATGACTGGATCCAGTATAATGATACCCATCTAATTTCTTTCTCAACTGTTTACATTAATTTAAGGCATAACCAACTAAATTCACTAGAACTCTTGCAGAGACGGGTATGTTTAATATAATTTTGTGTGTATGAGTCCAATCAAGCGCAAGGAGGAATCAATTCGGTGTTCACCGCTACCTGAAACATGCCTCTCTGTGTGCGCGTGCTTTGGGTGTGTGCGGCGGTGCGCACAAATAAAAGCGCACTATCGAGTTCTCTTTCGTCTCTTCTTGCGCTAGAATGGTTTAAAATCGCTTGAATGTGTAAATTGTCAAGAAAAAAATGTGCAAATGATAAACGTTCACTCTATGCTGGTGAAACTTAGCAATTGATCTGCAATATGAATCTGAAATCTGCAATACCTTCTAGAAAAAAAAGTCCATTTTGATTTCATGGGGACTTTAAGAAAACTCACACAAGGACGAGTGCCGTTGTACTGAATTGTACGACTGTGATCAGCAACTGTGTAAGCCTGCAAATGAAAATATGGGCTTTCTCTGACATCAAATGGAATTACTTTGTTCCAGAAAGCTAATATTCATATTCAATCCTTTTTCAACCATCTGGACGTTATGGTAGGGAACGTTTTACTCTGTAGAGTTACTACTACAGTAGGCATGCCAGCTGGCAAATTGGCATAATACATTGCTCTCGTAGGTACTGGTATTTCAGACAGCCATATTCCATTCCAATAGTTCCTGCAAATCCTCACGCAAACTATTCGGGGGCCCCGCAGACCTCAACACGACTGTATCATTCCAAACTGACCCTGTAAAGGCCCCTCTCAGCTTGGAGAGCAATAACGTGCTTATGAGCAGATATCATTTCAGAGCATAACAAGAACAACGAGAGGGAGAAACGGAAAGTATGTCCAAATTCTATTATTTATTCACTGCCATGTGATCTGCGTGCATGTTGCATTGCAAAGACTTTTATTGTAAGTGCTTTACTGTAAACTGGATATTTGGGTTTATTATAATCTGACAGACAATTATAGACTGTGGTAATCAACAGGCAGTCAAATGCAGGACAAATTTACCAATCATCTTCAAATAAGTGTTTACTTTTCATTTGAGCAAGGATAAAAGTGGGTTCTAAACTATAAACATTGACTCTCCAACCAGTGAGGAGAAAAAAGCACCAAGCATAAAGCTGTGATATAAAAGATATGTGACTCAGAGCCGAAATACAAAAGTAGAGCTATAACTCTCCACCAATATTGTAAGCATAACTGTCTCCTAAAGCTTCCCTCCCTTGGACAGCAGATGATTGGTATGCCTGTGAAATCCTAAAGGCTCCCAAGAGAGGTGGCGCCTGGAGATGATAAGATCCATTCCCATCAAAGGTCAGAGCTGGTCGAGGAATAATATGGTCAGCGTTGGGCAAAATCACATCACATTTCTTATTATCATATTCCTGAGAACTTGCAGACAGTCTCGGTCAGGGAAAAGTTAAGACAGTATCATCCAAGAAAATATATACAAATTATGGAAGAGAAAGAAGAAGCAGGTGAAGGCCACTTGAACATTTTCAACATGGTGCTTAAAGATTTCTATGAAATTAAAATGGCTGTTTTGTGGATTCTAGGTGATGTCTGTTAGCTCTAATGCCATCAATATCCTACCATATAAATTCAGAATATTAAATGGAAATAAAATATCATAAAATTTATACAGTATAAAACATCAGACGAATGCATCTGTGGCAAAAAGTGTATTGCAAAGTTTGAGAATGGTGGTGTGTTTAAGCCAAATCCTAAACATAAAAAGCATATATATATATATATATATATATATACACATAATATTTTTTTCTATGGCAGGCAATGTAGGGCGAGATCTGCTCGGTTACAAATATTCTTCCAAATATCTTCCTTTGTGTTCAGGAGAACAGAGAAATTTATACTGGTTTGGAACAACTTGAGGATAAATGATGACAGAATTTTCATTGTCGGGTGAACTGTCCCTTTAAAGTGCCCCTATTATGCTTTTTTTCGGATATTACCTTTCATGAAGTGTGTAATAGCTGTTTGTGAATGTAAAAGGTCTGCTAAGTTTCAAAGATCAAAGTCCAGGATAAATGGAGTCTCCCTAAAGAAAGAACTGATTCTGAACTGCTTGAAACAAGTCGTCAGTAATTCCAGCCTTACTTCCTGCACGAACATACGATTTGCTACGAATCTGCTTAATGCCAGCCTATGGTCTTCACTGACCGTGAATAACGATACCATTTGTTACTCTTCATATCACTATGAATTCAAGTGCTTAGGAAGCCTCCAGAACTGAAATTCAGATATGGTAATCATAACAGACTGGGCCATCTGACCAATCACAGCAGAGTAGGCTTATGGAAAGGAGGAGTTTAGAGAGACCGAATACTGAATAGTGTGACAGTGTGAGAAAAGAGGTGGTGCTGCAATGTGTTTAATGAGAAAATTAAAGTATTTTTGACCTGTAAACCTATTGTTCTAGACCTCCAAATAAAATAAAACCTTTAAAATAGCATAATAATGGAATTTTAAAAGTTTTTTGGTGGGTCTCAAGATTGATAATACCTCTCTAGGTGGGCCCTACCATGAAAAAGTTTGTGAACTCAACCTACTGCACCAGTCAGACACAATTTCTTGGTATTTTAAAACTTAGCAATTAGTAAGCATATAGCTAAGCAACTGTCTTCTGTGATACTGCATGTGAAGTCTGTGAAAACCTGTGTTATGAAGCAGCTTTTCTTATCTTCTTCTCCATCTTATAACAAAGCTTACAAAGATAACATCTTCTTGGCTTGTTGAAAATGTTTGAAGATGACAAAATAAGTCCTCAATGCCCAGGCCACCCTCACAAGAGCCGACCGCTGCACAAACAACCCCCATCCCCTGAGGAAAGAGTGAATGAGTTTATGTTGCCCTACCTTGTCTTTTCACTCTCTTTGCCTCCACCTCCTTTCCTAACTCATGGGACCTTCTTGGCTGAGGTCCGGAGAAGTTTAGTTTGGATATGACTCATATGGAAACTCATATAGAGTGGGCTGCCTGGCTGCTCCTATGGCCTGTGATGTAGTGTGAATAATGTCGTTTACTGCCCGTACAGTCCTGATTCAACCGTTGCTCTGCTTTATCCAACAGAGAGCAATGCTAATGATGCAGAGAAAGACTATATATGAATGAGGAGGAATAAAAAGTTTTTGACTCATTGTCCATGACACAAGTAGGAATTTTTTTATTTAAAAAAATATTCTTTCTATCTTTCTTTCTTTCTTTGTTTCTTTGTTTCTTTGTTTCTTTGTTTCTTTCTATCTATCTATCTATCTATCTATCTATCTATCTATCTATCTATCTATCTATCTATCTATCTATCTATCTATCTATCTATCTATCTATCTATCTATCTATCTATCTATCTATCTCAGTCGTATTTGACTCTTGGTGATTCTATGGCTATCTTTCACCAAAATTATAAAACATCAAATAATACATGCAATATTTGCATGCAAATTATTTAAATCCAATAAAATAATGTTAAGTAATTTTGTATGTAATATAAATGACTCTGGTATACTTTTGTAAAATTTTAAAAAACAAATTACACCATTTCCTGGGAATTTTTTTTAATAAATCAAGCATTAGGCATTGATGTTTGATGGAAGTCTATCAAGTTTTTTTCACTTTCTAAATGGGTGAAAATTTGTGTAAACAGAAAAAACATGCTAAACAGATCTGGAAACTGCATAAATACTCCCAGGTCATTAATTCATATAACAATACTGACATGAAATGCATAAAATAGTCTATTTTGGCTATATCCAGCAATAAACCGCTTTATTTTCCATGTCAAGTATTATCTGTTGAATTCATATTTGCACATTTAATGAAAAGAGAAACTCTGATATGTGGTATGTGTGTGTTTGTTTTCGCTGCCCACCCGTGACATCGGAGCTAGGCGGTTCAAATCTAAGTTATTAGTGCTCAGATAAATGGAAGTTGTATTTGGAGCAATTTATTCTCATTAATTATTTAGCGGCCAGGGCCTCACATTATGCAGTTCAGATACTTAATAGGAGCAGATCACCGAGTGGGTCAGGAATGATTACACATTGCACTGGCTGGAAACGAGAAAGCATTTGCTGTGAGTGGTAATTACTTGAAATGATAAAGCGTTTGCGTTAAAAGTGATAAAGAGAGGGCTCCAATGCAAAGTCACTCATTGCAAAATTAAGAGAATTAGCAACAATTTGGCCTGCCAGTCATGCAAAGGGTTCACATTATTGAGGTTAAATTAGACATTATACACCACAAACACATTCATACACTGACCAGTGGATATTTCCAGGGTTGTTTTGGGACTTTCTTTGATTTGTCTATTTAATCTTGCGCTCTCATTAATACAACCTCTCATTAATCTTTTAAATTATGCATACACTGGTGAATAAGGCACAGGAAGAGTTTGGAATATTAATATAGTGGAGTAATAAAGGAAACCAAGGTAAAAACACATATAGGACACGATCTCAAAATCTTCTTTACATGTCTTGTGACAGGCAGGAATTCTTTAATATGCACAGCCGTATATGATGTAGATGATGTCAGTCGAAATGCTTTAAAAATAGCTACTCAGTTTCCAAGCCTCCAGAGGTTCTTGTCTAGAGTTGAGATAGCGAGGCAGAACGTCTTCTTTTGAAGCAAACACAAAGACAAGCCCACAGGAGCTATATCAGTGTGAGACAAATGAAGATATGACCAGCAGTCGAGTTATTACTCAAGACGAGCAGATATGTCCATCTCAAACGACACAAAGGCACTCGAGTTATCAATTATTAACAATGGGGTTTTAGTTCAGTGTTCATGCTGGTTCTTGAACAACTGCTAACTATGTACTTTAATTCATGCTATGTTTCCTCTTTCTGTCAGAGAATTCCCTTGTTTGTCACTATCTTGTTCAAACATAATGACTTTGGTCATGCAAATTTTGTCTCTCCACGGGCCCTTTTTTCGCTCACACACATTCTCTAGTCATCATTTTCCATCACAGCTCATTGAAGCACCCAGTAAAAGCAAACAACAATTGAGCTTTGTTCAATGGAGAACACACTTGACTGCTCAGCATGATAACAGTGGCTCAGATTATCTAAGTGCAGTTTTAACTTCACTACATTACCTATAAAGTAAATACACTCATGTCTTAGGGTAAGAGGATTTTGTTAAATTCAGTGTTTTTGGTTATGTCCGTCGCTGCATCTAGTGAGTGAGCTGGTAAGCTAAACTGCAAGAAGAAACAGACAGCATTTTTGAGCATGTTCACACATTTTTGGATATTGGTCAAAATTAGACAAAAACTAACATTTTTGAGCAGATAGACACATTTGAACCTAATTAAGATCATTATTTACATTTAGCAGACGCTTTTATCTAAAGCGACTTACAAGGGGAGCAATTAGGGGTTAGGTGCCTTGCTCAAGGGCACTTTAGTCATGGTATCGAAGGTTCATGGTATTCCTGCCGGCGTGGGAATCGAACCAGCAACCTTCAGATTACAAGTCCAACTCCCTCACCACTAGGCCACGACTACCCCATTATGGTTATTAGGGCTGCACGATTTATCAAAGGTTTTGGCAAAGGCTGCGATTATTTAATTTGCAGCTTGTCAGAGCTGTACAGCTGTGATCAGTAGTAAATGCTTCTCCATCTGAAAGCCAGAGGGCGCTCTTGAGCAGAAACTCAAAATATGCCCTGCAGCAGAAGAAGATAACGCGTGATATCGCTGTAGCTGAATAAAAAGAAAATTGAAACGCTTTAATTGATTAAACATGAATAATAAACACATGACTGCCTTATTCTTTGTAAGACATCACATCTCAGAAGGATGCTCAACTGCCTCAAGTTTTAACCACCTAACTTGGACAGCATTTTTAGATGCATCAAAAACATGTTCAAACCTAGTCAAAACTTGTAGACAGTCCTATCTAGACAGCATTTTGGGCATCATATGCACATTCAAATAGTGAATCACCTACCTAGACTGCATTGTTGGCAATAAAAGGCATGTTAAAACCTAGTGAAATCCTAAAGAGACTCCTATCTGGAAAGCGTTTTTGGCATCATACACATTCAAACCTATAGTCAATAGTGAGTCATGAACCTAGATAGCATTTTTGGGCATCATCGGCATGTACAAACTAGTCAAATCCCAGTGAGCTATTATATAGGCATCATAGGCCAATATGGGAATCACAGGCACATTAAAAAACAGGTCAAAATCTTGTTATTTCAAAATGCAAATAATACCCAGGCATACTGTAATATCTGTGCTAGATTGATTACAAACTTAAAGGGAAGTTAGAAGGATGGGGGATGGATAGGAAAAGAGACAGATAGAAAAAGCTTCTCATAGACAAAACTGAAAGAATCACTTAACCAAACAGATCACCGCAGCTGTCTAAATCTCCACAGCTCCACTATCCTTTCAAACCTTCGAAAACACTATTGTCTTACATTCATCAAACCATGTAAGTCACCCCCGACTGAACAAAGAGAGGCTCAAATTCTAAGCAGGCAACAATTCCTTCCCGCAAAATGAAGATCAATGCTATATTGACTCACACTCATCAGAGTAAATGATTTTTCTTATTGATTCTGCCGGAAGACTGACATGTGGAAGCCGGAGGAGTTGCACTGTTTTATGGTAAGACCTGTAAGTGCATTTCTGTGGATGTAAACAATCGAACATGCTTGGTCAGAGGTTACCTATCCAAATACATATCAGATATGTCACGGGTTAGAGAAGCACAACAATTATGACAGAATGCATCTACTTGTGTGGTGATTTTGGAATAGAGTCAATTAGTGTAATCTACTAAACAGAGTAATGTGAGATGCATGAATGTGTATTAATATATTCAAGCTGGGTTGTTGTGCGATAAAGTCTCATTTGGTGGTCTGAAGTGTTGAGGTGACAATATGGTAAATTACAGATCAAAAGTGCAAAAATGTTCCAGATTACCCAAAAACCTTCTTGCATAGTTGGTGTCTGTTTCATTCACGCATGCAAAAAGACTCTTTTTATTGACTCGGGACCAATTCACAGGTAAAAAAAAATAAAATAAACATTATATATTGTATTTAATATTGCATTCTCTCTCCAGTCAGTCTGTTAAACGCATCTAACCTTTTGGAAAGTGGGCCTGTTGGTTTCCTTTATATAAAAAGCCCTTCCCTTATCTGCAGATGTTCTCCCTTTCCCAGACATATGGAATTCCTCACCCTGTGGTCTGGAGGGAGGGAATGCTGCGGAAGAGACCCATCTGGAGTGGGAACAAGGTGGGTAATGGTAGAGATGACGCCCCACTCTCTGCCTGGCTCTCTGGAGAACCCTTAGGCTTGTCTGGAAACGCATCAATCGGGATATACACAGCGGGCCGATCCAGAGCCTGTCACCGGATAGCCCAGGGAGAGGAGTTAAAACTACAATTGGTTCTGCTGTTAAATGATAGAAGCTACAGGACACTGGAGACCAGGCGAGTGCTGAAACAGACAGGCTTAGTGAATGCAGCTGAAGGATTATGACAGATTTTGGGTGATGATGGAGACAAGTGGTTTTGAGGTTGTGAATAATCACACACAGCCAAACTTGACCACTTTGACATGCTTATTCAGGCTGATTATCGTACGGAAATGCCAAAGAGCAGCATTAAACCCTTTCACGTGCCAGGGCTTCAATGCACCCTTCAACACAAATGTCATGCGCCATTTTGACCTCCATACTAAAAGCGCTGCAAATAGCATTACATAAGACGATTTTATAAGGTTGTTAGGTCAAAAGAAAGTGGTTTTACAAGTTAAACAGCCAAAACAAACAAAACAACGTAGTTTAGCCTGAGCCATGCTCTTCGCTGGATGACGACGATGACGATGATGATGATGATGGAAAAAAAGGGATGCTTTTGTAGAAACTGTTCTTTAATTGTATACATAAATGGCATTAAAAGTTCTAAGTATTGAAGTAATTTGTATTCTCTGTTAAAATACTTTCTCCATAGTAAGCCATTCATAGGTTAATTTTCTCAAAACCCTCTATGGTGACAAGAAAATTTGATTTTAGCGACATCTCTAGCCCAACACAACACTTGGTGCGGCCCAATTCTGAAATAAAATAAAATGAAAAATATTAGATGAAAAACCTAAACTTTATACACTTAAATGGAAATGAGGCTTTAAGCAAAAGTTCTAAAATTCCCAAAATAAAAACAATAAAAAATAATAAATAAATGAAAAATAATTCAAGCTAAACAGAAAAAAACAAACAAAATTATTATAAATTACAAAAGTAAAAAAAAAAAAAAAAAAAAAAACAAGAAACAAACTAAAATGAAAAAGAAAACACAATAAATAAGCTACTACTAAAATAACAATACAAACCAGAGGCAAATTATCAATCAATGGCTTACAGGGCGCGTATTCAAAAAGCTGTATTGATTTTTATTATTATTATTATTATTATTATAAATTACATACTTCAGCTTCAATGTGACTGGATACACATGCCTCTCTTCCATTATGTCATTTTATTTATGTGACACCAGACACAAAAAAAAAAATCATGCAAATTGTCTGGTAATCATTGTCGTTTCACGAGTTGGCAGCAAACGTAGTTGAAATGATTGAAAGTTTCAGTGTTGACCAGCCTGTGGTGGTGCCGTAACTTTGTGAAAACCTCCATTTGGTTAAATGGATTTAGGGAACATTTAGCTAGAGGAAGAGGAAAGGAGATGAATTTCTCAGTAGGGCTAAAGCACTTGGTCTCCTCTGGGTCTAGTGTCAGTGTTTTACATTAGGGTGAGAGTACATCTCCATCCCAGATGAGACAGCTCCCAGCATGCCTCAGGGTACCAGGGCTCACTATCAGAGCAGCACACATCACTCTGGGTGGCGGTGAGAAAGCTTTTATTCTGCAAACCAAACTATTTGCTCTTAAGGGTCTTCGGACAAAACAGTAGTATTGAGCTCTACAGTATTTGGACACTTCAGCTGCGTTTCACAAAATGTCATTGCAATAGCCTAGATAAAATAACCAAATGACATTTATTTTAAAGCAATAGCTTATAACACAAGATATAAAACATTAAATGCACATTTCCTGGTCCTAAAATGACCTTGAGATTAGTTGGTTAAAGGACATTGCAAATTGCCTTTTAAGGCTACTGCATTAAGTCCAGTTCATAGAATAACTATAAAGATAACGCATAGTAACGATAAAGATATAGTTCTAAAAATCGCGTTTCGGAGAAGTTAATCGCAGAGGTCCAGAAAAAGCCACCACTGTTTCAACGCCCCCGTTTCAAGGCTACTTTAAAGGAAATGAATATATGGAAAACAATCGGTCATACCCTCAAATAAATGGTGAGAAATATTAATGATGAGATCATTACGCCAGGCTAGCAAAGAACATAAAATTAGCTCAGGTATCCAGTGCTAGTTTCGACAACAACGTCTTGCTTCCTTTGAAGTTGCACTTGAAAAAGACTAACTTGGGTGTTGTTTTTATTTCACTATATTGACTTTGTCCGCTAAATTCACTGTTCGATTAGATCGATTACGGTAGCTATTCACTCGAAACATAGCATGATGAGGACATCTGCTCTTTAAAGCCATGTAAGTGCAACAAGAACAGCAAAAACATGTTGTACACACACTTCAAAACCGCAACGCGTGAGCTTAGAATAAACATACTGTTATGAGTCATTGGTGTGGATGCAAATATAGTTATAGTTTTCTTTATAGTTGGTGTAAACGGGCCTTTAGTCAGTTATTTTAGCTTTGGGCATGAAGCACAGTACCAAAAAAAAAGACCAAAAACAGCACGTTAGATAAATTGAACATTTTATTTGTGGAAAAAAAAACACAAGCAAAATGCATCAATAGACATTTCTACTTTAAGCAAGGGAAATGATAAAGAAGCCTCTAAAAGCAAAGTCGTGCACATGCCAGAAGTCTGTCGAATGTTAGCACTGTATCAGCTGTAGACAAGGAGCAGTGATCAATTCAAAACAGAAACAGAAAGGGAAGTAAAATGTACATTTACAAGTGAAATTAATGAGCTTCACACAAAATTTACAAATAACAGCAACTAGGCAAAAACAAAACAAGGGGGAAAAAAGATTTTTACTAACAAAATTAAATGTTATTACGCAAAAGGAAACTGTAAAATCATTTTTTTACAAGATATTGACAAAATTAAAGGAGTCAGGACTATACAGGTACACTGAAATTTCACAAGGTTAACGCTATAGCATATGTAAACAAGCATTCTATATTTGGGTTTCTGACAAAAAAAAAAAACTAAAAAAATGTAACCATCTTTACACAGTAAATTAAGGTTACTGTCCGTACACAAGAACAGAACTGCTTGCGCGTAAAAAGGAAGAAAAAAAACCCTTAAGCTCCATTGCTATTCATAGCCTTTTATGTTGGCATTTGCACCATTTTGAGTTATAAATAAGCAATTTAAACTCAGCAATTGTTTTTTCTCCTCAAATTTAAATAAATTAAGATACAATTCATTGTTTGTTCTTTTTTTCTTTACAATTTTACAAAATTCAGGTAACCGACAGCGGATAAGGCAAGTGAAAAAATGGCTATATTCATACATTTTACGAAATGTTGTCTTAAGCTATACATTGCAAATTTGATAACTCTGCAGGGGTTAAAATGTAGTAAAATCTCAATAATCTGAGTAATGCAGTATAATTAACGCCCCAGTGATTTGTGATGTCAAACATCTCCCATTCTGGTAATTTCTTTGCATACTTCTGAGTAAATGAAACATTATTATTATTATTTTTTTTACAAATAGTGGCTTGAATTGCACTGATCTAATTGGGTCAGAGAGCAAAATCAATATCAATACAACTGAAATGCTTTGTATCCAACAATCAATACCGGTTTGGTTGGTTAACATCACAAACACATAAGACACACGTTTACCCTCTCAAAACAACCCAGTAAAGCCTTCATTTATACAAGATGCTTATTAGTCTTTCTACTTCTGCAAATGAAGTGAAATTCAAAGGTTGTTAACAGAAACAGTAACCCATTCAAAGCATCAAAGTGGTTAGTGGATCAAAATGTCCATTAATCTCTTCATTTCAAAACATACAAAAGATTAAAAGAACCATTCAAGGAGGGAAAAACAGCTTGATGGGAGTTCACTGTAATAATTCTATGCCATAGCAGAATTAACACACAGTACATTGACAGAAGTCAGTGTTGTCTTTACAGATTTGACTTATGAATTTACAAGTATACAAATATTCTGCATATATCAAGAGGACAAGAATTACACATTTGAAATGGATTATATTAGAGACTTTATTAAAATGTTATATATCACACATATGGTAATTACATTTTGAATTATTCATTTGTCTAGCATGTCATCAATATCAAATTCCTTTGGTCCTTCAATAAATAAAACTCATATCATATACACATACTTTGTACAAGTTTAATACATTTCAAAGGGACGATTTGCTGACCTCGAGATTTGTGGGAAACGTCAGCTAGACATCTTGAGTAATTTGAGTCAATGGGGAGCGGGAATATTGAGTGAAATCATGCTTGTGTCGATGCTTTGTGACCCTGAAGTAAACAAATTTTTAAAAATGTTGGTACTGAATTCTTGTGAGAGTTCCCATGCATTCAATGACAGTCTGAAGTTCATGTTTAGCATGTCTCTGATTTCTAGCGGTGGGATTGTTTTAGTAAATCATGTAAGTTTCTGAAAAAAAATGGGCGGTAAAAGTCACAAGCTTGTCTTCAGATTAAAAGCCCTAACATTAAAATCGGGTTGTTTGAATCAAAAATAACCAGCAAACGCAAAAAAAAAAAAAAACTTCAACATTAAAGGCCTGCAGACCTTTGAGACGTCAAACCCTTTTAGTGTTTTTACAATACATCATATGTAGACCATGAAGGACATCAAAAGCTGTCAAATAAAATGTTTCAAATACGTTAAGCCAAGTGAGCATTAAGAAAGCTCAGTTCCGAATGTTCAAATCCAAAGCTCACATCATGCTCGCAATGTCTCCTTGCGGTTTCTGAATCCCAGCTGTCTTCTCCATAAAGCGGATGCAAAACACCATCCGTTTAGTTCATTGATGAAACCAGCTCTAGGGACCCCCAGTGCACAAATGTTTCAGATCAGTCTCGCAAATTGGAAAAAAAATCCCAAAACAAAGCGACAGAAGGATGCAGCCTGACACCAGGACACAAGTATTTCCATTGTTTTCAGGAGTAGAGGGATCTGTTTCTATGGTGTGAACGTCAGTCTGAGGACTGAAACCATTTCACAGTGTATCTAGCACCATTGTGGGAAGTTTCTCAGGAATCTCCGACAAGATTGTTTCAACACTAAAGGGGAGCCGTCGGCTTGAGCTACTTTAGCTGTGTGAAACTGACGAAAAAAACCAGATCTCTAAAAGTAGAAAGATGCAACATAATAAATAAGAGCAATAATGGTCCAGAGTAGTTAAAATGTCGGTGGTTATTGTGCACAGCGGACATTTACATATATAATTTCTTTTTTTTTTGTTAACAAAACAAAAAGTTGATTCAGCTGCACATCCACGTACAAATATAAAACAATACATACAAGAGTGGGATGTCTCCAGAAAGGGAAAGGAGGTACAGTTCGCCCAACGGTTCAGTTTGCACCATTCACACAAATGTATGTGAGTGTGTGTAGATAAGAGGATCACACATCCTCTTTTCAGTGATGGAAATGAACATGAGTTGGCTCAGGGCAAGGTGAGGGGAAAATGGAGGCGAAGTACATCCCCGCTATCTCGACAGCATCCGTGGTGCTCAGAATGACTCATCGTGCCCGACTGAGAGATCTCCCTTTGGGGTCGAAGCACGGGATGAGCCTTTGTCCATGCTCTCGGAGCCGGAGCTCTGGTGCTGCTGTTCAGAGCCGGCGCTGGAGGTGACTGTGGAGGACGAGGTGGAGGAGGTGCGGGTCTTCTCCTTAAAGTCTGTTATGATCACTGTGACGTTCCCCACAGTGATGGCCAGCTGCTGGGCTGTGCTCCTGTCAATGTTCTTCAGCTTGGGCCTGCCCATGTGGAGAGAGAGAGAACCAAATATTCAGGAGGGTAGTGCGACAAAGAGATCAATTTTGGAATATAATATAATATAATAATTATGACTTTTTCTCAGAATTGCAAGTTTATACTCAATTCTGAGGAAAAAAAAAACGTCAGTCTTTTATTCCCTCACAATTGGGCGTTATAACACGCAATTGCGAGTTCATCTCTCAAAATTTTGACTTTACAACTCGCTATTCTGAATATATATCATGGAATTCTAACTATTACTCACAATGCTGACTTCATATCATGCAATTCTGAGAAAGTCAGATTTGTTAGATATAAACTCACAATTCCAAGGAAAAAAAGTCAGAATTGTGAGAAAGTCACAATTACCTTTCTAATTTTTCATTTCATGGCAAAACAAGCTTTCACAAATAAATGAAATTTTAAACTACAGTAAAATAGAAAATATATATTTTAAATAGTAAACATATTTCAAAATATTACTGCTTCTACTGTATTTTTGATTAAATAAATGCAGCCATAAGAGATGTCTTTTCAATGGAAGTGTACATTTTAAACAAATTATTTTTAAATAAAAAATAGGTTTTAAGTACATTCAATTATTAAATATAAATATGTAATTTTATACAATTAAACAATTACATAAATCAGAGAAGAAAATGGCGAGAGAAAAAAAAGATACAAATTTCCTCTGGCCCCATCCATAACAAACAATAAACAATTAGTTTTCTATGGTTAGACAAAGGGGGAAAAGTCCAGCTTTTTACCTTTCGCAGTATTTGCATAATTTTGATTTAGAAATGCAGAAAAGCACAGGGGTATGGTTGTTTCATGCAAACTATGTCAAGGGGGCAAACACTTGTCCTCAGTAAAAACAGTCCACCCACACAGCTTTAATGCAAAACACAGAGGTAACTAACATGTAAAAGTAACAAAATCAAGTCACTTTATTAGCACTAACATTTAGAAGTAACAATCCCTAAACACTGCTTAGAATGTAAAAATTTGAGGTGAAAAGATGGTTTTGAGAGAAAATAAGGTCAGGTTCACATTTCCTGTAAACATTCATTTGCTCTATCAGAAACAAGCAAAGTACACAAAGATTATCAGAGATCAGCAAGATTAACACTGAACAGCACGCATTTCAAAAGTTAAACATCAGCGAAACTGACATTTACACAAAAATCCCACCACAAAATCTTTCAAAAAGATGGAGACCTATTTCCAGGGTTGTGTGCGCATGGCAAAAGCACAAAGCTAAATCTCACTGATTGGCATTAGCCTCAGTTGTTAGTATGCCTCCAAGACAATGTGACACAATGAGCTCTGCTGGCAGAAGCAGACAGAAACAGAATGGTGGGACGGCAGCCAACAGGGCGTGTGTGGGAGTAAAACTGTGCTGCTCATTTGAGATCAGCCCACGACTCGCTCATTCAGAGAGAAAGAGACAGAGAGAGAGAGAGAGAGAGAGAGAGAGAGGAGGCATTTGTGAATCAGAGCAGTTTCTACAGTGACTTTCGTCACTGCTGACTGCCAGCTTTGTTCACTGTCAGAGTGACTTACAACACATTCTCAAGACAGATCTTCAACGGCAGTCATTATTATTACACTACCATTATTTGGGCTTTTAGATAGCAGCATTGAGCATGTTTATGTGACTGGCAGTGTCTAGTGCTAATAGAAGTGTCTTTGCCCTTCCAGACTATGTGAGCATTGCTTGGGGGCAGGGCTTTACCGACACCTGATTTGGCGGCAATGTTGAGTTCCCTCAAAAAATGGCAAATTTAAGGACAGACACCAATACTGACAGGACACAAAATTTATGCTGGCAGGACAGATTAGTACAAAAGCCCTGTGGAGAGCGGAAACACATAATCCAAAAGTCCAAAACACTACAAGCACTGAAGTCCAAAACGATGATTATTAATTACACCACATTCAAATATTTTGGGTTCAGTATGTTTTTTTTTTTTTTTTAAGTATATTTCTCTCCAATGCTGCATATGTGATCAAAAATACAATAAGAACAGTAATATTGTGAAATATTACAGTTTTCTATTTTAATATATTTTGAAAAGTAATTTATTCCTGTAATCTCGAAGATGAATTTTCAGCATCATTACTCCACTCTTCAGTGTCACTTGGTGCTCAAGAATCATTTTTTATTATTGTCAATGTTGAATACAGTTACTCTGCCTAATTTTTGTATTTATGTAATAGTTATAGTTTTATAAGTAATAGTTTTTTCAGGATTCTTTGATGAACAAAGTTTAAAAGAGCAGCATTTATTTGAAATATAAATCTTTTGTAACATTATAAATGTCTTTACTGTCACTTTTGATCAAATTAATGAGTCCTTGTTGAATTAAATGTACTAATTTCCTGAGTGTTTTGGTTGATTATCAGGCAATAACAGTAGGAATGTAGGCATAAGGAAGGAAGGCAAAAGCAAGATTGAACAATATTTCTCTTTATGGATATTGTGTTCAGCCAAATACATCGGAAGAACTTCACAGTGGAGCGGTACCTCATCCCAAAATTTGTTATTACGATTTGTCATTACAGAATGCAGAGGGGAAACTGCTGTCGCTCCACTCCACTCACATGCTGTGCTGCTATAATGATCCTGTCACTACTTCAATAAAAAAAGAATAAATACAAAGATAAAAGGTGAGATACCTGGATATGTGGGAGTTCTTAATTTTGGTTGTGGATTTGCCGGACTGAATGCTGTTTCGTTCACTCGGTGGGCTTTGATGGCTGTCTGACTTGGGTCTGTAAAGAGAAACTCTTTTAGTTACACATGCCATAAAGCAGAAAATCAGACGTTTCTCAAATTTTTATTGGCAAATAAACGGACTTGTTCTTTTTGCTGTTGGGTTTCTTGGTGATGGCTGGGGTGATTTCTTTCTCCCGGTCCTTCTTCTCTTTCTCAGGCTGCTCCTTCTCGCTCTTGTCCTTGTCCGTGTGTTCACTCTCAGGTGGATTTCTGTCGGGACGCTCACCCTCAGCCCGATCTTTCTCAGGCCTCTCTGGCTTTTCCTTCTTCTCTTTCTTTGGGGGAGGAGGGGTGGCGTACTGCTGGGCCACCTGCTGTGCCACCAGCTGGGAGTTTATCCGGGGTTTCCTGTGGGGCCGAACAGAGTTGATGGTATCAGTGGCACAAACTCAGTCTTAACCAACAGAGTAAATTCCACTCATCTGGTGAGCCTTTAGGTTATAGACAAGTACAAGTTCAATATCTAAAGCATGTCCTTTTCAAATGAATGACCTTGGTTCAACACAGGCTCCAACATCTCTGCATTTGATTACCACAGTCTCTCAGGTTTAGGGGGAAAAAGCCATTGCATTTAGAGATACACTTACAACAGAAATCTATGGTAAAATGAACTTAACCAGGATAATTACAATTATAAAAAAACACCAAATAATTTTTAATAATTATATAATTATTTATATAATAAGACAGTTGAAATATTGCATAACTATAAATAAGTTATTTATAAGTTCTAAGTTTAGTTTTGTTTGTATGTATTATTAGACTGAAAGAGACTATTTTACATGGAGCAAACATACACAATGTTAATAACATTTGAACAGAAATTCATTGATCTATAAAAGATCATTCATTACTAAACAACCAACAGTTTAGAAATGTTTAGACAACTTTGCAGATCAAACAACATACATTTTTGTTTTTAAAAACTACCAGATGACTTGAGGTACCATTCATGTAGTAAGCATTCTGAACAAGTTACACAGCCACGTTTGCTCCTAGGGGTTAGGGGCACATTTAAACGTCGAATTTGGAATATGAGGAACTGTTATATCAAGCAGCACTCACTAGAACAATGCACAGTAACAAAAAGTCTGCTCTCCATCGCATGTCTGCATTTAATCCATTTTGATGAAGACGATAAGACAAACCTTGCTAGGTAATGTCGTCTGCAGACATTTCGGTGACTAAAACCCTTTCACTGGTCCCTGAATGTGATGACGGCCCATTGCCAGCTGTGTGGGTCTGCTGAATGTGTAATCTCATTACTCTACTCCTTTAATAAATGACTGTGAGGATCATAGGGTGGGACATTTGCAGCATGTCATTGTCATAGGGACTAATCAGATTAGCTAGAAGGTTTGGCCCCATTTGTCACAAACTGGATAGAAAGCGGTTTTCAGCTTGGTTGTCCTCTGAAACAAACAAGCTCCAACAAAACTTGGGGTATCCGTATAAAAAGTAGCACACAGAGGGAAAAGTTTACTTTAATGTTATTTACAAAAGCAGAATATATCCATGCAGCTCTTTTTGACCAAAAAAAGTACCATAAGAGTGCCATAAAAAGTCTATGTGACTTGATCTCAACTCTTATAAAGCCATTCAATATCTTTGCCTGAGGAACAGACCCAAATATAAGTTATTTACTAAAATCAGATATTTATATAAGGTCATTTCTTACTTGCAGTTGCAGATTTTTTTCTTCATGTATTTGAAAGTTCAAACATGAGTACACCGAGGCTGAAGACAAACTGCACAGCATTCATCTGTTCTCATGTGCATCATGAATATACCAGGTTTTAAAGTTACCCCAGGTAAGAAGTGATTTATAAAACCGAGAAAAGTATTTTTTCTTTACTAATGAATAGCATCTATTAGGACTGTGCGGTCAATATTAACTTATTTTTCGATTTCGGCTTCCAACGATTATGAAAACAAGATAATCGACGTGAAAAGATTATTGTGCCGCTTGCTTGCCTTCACAGCGGTGCACTTTCGTTCCTCCCTAAAAGGCCAAACTGACAACCAAATCAGCCAAATCAGAGAGTGTTGTAAAATTCAACCTACTGTTGCTAAACTGCGGGATGTGCTTGATACTAAACAGTGTTATTAAAAGCTTATTAAACTGCGAAAAAAATACTGTTCCCTAGGCAGCTTCCTGTCTCCGACTCTAAGAAGGGGTGGAACGCACATAAGCAAAATATACCGTGGGCTACAGATACGCGCCTAAATAGTCAAAAAGCCTAGAAATCCAAGAGGTTTTTTTTTTTTTTATCTCTCATAGAAAGCAACAAAATGAACACATTGAAGGTCCAGAAAAGTAGTAAAGACATCATTAAAATAGTCAACGTGTCTACGGTGGTTCAACCTTACTGTTATGAAATGATGAGAATACTTTGTGCGCAAAAACAAAAATAACGACTTTATTCAACAATTTCCTCTCTACCCTGTCACTCTCCTATGCAGTTTACATTGAAGACACATTGCAGTGCTTCCGTGTACTAAGTCAGAACGCTGACTCAGTATTGGCCAGGCTCCTGCAACAGCATCACACGCATGCGTCGTGCTGCTCACGTGAACAGCGTCGGCCAATACTGAGCCGGCGTTCAGAAGGAAACACATTTGACAGGGTAGAGAACAAATTGTTGAATAAAGGCATTATTTTTGTTTTGTTCTTTTTTTAACGATGTCTACTTCTCTGGACCTTGAAAGTGGTAATTTTGTTCCTCTCTATGGGAGATAAAAAAAAAACAAATAAATAAAAAAAAAACCTCGGATTTAATCAAAAATATAGTGTTCTGAAGATGAACGAAGGTCTTGGAATGACATGAGGGTGAGTAATTAATGATGGAAATTTCACCAAATATTTTGGGTGAACAAACCCTTTAATGTATATAGCAGTGTTATTTTACATTCGTTAACTTTATTCAATTTCTGTTGTAGAATATTACTTAGCTGAACACCACTGTTAGTACACCTTCCTGAAAAACCTAAAGCAGTATTTATTTAATTTGTGTTTTTGTTTTATTTTTTCGTCTGTTTTATGTTATTTAGTTTCTTTGTTCTTATTGTATTGCTGTAACTATTACATTCTGTAACTGTTTTGAGGGCTTTATCTTACATTAATTAGCCTAACCTAGAATTAGTATTCGCTGAAGTATTGATAATTGTGAAATTATGAAAGATGATTGTGTTAAATAATTATGATTTCAATATTGAGCAAAATAATCATGATAATGATTTTTGCCACAACCGAGCAGCCTTAGTATCAAAGTGGGTGAGGAAACCTTTCTTTTGCTTCTGTGCGCACACACATTCTGTAACGGTGGAAAGACAGGCAGCGGCTGCGCGCTGGAGGCTCTCTCTCCTCTGCGCGGTGTTGAGTTAATTAAAAGCCGAGGGGCTGTGTCTGAGATCTGAGGCAGAGCGCCATGCAGCCCGAGCCAACTCACGTTCCTCGAGCATAATGGCCAACATCTGGCAGCAGCTGGGGGTAACAGAGGATTTCAACTGATCATGGGGGAAGAGCTGAAGCCCGCAAGTGTTTTTTGCTTTGTCTAAACATTTAGACTCGGGAGTCCTCTTCACCTCAATATTTCAGATCAGTCACAGTTGGGAATGTTTAGCTGTTTAGATCGCAGTTAGATTCCTAAAAATGAATGAACGATTAAAGGCCAGACAACGTACTCTACGTAAATGCAAATATGAAGGCTTGGCCAATGCATTACATTGTCCTGCTTACCATGTGTTCTTATTATAACGGTAACGACAGAAAATAAACCTAAGAATTCAACGTGAGTTATCACATTTCGGAAAAATAACAACACAAGAAAACTAGTCTGAATAATTGTGTTCACATATTTGTGTAGAGGACGTTTATGACTGCAAGAAAGTATGCATAATAACAACCCATCCACACATTGCACTGACTGGCTATGACTGTTGCAAGGCACAGCATTTGTCACAACAGGTTGTTATTAGAATCATGTCATGTTGTGCCTGGTTAGGAGCGTAAGAGGTCACAGAATAATAAACGAGGCAGAATGCAGCAGAAGTACTGATAGAAGCAGCTCTACTGACCCCCAAACCTATTGGTCCTGCTTGATGCCCTTCAACTCAAAAGCAATAGATAACCCTGGATAAAACTAACAGCTGTCTACTGGTGGTTTGAAGAAAACCTGTGGTCCTTAGATAGCGATGGCTCTTTCACTTCCTATGACTGATGGGATACAGATGTCTTTTTCGCAGAGACCAGCCAATGAGAAGCCAATCAATCCCTCATAATGGGGAATCATGTTCAAGAGGCCAGCACAACTCCAATCAATACAACCTCTGCAAAGAATCTAGATGAGCTTCAGGGCCCGCTGGCAAAAGATACTGGAGAGCATCTTTTAGAGCATGTGGGAATAGTTTGCATCAGGTCTGTGCTGGTCAAGGGAAGAAAAAAACAAAGATCAGGAACTAACTCACAGCAGAATAACTGATGAAAAGCAATTTTTTTAAAAAGTGAAAATATACAATAAAGTTACATTTATGCTATAAAGGAAACATACCCATTGCTTTGAGCATACAGCACTCGCATAGAACAACGTTGACAAAGAGCGACTTCTGACCATCGCTGTTATTACGAATTGGGAAGCCATAATGTTCCCAGACAGGAGATGTACATGCGTGTTTCCTTCGCTTGCCATGCTGATCAGCAACACCCCAAACACGTGAGAAATTGTGATGTCAGCAACAGATTTGCATACTAACAGCTGACTGGGCAGCTACTGTCATGTGGAACGCATGCGGAGCTTATCCATCGTCAGAAACATACATTAGCGGAACATATAGATGTGTCTTCAGGTTTGAGATTAACCGCGGTGTAAATGTGTGCCGAACGTGGGTGGAGAGCGGTCCATCCACTGTAGTACATTTAGCACTGGGGAATTTGCTCTAATCCAGACAGGGGTTTTGTCAAAAGAGCACGATCCTCCACTTAACAGGTACTTGGCTTAGTTTACCTACTGAGGGAAATCCAGAAATCCCTTTCAACCTGAGGTTACCCCAGGAGTCTAGCGGCAGACAGCCCTGTGATTGATTTGATTAACCTCCCCTCAGTGGATCTCCTGCCACGCGGGGAGATTTGTATCAGGGGCAGTTCAGCGAGACAGAAACAGGCTGAGTGTTTGAGCCATGAATCAGTGCCAGCTGTAACTCGGCCACGAGAGCTCACTGGCATGTCAGGACTGCTGTCAACACACCCTAAGCACGACAAAAACCACACAATGCATTATTTACTGATCGACACATGACCACCTCATCACAACCTCACCCTGTTGACTGGGACTTGTGTATGAACACAGGTGGCACCTCTCCAGTGGGAAGAAAGGAATGGCATACACTTTGAGTTGGACACTTCTCCGAACTCACATTAGCGAACAGACGCTGGTTGCCAAGTCAAGGGAAACTTGAATGGAGTTGAATGAGAGAGGTCATTGTGGTCGAGGGCCTGTGTTTTGGAATTTCGTACTACAGGGCATATGCCACAATTAATTTCACTTGAATAAACACGACGCTGTGAGGGACAATGTACTGTTGTATACTTTGGTGTCCATCATTCAGCTGACAAAACAGAGTATGTCTTTTCAAAACATTTCCTGTTGACAAAAATACTGTGCTGTGAAAGTGAAAGTGAAGTGTAGCCAAGTATGGTGTCCCATATTTGACGGGATTTGTGCTCAACATTTCACCCATCCAAGTGCACACACAGGGCAGTGAGTTTTGAACACATACACCGAACACACACCCGGAGCAGCGGGCAGGCATTTTTTGCTGCGGCACCCGGGAAGCAATTGGGGGTTAGGTCCCTTCCTTAAGGGCACCTCAGCTGTGGGCAATGAGAGTGGAAGAGAGTTCATTCACGATCTACGGTTACAAGTCAGACTCTCTAACCATTTGGTCATAACTGCCCCAATAAATTATACAATTATACTGTGTAAATTACACAATAAGACAAACTACTGAATGGACTGGATCTCTCTCCCTCAGAACTTTATTTTCATTTGCATCAAATTACACTTCTCCTCTATATAGTATGTATACTGTGCATCTGCCCACTGGCCTCTGTCCATCATGGCTTCCTAATCATCCCTATATACTGATTGGCTTCATCACTCTGTCTCCTCTCCGCCAATAAGCTGGTGTGTGGTGGGCGTCCTGGCGCAATATGGCTGCCGTCGCATCATCCAGGTGGATGCTACATATCGGTGGTGGATGAGGAGATTCCTCCTTCCATATGTAAAGCGATTTGAGTACCCAGAAGCGCGCTATATAAATGTAAGGAATTATTAATGAATTATTATTATCTTTATGCATGGAGCATCTGGATGACCTACATTGGACAAAATCTTCAGTACACAATATAGCACACTGTGTAGAATACTGTATCCCACAATGCAATCCACTTGATAATCATTCCATTTACAGTTTGACTAATGAACTGAAAGAAACATGTTTTATCCAACAACTTGACTCATAATTTAACCTGGCTAAAGAATTACATAAGAATTTATGCAAAATTGAAAAAAAAAAAAAAAGATTTAAAAACAGTAAAATATTCTATTTACTTCCAAGAAGAAAAATGGATGGCATTTATTGAATTAAATTGCAAATGTATTCCAGTATACAAACGTTTACTGTACAGTATGCAGTGAGAAGTATGCAAGTATTCCTCTCCAAACATAGTCCTACTGCTTAACAAGCCCTTGTTGGACAGCAACCAACTTGACTAAAAGGCAAGCCTCAGATTAAACCAAGTGAAAATGCACAGACCATTAAAAGCCAAACACACTACACAACCTTTAGGATCTCATTACAAAGAACTGGGCTCAGTTGCAACCAACCCCTTAAGCTAAGAAAATTAATTTTATTTATAACTAAGGGTTATCACAAGGTTTTCAAAGCTCAAGGGGCTTTTTGTACCCGGCTATTGCCCTTTCTCTGTTGAATATAAAAAAATTAAATAATTCCTGAGATGTAATGATCATATTCAAGAAGATATATACATATAAATAATTTTAAATATACCAAGTAAAGACAAGCCTTGGTCTGAAAAGCCCCCCACGGTGGCATGTGTCACTTTAAACTGATGCACTGTAATTAATGACACCACACATGGAGGCTCTTTAATTCCTGGAGTGGTTGGCATTTCCGTGAGGCTTCAGTATAGGCTTCAGTTACACAAACGTTAGCGGTGCAGTAAATTATGGCTGCGTTAAATGAAACAGATTGCTTGTAGAGGCAAGACAGAATGAGAGAACGCTCCAGTGAAGAGAGGCTACAAAAAAGCGCTCAATTAACACAGCTCTCCAATTCAAGTGCAGTATAAGCAGGCAATCATGGTCATTGACTCTACATGCTATGGGGCCACAAAGTGCCCTGGAGAGAGGACAATCCGGTCAATGGGATACACATCTGCTACTTATGCATAGTATTGGACTACAAGGCGCTGTACCTTTATAGGCAGAGTGCAAACTAAAAAGCAATCTGTTGTCATTTAAAGGACATGGCTAGTTAAAATGAACCAAGGCTCTCTACTGAGCCTATGGATTTAATTCAACTCAGTGCAAAAAACATTGATATTTGTCCTAAAAAATACGCTACACTTTTTAGACATTTCCTGACAGCATCCGTGAATTTCACCACTAGATTTAACATCATTTGCCTCTTACATCACAGCAAACGCGTCAGTTATGTGCAGTGGCAGTTTGCGGAGTGCCTTGATCCTCTGGCGTAGCAGCATTAAGCGTTTGGCTGGTGGGGGATGATGAAGCTGCCATGTGTGCGCGTGTTGAACAAGCTCTGGGACCGGGCTCCCATAAGCCATTCTACTAAGCGATTAGTGGCTTTGTGCCTGCTGTACAGAGCAGAGATAGTGAAGAGAGCACCTAGAGAACAGGCCCTGGGTTCCTGTGCTGTCGTTCTTGACTGGGTGGAGGACATTAAACATTCATCTCCACCTTCTGGAGGGATTCTGCCCTCCTTCTTCCCTCAGGAAATTGCTCTCTGGGGAGAAGATCTCAGCTGTGGTGAAAAATCTAACGGCTCTACCAAAATGTGGATGTGAAATGCAATGTGAAAACGGGGCAGTTAGCCGATAACATAAAAAAGTAAATATATAAATAAAGATAAAAATAAAAACATCAAACAGTAGTCCAAATGGAATCTGCTGGCTTTTTTTTCCTGCACCAAATTTGAGGTAAAATCTACAGAATGCTGCAGAATAGATTTAAATATGGTAAAATAGAGTATTAAACTCCATCAGAATGAAATCAACTAAATCAGCCAAAGTATTTAAAAGCCATTCTACACAAATAGAATGGCTTTTTTTCAGTAAAAAAAAAAAAGCAGAAAAAGTTGATTGTCAACCTTTGGAGCTCAAAGCCCTTTTAATTGCCTATTAATTTTATAAACTAACACAATTTCTATGACTAAATGTTACCAAGTCAGTACTGAAATTTGTGATGTGAATACTGTGACGCTTTCAGTGCTATTGAGTGGATTCGTAAACACCTCTGATTGGCCATTGTGTTCACAAGCTAATCAGATATGTTCTGTGATTGGCTACAATGATCAACGATTCAAAAGTATGTAGTAAATAGACATCAATGATGCTCTTCACTGAGCGCTTACACAGATACACAAGGGAGCGCTTGAAAGTAGATGTCTATAAGCAGACCGGTCCACTGATAGACACCTGCTTTTGAATGCACCAGCTTTCAAAATGCTTTCAAATTCAAACACTTCCGTGCGCTTTCAAACGCTCCCGTGCCTTGATCATTGTAGCCAATCACAGACATATATGTTGAGAACACAATGGTCAATCAGAGGCATTTACAAATCCACTCAACAGTGCTCTAAGCAGTACTTTTGACAACACTAAATGACTAAATTACAATCATTAAATGAACAAAATTAAAATAAATTGGACAAATAATTTAAAAAAAAAGACTGTTGCAAGTACAAGGTTTTTTCCTCACAACGCAAACAGGTGATTTGTTCCTTGAGTGGCAAAAAATATGCCCTGTATTTTGTATTTGGAAATCAGGCACAGTCTTTGTGTGGGCCTGTCTATAACTAGAAAAAGCAAACCATAAAAAAAGAGCATCTCTTTCTCTCTAAACATCTCTTTTTCTTTTTGATCCATCCAAGAGAAGCTTCCTGTGTTGTCTGACCTTTCACCAAAGGAAACCACACAATTCCCCTCAGACTACAAACCAGGTGTAGTGTTTGTTTTTAACCAACATAGGGATCCATCTATCAGCAAAAGCTTACCATGTTTTCATATGACGACCTGAAAGAGTGATTCCTTTTCTATCAGACTCGCTCAACCTTGTGTCCTGCCGCTGCCTCTGACCTGTGTAATTACAGGTCACTTTTCAAATTAGTATGAACGAGCTAAAGGCTGTGCAATATGCACCCTATTCAACACAACAATTTACTGAATATTTATGTCTAGACTGGCCTGCTCTGCTAAACTAATAAGTAGAAATGCAACAAAGAAGCGCTTTTTGTTAAGCGCTCAAATAGAAAACCATGTCTTGTCGCTGAACTGCTCCTTTGTGATTCACTTTTTCACTGAGAGAAAAGTTTCAATACTGAGTTGTACTCCCACACTCAAATAAAATATCCGGAGACTGCGGGCCTACAAAGTGTTTGAACACTAAAGCCACACTTAAAGTCACTGCATTAAAATATAAAAGCAAGGGGCACACTCTGCAAGCAGAATATTTCACAAAAAGTATTAATTCATTAAAACAATATTAGCATGGTTCAAAATTAAGACAAACTCCATTTAAAGACAGTTAAATAAAACAAAATTATTGTCAAATAAAACTAAAGAAACTTTTTTTTTAGTTGTTTAAAAGTCTCTAGCAGTATTTATAAGCAGATGTTGCTCGATTAGATATTTTGTATGTGACTTGTGAGAGCAAATACTTCTAGGGGCCACTGAGTTTTCAAATTCATGCTGTTGTAAAATAAAACCTTCTCATGAAGAGTTCACAGAAAAGATATTTCCCTTGCCATCACCTTCATACATTATCTGCAAATCCATGCCCTTACTGCTCTGAAGAATTTCAATGTCATATAAAAACACATCAGCAAGCAATAAAGTAGGCTGACTAATCATTTTAGCGCTAACATCTATATACAAGCAGAGCTGCAGATTATAATAGCTTTATATTTCCCTTTGGCAAAAACAGATTCCAGCTCATATCAAGATAAGCTGTCAGTCACTTCGTCTTTCATTGTCTCTGCCTTACCATCTTCATCAGCGCTCTGCTCCACAGACTACAGCAAGACAGGGTTCCTCGACTGAAACAGCTTCAGTTCCTACTCAGTTAGCTGATTAAGTGTGGTCACCGAACGTCACTGACTGTGTTACGTGATATATGCATGAGTCAGGCAAACGGCAGCCTCCTCTGCTCCACTGACTGAATGACATGCGGCGGGTGAGGAGGAGAGCGGGAGTTGAAGGAGGGTGAGCCCAGTGCTTCCCTGCGCTGGGTAATGATGTGCTCCATTCTGCCTTCCCTCTGAGAGCCTCTTGGCTGAGTGAGCACATCCCAACAGAGCCGTCCATCAAACTCAGCATGCAGTGGCCCACAACCCCCTCCTCACAGCGCACACACGTACAACACGCACACTCGCTCTCTTGCATTCATTCACTCTCTATTCTTTTGGGTCCTTTTTTATCTCCTCCCTGGTGCCTTGTCATCTGGCTCCCTTCAGAATCACATGGCCAGCAATTTCTCTGTTGCTAAATCACTTTCAAGCCAATTTCAGCCCACCCAAACACACACACACACACACACACACACACACACACACACACACTTCAAAACTTAATACTATGCATCAACTGGTATCACAAGGACAGTGAGGTCCAAAAGTCTGAGAATACTCTGAAAATCTTATTTAAACCTCAAAATAAATCAGAAAGGTTTGATTAGTATAAAACATTAGTTTTGATATGTAAAACACATAAGAAATTTGATCATCAGGCTCTGTACAAACTTGTGAATGCTGCTGTCATTAGAAACAAATAAAATATTTCCAAACATTCATGTGCATGCGTTTTTCAAATCAACTTTTCACTCAGACTACTAAGCAGACAATATAAATTACTTTTACAAATCTATTAGAA
Organism: Zacco platypus; assembly: GCA_038088235.1. Taxonomy (NCBI): domain Eukaryota; kingdom Metazoa; phylum Chordata; class Actinopteri; order Cypriniformes; family Xenocyprididae; genus Zacco; species Zacco platypus. The sequence continues at coordinate 26,313,260 of CM076074.1, forward strand.
ACAAATCATTTTCACTAGTGGTGTAGGCTAGACTAAATTTTGGACCCCACTGTATAAAATACAATTTAAAGCCAGAAAATGAGATGTATGCAAAATTTACTTAATATTGTTGGTAGATTTACACAAGCAGAATATTATGCTGATGATATAAATAAAACTTAAATTTAGAAAATTAATATTAAAAATAATACATTTAAAATAGAACAATTTTCTTTGGTCTCAGACTTTTGGACCCCACCATATATAATGACAGCAAATAAGATGTAGTTTTCAATAAAAAAAATTTTTTAAAAAGAAAAATATCATGTTCATTATCTGTTGGTAGATTCTGCCAATCCCTAATATCAAAATGGCCATATATTGTTTGATGAATCAGTCTGGCTAACATATTGGTCTATGACTATTCAACACCTCTATTAAGGCAAAATCTCATCCATGTAGTCTGATCTCTCATTTTCGCTCAAGTCTAGCGAAAGACCCCTATTGTGCTCATTCGCTTAAATGTCTAAAATCTCATTAAGAAGTTTTAAACCCTCAATTAACACACTGGTATAGATTAAAAGCTTATTCCTGTGGTTTAGAGCAGGTCTAAATGCTGATAACTGTGGATAAGCAAAAGTGTGTCTAAGTGTGTTTGTAGAGGCATGGGGGAATTTGACACAGTGTTAGCATAGTCTGATTATGTAATTTCATTATCCTCAACAATCTGCACTGAAGCAATGGCGAAGAAAATTACTGGATCGTAAATCTCTGCTCCATCAATTACGCACACCGAATCCAAGCCATCCTTGCTGGTTTCACGAATCAATAGTGTCAAAACAATATTACGTTATTCCAAGGAAACAAGGCACTTAAAACCTCAATTTCCCATAGAATCACGGAAAAAGATTCACATCAACTGAACAGATTGTATGAAATTCTTGCACCGTGACATACTTAATATTCCATCTGCTTGCTCTGCGTGTCTACCTATTCAACACATGAGAGAGACGGTCAACACTGAAACAGTCTGTTGAGTATGGGTGGGAATGGTTTAATTCCATGACAGGTGAGTTGACAAATTCTTTGGAAAGATTCTATAAAAAACATAGTAAATGCCATAGTAAAATGTCTGCTCTGGCCAATCAATAGAAATACAATAAGATGGGGCTCTGCAGCTTTCATTCAGTGTAAACGAAATAACACCTCAGAACAACCTTAAACTGTCAATCACATTTCTGTGGATGTGCATGAGACTAATCAACTATTGAGTGTGTATATACATATTCACTGAGGAGTTAATACATAATTGAAATTTCAATGTATTTATGCTGCTGCAGATGCACTTAGAAAGCCGTTTCTGCAAGGTTGCACACAGCAAACATCTCTATCTATAATAGTTTGTTCTGTGTATGCTTTATCAATAAACAGAATTTTTTATAATGTAAAAATCCAATGATTTTTGCAGCTTAGTCCAGAACCACAAAGGAACTACAATGTATCTGTGAATCAATTTTCCCCATCTCTGTGTTTAATATTTTAGTTTAATTAAGTTTGATAAGAAAACTGGACAAGCACTGAGGAGGAACTAAAGGGAAATTTACCCTCAATTAAACAACATTACTTAATGCATTAGGTATCATAATAATGAATGATACTTTTACAGCATTTATGAATTGAGGTTCATGTTAATTAATATATATACTAATACAGTACCACTTTATTTTACAATCCTGTTTCGCACAAACATACTATGTACTTATTGTAGTAATGACACTAACTGGGTAATAACTTGGTACTTACCCTGAACCTTTCCCTAAACCTTAACTACTTAACCCATGTAGTTACCTTACATTACTCAGTACTTTTGTGGGTAAGTACACTGCGAGAACATTCAAAGTGCACATACTGTAAAGTGCAACCACTAAGACATTGGGAATATTTCAAGTTGTAAATTAATCCATTATGAACTAACATGAATAAACAATGACCAAAATCATAAGTTAGCATTACCGTAAATTAATAAATGTTGTTAAAAGTAATTGTTTTTGCAATTTTGTTTTGTTAACACACTTAACATTCTTCTAAAGCATTATCTTTAAAGGTATCAATTAACTTTCATAATCAGACTTGCTTAACTGAACCAATTCTTGCGGCTTAAATGTTTGCTTTGCAATTGATTATCAATACCGACACTGGAAGAAACAAATCTACCCGGACACATGTTTTAATGAGGAAAATCTTTGGCTGGGACGTGGCAGGGAGTTTCAGGGGAAGTAAAAGTACACCAGCATTGAAGATCAAGGTAACACAAAGGCCAAATGGCACTTCCCCCTGATCCGGCACAATCAATCAACTTAAGAAACCCCTAATGGATTCTTCCCTCTAACCTGTGGGTGACTGATATGCATCTTGGAACATAGAAACCACAGAATCTGATCCTGAAACAAGGTGTCGCATTCTTCACTTCTGTTCTCAGGATTCCAATATAATATTAAAACATGATGCTGTAAGGTCTGCAAGGAACGCTGTGCGAGGAAATTTGATTTCGATGGGCTCAGAGGAAAGAAGATCGTTCTGAAGCTTTGCTTGAGGCTTGATTTTTTTAGTTCTGATTAATAAGAATGGAAGATTAAAGCCATCTTAAGGAAACTTGAATCTAAAAGTGCTACCTCACAAATAATATAGACCACACTTCTAACATATCATGCAACAAGCCCACCATGATTCAGTACAAATTTCTGCTGGGTTGACAGTAGCGTAACCCTAGATAACCTCTACTGCCATGGTAACACAAAGCGAATGAGTCTATGAAGTGTGCAGCTGCTGTGTGGGAAAAAACAGCGAGAGACATGCCCTCTGGCAAAGATGTCATCCAGCTATCACAATCCAGCAAGTTGCGGATACACGAGCATGAAAGCCATACATATAATTCATTCAACACTTCATTAGCACACTATCGAGCATCAAATAGCCCAGTCTATAAGTGAACATTCAAACCTTTATGAGGTCTGTTAGTGATTCAGTTGAGCAAAAGAGAATCTGTTATGCTCAATTAATAATTTCCCCTAAAAGTTGCCTTTAATTATCATCCTAAAAGTCTCCCGACACCATGCACAATCTCCTGCAGCCAAGTTCAAAGAATGCTGCATGAAAATAATCAATCAGCCTGTGCTCAGGAATCAGATTAAAGGATTAGTTCACTTCAGAATTAAAATTTCCTGATAATTTACTCACACCCAACATCACACCCACTTCAGTCGAAAAGATATTAAGGTTTTTGAGGAAAACATTCCAGACTTTTTCTCCGTAGTGGACTTCAGTCACCAATGGGTTGAAGGTCCATATTGCAGTTTAAATGCATCTTCAAAGGGCTCTACACGATAATATAAGCGTCTTATCTAGCAAAACGAATGGTCATTTTCTAAAAAATTAAATAAATTTATACACTTTAACCACAAATGCTCATCTTGCACTGCTCTGTAATGCGCCACACATTCACGTTTGAAAGGTCGTGTGTGATGCAGGCAGAATTGCCGGTAGGGTGAAAAACTCCTTTTCTCCTCCAACTTCAAAATAGTCCGACATCATTTTTTTTTTTTTTTAAGCTTTTTTTTTGTAAAGGCCATTTGACTTAGTCTTTGCACGTTCACTTATAGTAGTCACTGCATTGGTGCAAGATAAGCATTTGTGGTTAAAAAGTATATACATTTTTTTTTTTTTTTTTAGAAAATGACAGATCGTTTCTCTAGATATGACCCTTCTTCCTCGGCTGGGATCGTGTAGAGCCTTCTGAAGCTGCAATTTGGACCTTCAGTGAAGTCCACTACAAGGAGAAAAATCCTGGAATGTTTTCCACATAAACCTTAATTTCTTTTCGACTGATAAAAAGAAAGGCATGAACATCTTGAATGACATAGGGGTGAATAAATTATCATGAAGTTTTAATTCTGAAGTGAACTAATCCTTTAAGCTTCACAACCATCCGACACTTTAAACAGACTTTCTTTACATGACCAAAAAAACATGCATCACTTATCTACAAGCATCCTTGCACAGGGGGTTGCTGCATTCTTTGAACTCCAAAGACCAACAAAGATAAAATAATTGGTGAGTGGAATGCGTTATCACACCACAAAAACCCCTTCACTGAGGGGAAACAGAGATAAAAGGTGCTGAGATGGGAGCATAAACTGCTGCACCCTTGTAAGAGAGCGCATCGTTTCTCTGCGAGCACCCCATGCTCCCTCCCGTGCACCACTGGAATACATCAAACGTGGACAAGATGGCTAATTAGTCCTCATTACAAAGGGAGCCAGGCTTCTTACATCAGCAAACAATCGCATCCATCAAAGCTTGACAGCGCAGATCAAACCGAGACAGAGCGGCTCTCATCAGCAATATCGTGCGATTTCTATTTAGCAGACTGATAGGAGCTGGGCTGCTGCCAGCGAGAGCGAGACAAGGGGTTTCCGACACGCATGGCATCATTTCCTGTCATTACTACAAACGTACAACGCGCCTGCTTTCCGCAAACAGATCCATGAGCTAAGCTCGGTTTTCGAAAAGGGAATAAACAGACTAATCGTTATTGACAAATATGCCGCTTTGGAGTGTCTGACTTCTCCCGACACCTCTTCTTTCCCCAAATGTCAGAAAAGTACTGGGTGTAAAAGAGCAGATGAAAAGGTTAGAGCATGGGGTTTACTGCGTGCAGCCGCATATTACTCATAGCTGTAGACACCACATCAGTCAGCTGATGAGAAGTGTTGGCGGGTTCACACATCATAACAAACAGCACAGGCCAGACAGACGTAGAACATACGTAACTGAAGATATACTACTACTTGGCTTACAGGAATACAACCACAATGGCATTTCAGGCAAAATGAAAACATTTGTCGATTTAATCAGCGATTCTCAATCCTGGTTCTGGAGTGCCCCTTATTTAACACACCTCAATATTAGTACAAAAAGCAGTACATCAAATATATTGCATGGTCAAATAAGAAATGAAACAGCAGTCAAATAATACATACATACTGAAGCATGCAGCCAGTAGTCACTCTGACATCCTATGCTTAAAGCTATTAGAATTGGGAAAAAAAATGGCAAAGAACTGTAAGCGAGGTAAAGTTAAAGAGTCATAGTCATATCAGTTGTTCCTCATGGACATTAACAGAATTAGCAAAGGATAAATCCAGGGGTCAAACAAGAGTGACCTCCAGGATAAAGAATGGGAACAACAGGAATAAATGACCTTTATGAATGGACAAGCACACATAGACCTGTTAGTGACAGCTTCCAAATGAACAGCACTGGAACTAGAGCAATGAAATCATTCAATTAGGCAAACCAGAAAAGCAACATTAACGTCTGGTTCTTAGCCCTTAGCTTTATTACAAGTGAGCAGCATGTTAGTCTAATTCTCAAACCAAGCAGAAAATGTTACACTTGCAGATGTGTCAAAAACATAATGGCACTTTCTGAAGAATTTCTGAGAGCTGACTGACCTTTCAACTGTTGCAACAGTTTTAATAAGACAGGAAACCCAAGAAAATTAGTTTCCTGTTCTGGATCTGAACAGCAAATGTCTGACACACTATAAACACACCCAGACATTAAATGCCTTTGATCAATCCCAACAAATGCAATGGATTTAAATTGGAAATCAGACTGGAGGCACACGCTGCAGCACTGCAATAGCAGGTACGCATCTGCAAGCATGCGTGATCATGGAGCAGCAGTGAAAGCATCTACACGCAAATCCAAAGCAATAAATTGTGTTCAAGCCAATGCAGGACAAAGAAAGTTTGCCTATCACTGCAGTGACTGCACAGGCTGGCTGCCACACTTCATTCTAGTGCCAGTCATCAGACTGAATAAATGACATTTAACTTGCATGAGAGGACTGCTTTTTCCATGAATCTTAAAGAGCAAATCAACAAGTAAAGCATCACAATCAGCTGCATTAGTAATGATGAAATCTGGATTGCAACGCTGCAGAAGACCAGTGTAAATGCCCATACCTGGTAGACGTGCCCTTCCGTACATCACAGATGCTGCATTTGAAGGCTTCGGCACTGTTTCTGAAAGTGCACACGCTACAGTCCCAAAATCCGTCGTCCGCTGTCGGTTTGGCTTGTCTTTTTGGCCTTAAATAACAAAAGAGAAGCCCAAATTATAAAGGTCAACCTCCATGTTTGCCCCCTAACATCCTACACCCCGACTTAAGACTGTCTCGAATGCGTTTAACGAAACCGAAGTGCCACAGAAAGTGACAGAAAATCCGACCCGTGACGCGCGACGGCGGTTTATTAGAACCGGAAAATACTGGAAATACACGCTAACCAGCTAACTAGCCACGGTTATTCTCCACAGCTCCTAGTCACCGGGCTTAACACAGATACTATAATACACTCTCCAGATTGGTGTCCGCTGGCACGGCAGCTAACATTAGCCAGCGAGCTAAAGATATCGCGTCGGTGAACGGCGTGAAATTGAATGTCAAAAAAACCGTCCATTTAACGGTGAACTTCGACCAAAAACCCTGTCCGAAGAGGCCAGGCGTATCCCGTAGGAAGAAAATCTCTTTGTCTGAAAGGCACTGAGTCGTCTTTTAGAGTCCTATGTGAAGAAGAGAAAGCCGCCATAGCTGCGCTTGTTTCTGAGAGAAAGGAGAAACACTCCTCGAGAAAAGCATCCGAATATCCACCGAGCGAAAAAAACACAGCCGCGCGGACACCAAAATCGCCTCGGAAACTACCGACTGTTGACGCTTTCTTACCTGGTCGGGCTCTTTTTGTCGCCCATGGTGGAAAACAGACTCTCAGAAGACCGAAAAGGGTTCAGTAATTAACAATAATTGTGTGTGAAGGTCCGTGTGAGCGTGTATGTGTGTGTATGGTGGATCCACACAGAGAGAAGCGCTTGCAGGCAGACTCGCCTTCCCCCGACTGACTGACTGACTGACTCTAGGCAGGGCGAAGAGACTGCGGACCCCGTGACTGCGCCGCCCAATCACCGCTGTCGTCGGTTTAAAAGTCTCGCCAGGAATAATCGGCACGGATAGCGTTATACCACTACACTACTCTCCGATTGCCAAACGTAATTAGACTGTGTGCCTGTCGAGGTGAGAGAAAGCAGTAGTGAGAGACGGACTTGATGACTGAATGACTCTGCTATACATCAACAGCAGCACCGGGGAGTGTGCGCTGAATTTGGCTATATGGGGAGGAAAGTCAAGTTCAACTTGGGACACCGCAATACTTAAATGTACAGGGGCTTTCTTTGTCTTGTGGCTTACCATCTCAAATCATTTATGAAAGGAAGCCATTTAAATGAAGGGATTAAATGATCACAAAACAGTTGTTTTGAAGCATCTCTGTGTGCAACAAGTTTATCATGATTAAAGTATTGGATATTAAATAACTGGTATGAAGAACCTGTTTTTAATTTCTATTTCTGCTTTTTGGTAAGATAACTAAATAGTCATTATAAGAATACAAAGAATATTTGGTATCACTTTATTTTGCAGTGCCATTGTTACATATGTTACATGTAGTTACTGTAGTAATAACTATAAATTATGTATAATTACAAGCAATTAACCCTAAACCAAACCCTAACCTTATAGCAAGCACTTGTAGTTAATTATCATTACTCAGTAGTTAAATGTATAATACTGACACCTTAAAATAAAGGGTTACACTTTATTTTAAGGTGTCATTGTTACAGTGCGATTGTATATTTAAGTACTGAGTAATATTAATTAATAGCATGCACTTAGTATAAGGTTAGGGTAGGATTAGGATTTAGCTGAGGGTTAGTTGCATGTAATTATGCATAATTTGCTGTTATTACTGTAGTAAGTACATGTAACATATGTAACAAGGACACTGTAAAATAAAGTGTTACCAAATAAAGTGTAAGCGAATATTTCATTTATTATTATTACTTTAAGTTGTTTTCGAGATAATCTCAAATTTATTTTAATCTTTAGCCTTTGTCTAATTGTTAAAGTCGTGATGGCTAACGGAAGTAACAACAGATATTTGTTTCTCGTGTGTCCAGTGGACAGGGAAATTGTTGGGCATAGGCTATGTCAAGGTGCCTTCACGCCATATTGTAATTAATGTAATTAATTTGTAATAACGTCCTTGTAGATCTCTTAAAATTACAACTTGTAGACTGGGAATTTTCTGAGAGCTCCTTATACCACCCGACCGCTGCAGATTCATTTAGCCATTGAAAGTATTGCCATAGAATCGCATAATTCCCAGTCTGAGGATGTGAACAGCTCAGAGTAGAGCATCACGTGTTGCCGACTTGAAATTATGGGAATTACAATGTAGCATAGTTCGTGAATGCAGCATTGTCAAGTAGTTTTGCTGGAAGATCGAGTTGTGGTATTTTAATTAAAAATGACAAGCTCAAAAAAAGTTAAAATCACATTAAAATGGATGAATAAGTCACAATAAGATGCATATACAAAATCGAGGATGAATTTTTCTTTCATGCCTTATAAATGAATGAACACATCAGAACCAATGTCATTTTTTGTTGTCACTGACATCAGCGTATTGATATTTTGTATGTCGTGGCATTTTATCTGCTTTGACAAGCATGACCAGAAACTAATTGTGCCAAAACAAATGGTGTTCTTATGGAGGATACGACAAGTTCTAAGCATAAACACAATTGACCTCACCCGTGTCGCTCACCATCCCCACACAGCCAAAGAGATCACGAAGGGAACACACACGTAATGAGCAACAGACATTATATGAGTGTTTTTCTTACAGACTTCATGATTTCAATTTCTCAAGTGTCCAGTCCTCATCTGCGGCTCCCATTTATTTTGGATTGCACAGTGAAAACAAACCCTCGAAGAGGCCCCTCATGGCAGACACAAGGGCCCCTGTGTGGGGGGATATGAAATGTGAATCATTAGCTGCTCTCCGGGGTTCCAGCCCCTCTGTGCCCCTTTTTCTCTCCATGTGCTGCTGGATTCTCTGTTGCAACTTCATGACAGCCTCTCGTAAGTTTATTACCGGCTGATGTTGATTGGAGGTTTGATCTGGAACTCCTTGCAGATGGTTCCTTACAAAATCCAGGACAGCTAAAAATACAAACGTCTAAGGTTCGGAAAAAGCCGAGAGCTTCAAAGGCCAATGAGAAAGTGATACTAGAATCGCACAACTGTAAATATACAAAATCCAACACAGATGCTGTCAAAGTGTTTCTTAGTCACATCAGACGAAACATGAAATATTACACAGAACTGATTACCTGAGCTTACAAACATCAAGTTCACACTGCCTTCAAACACCGATTCATAATTGAATGCAGAGAACTTGTTGTAAGAACCTGTCAGATCCTTAATTTAGAGCTTGTCTGTGATGTCTTAAAATTAGAACAGTACATTTGGCTGTCACCTTTGTGGTACCAGATTGATGTCACAGATTTCTAGCTCTTGCGTGCTGTCTCACGAATGATGAGATGTGATGTGGGAGTAGGTGAATTAGAAAGATGACTCAGATGAATACTGTGACTCCAGCAAACAGATGAAATAGACAGAAACCGAGAACATGCTTTCTTTCTGTTCTCCATGTGGCTGGTCAGCCTTTGTTTGATGATACATTTCAACAGCCCACAGTGTTTGAATACATGGATTTTAACAAAGAAAAAGTTTTAAAAAAGAACTTTAAAAACTCTCATTTGGTTCACACAAATGTTATATATTTATTTCTCATTTAATTAATATGGTACATATCTTTTAAATCCTTATTACTATTAATTAAAGCTGCAATGCAGTCTTAGCGGTCAAATATATAATTTTATATAAGGGGGTCCATGTTTATCTCCAATGGCAGTCAGAATAGAAAGTTGTTTTTTATTCTTTGCAGAAGTAAAAAATAAGTTTTTTTGCAGCGATATACGAAGCGATGAATTTGTAAATATGTGCTGCACGCTTTCCTCGCAATAAAAATATAAACATACAAAAAAAATGAAAGCGGCAGTTTAGAAAGCATTGGGATGTGGATATGTTTTGTACCAGTTCACTGGCATCGTGTCGACAAATGATAGTTAGTTATAAATGATAGTTATGATTTTCGGCTTTATCCTGAATGTTGTATAAACATTAGAACGGAAGAGTGGTTTCAGTAGCGTGCTGCGTGAGTAAGCATCACATCCTTCTAATTTTCCCAGCAAAAATGTCCTGGGTCTTTCACATAAAAATGAGTCTATAAGCTTTCATTGACAAAGGAAGCCAGACAAGACATCATTTTCTAAAGTTTCATTACAAACTGTTCACACATTGGCAATAAAATGTGATTAATACTTGAAAATTCTTACATGGTATAGTCGCATTAACAATAAGAAAGTGGCCATTCTCAAAAACCGTGCCATCTGTGTCTGAAAATGACAGGATTTGTTGTAATAGTTTTATTTAGAAAGGTTACTGGACAGTTTTCAAGAAGGTATGATTCTTCCAAGAAACAAATTGTGAATTTTCTCAGAAAACATCTTAGAAAAAAACAAACAAACAAGAAACACAGTCAGAGCATTACAGAACACAAAGTGTATGAAAACAGGACGGAAACTCTATTAATTAGGTTACATGAAGTACCAGAATAGCATTTTAAAAGCCACTTTTATTTGACCTGCTGGTTTTTCTAGGACATTTCCATTCATTTAAAATGTTTGTTTTCAGGATAAATAAACACATTATGAATCAGTCCAAATCAGATGGGGCCAATGCATCCTAAAAATAAAAGAGCATTATATATGTATGGCTCAAGGACAAAATCAGGGTGACCTCTAGATTTGTATCATTTTGTTTGTGTTTGGTTCATGTTCCCTGATTAGTTTCGAACCAGTAATTCAACAATTACCTCTGATGCACAACTCTGACCTTTGCTGGCATTTTCTTTACCTGTCTCACTTAACACTCCACAGAATGTTTCCTTTCTACTGGTTTAAGATAAGGGGAAGTAATAAAGAAGTAAATTGGAGCCTGTTCATTTCGTATTTAACGTTGTTGAAGCCAGAAGAAAATCGGATGCATATCTGCTGCCCTGTGGATAGCGTTCTTGCTACTGGGAATGAGTTTATGCAATTTGTTCTACTTGACCTTTCACCTTACAGATAAAACACATCTGGCTGCCGCCCCTAAGGCTGCTTCTTGTTGGCTAAACTCACTGTGTGTGCGTGTGCTTGTGTTGGACTTCAAAAAGGTTTTCACTGATCAGTAAACAGAGTGTTTGGTGACACATTTGAGCTACTTACAATCCGCATTCTCTCTTGAGACAGATGTGGTTGACCATTTATGCATATCTGGCACTGACACTGGGAAAATTATGCACTTTTTTTTCCAGAGCACTGACTGATTCAAAACAAAATTTGGCCTGAGCTCTCAGCTGGCACGCTACCAAACGAAGGGCTCCAACGATAGGCATACTTGAAATGCACATTCTTTTAGGATCCCACACTATCACCCATGACTTAGATCTGAGATTAGAGAAGCAAAAACATTTTTTTATTTTTTAATCTTATAATATATATTATCTTATATATATATATGTTGGAAGATGTATCATGACTATATTCCAGGATGACAATTCTAATATTCATCAGGGTTAAAATTGTGAAAAAATGGTTTTGAGAGCATGAAGGATTTTTTTAACATTTCTGAGCCCATACCTTAAATTCATTGAAAGTCTTTGGGATGTGCTGGAGGAGACTTTACAGACTGCTCACCTCTTACATTGTCGATAAAAGATCTTGTCCAAAAATTGAGGACCCTCTTGATGGAAATAACATCACAACATTTATTTCCATCATCCATTTATGGTCGTATGGTTTGTAAGTTGAATACGGTGTAGGACGTAGCATAAACGTTTTGAACTGTGAGAGGCAGTTAAGTTGAATATGGAAGGCGGTCAGGTGAAAGCTAGATATTTTACTTTATAACATATTAAATATGGATATTTTTCTTACAAAACGCATCAATTTGCTTGAGAAAAGAAGGTTGGATGCATCAGGATATTCATCAATATAACTCCGATTGTATTCATCAGAAAGAAGAAACTCATATACACCTAGGATGGCTTGAGGGTGAGTAAAGCTTTTTCATTTTAAAGTGAAATAATCGTTTAAATATTTTCCTATTAAAATCCAAACAGTGACTTTTTTTGCGGGGGGGGGGGGGGGCAGTGTATTTTAACGTGTTTTCAAGACACCAAGTTGATTCAATCTCTTTGTGTATGAAATAACTGGTCAGATTCTCCGTAATGTCATCTCAAAGAGGGAGGCATTTTTTCATGTGTGTGCGTATGTGCTCTGGGAGAATGAGGGGGGAATGGAGGACATGATTTCCTTTTCCACACAAGGAATGTCTCCATAAGAGTTCCTGTTTGGAAAGTGGTTCTCTCATGCTGGTAGAAAGCCAAGAGCTGCTTATGCTCTGATGAGCCCATAGTGATAAGGAGAAGCGCAGCCAAATCTTCAGGAAGGTAGATTATCCAACCAAACGCTGGCAAACGCTCAGAGCATGAGTGTTTTATTTGTTAGAGAAAGAAAGAGGCAGACTGCTAAAGTCAGGTGAAGAGACTGAAAAAAAATGATGACAAAGAGAGCCAGACTGAACATTGGGGGGCGAAGGGGGAGAGAACGAGAGAGAGAGAGAGAGAGAGAGACTTCTTTAGTCTCACTCTACAGCATAGAGCTTTGCTGAATCCAGGGCAAGCTTCACAAAAGGTTGCAGAACAAAGGCCTGCGAGCTAAGTGTGTGTGTGCAGGAGAGTATGCATATGCGCGCAGGCAGTGTGGTGGGAAGGCTCAATCCCATGGTTTGTTAACTCAGAGGCGCACTGCAACTTTAAACAAGAAAACGAGACGCTTTGCGTCAGCTGCCAGCTCTCCTGCTCTCACTTTCAGATGTTGTTTCTCTCTTTGAAAAAGAGAGTGCTTGCTTATCTTTCAAATTGTCATTCACAGTTCCTAAAAGGTTTATCAAAACCAAAGTCACTTGAAAACAATCAAGCATGACAGACCAAGAATTGTGGCACATTTGCGATCAGAAAAAAACTCAAATCCAGCTCTTTGAGCATAGGTCACCTTTAGATGAAGGAATGAGAGGTTTAGAGACTTTGTAATGCTTTCATGTGGTACTTCTGACAACAGCGGTTTATACAGAGGACTATAAATCACTCTATGTGGTCAGGGAGATCTTAGTCTCGCAAAGCTAGACATTAAGCTGTCTTACTGACATTTAGGCCAACCGCAGTTTATTTTGCTTACCATTAAAGGGTGGGTACTTCTGAAATCATACCACAATAATATAGTGCAATGCAAAGAATTTCAGTCCATGTAAAAGTAATAAGAGAATTTTATTTCACTTATCAACAACACAGAATATAAAGTTATTTGTGAATATGCACCTCTAAAAAAAAAAAAAGTGCTTCCTAGCAAACTGTTAAAAATCTGTGCATACAACTTCCGGAAGTTGTGTCAAACCAGTCAGTTTGGAACAAAATTCAGAGTTGGCTTCTTTTCAATTCACGATGTGGAGTTATATTAATATCCTGACGCATCTAAGCTTTATAATGGCAGTAAACGGGACCAGCGAGTATAAACCAGCACCAGCAAATAGATGCTGACACGACGTCAGTTACGCTTTCTTCCTAAGTAGCTTCCGGTCCGTCGGAAGCTTGATATTTTACTTTATAACTTGCTAAATATGGATATTTTTCTCACACAAACACATCACTTCACTTCAAAAGTTTTTTTTTTAACCCCCCGGAGCCATGTAGGGTACAATTTCTTTTGATGGATGCACTTTCTTGAACTTTATACTGGTTGGTCCCATTCACTGCAATTGTAAATGTGTCAGGATATTAATATAACTCCGATTGTGTTCATCAGAAAGAAGAAAGTCATATACACCTAGGATGGCTTGAGGGTGAGTAAAGCTTGGGGTAATTTTCATTTGAAAGTGAACTAATCCTTTAATTATTTTTACCTCAATAAACTCTTAATTAACGCTTAGTAATAGTTAGTATGTAGTTGCTAAGTTTTGAATTGGTAGGATTTAGGGATATAGAATATGGTCATGCAGAATAAGGAATTAATATGTACTTTAAAAGTACTAATAAACAGCCAATATCCTATTAATATGCTTGCTAATTAGCAACTAGATAATAGCCAGAATTGGACCCTATAAACTAAAGTGTTACCAAATATATATTCATATATCCATAGATGTATCCTCAAGGCAAAAATGTTAAAATAAGACTTTATTGAGCCTACATTCAAAGGTTGCCATGACAAACTTCACATTTAAATTCATTTTAATTCTGCTTCTTGCATTCAAAATCAAATTTGCTGCTTTGATATCCAGGAACTGAATTGGAATTTAAAAGGCATTCAGTTCTGAATGGTGCACAGACCTGTTTTCAGTATCCTCAGTGAACGGACTGCGTTTGATCCATGTGCTTGCCGTCTAAGGTTAAGGAGGCTTCAACTTATTTGGTTGATATTTAGACTGAATTGAGCAGTAGAATCTCACTAGGTTCCAGTGGGTTCCAGTTCAATTTGACTGATTAGTGCATTGACGAGAGCAATGCAATCAAGCGGAAAAATCAATCCCCGTGAGCTTGATTCATTTAACAGAGGACCCTTAGAGGACTCTTGCTCTGTTTGCTGGTGACTCAGCTGGTTGCGAAGCACACAACCCTACATGAACTGTGAAAAAAATAACTGAGGACAATGCTGAAGTTCTGGATGTTTTTTTTCTTCTACATGCCTATTACCCGTTTTCTTCCCAGATGAAGTTCTCAGTAAATATCCATCTGGCACTCGTTGGGGAGAGGAACAAGATGCTTTACGTGTTTATCACTTTCCTCCACACCCTAAGCTCCATTATGATGTGTCTGCAACAGTTTGATAGGGCAAGAAACCTTCACATTAGACTCATATTATTACATGTGATAAGTGTGAGACTCAGAATAGCAGAGGAGGGAGAGAGAGAGAGAGAGAGAGAGAGAGAGAGAGAGGAAAAGAGAAGTGTGGGTGGGAAAATGCATTAAAGCCAGAGACAGAGGCTGAGAAAGGCAGAGAATGGGGGACAATAGGTTAAGTGGGATTGGATAATGGAGAGTGTTTCATCAGAACATGAGGCGAGAGACAGAATCAGGAAAGATGGCAGGGGGTTGTTGCTGAGGTGAGAGAAGACCAAGGCTTTTTTTGGCTTCAATAACAAGCGGGGTGACATTTTATCACAAGCAAAACCTTTCATGATGGTATTAAAGCTATGGTGTTCGAAAGACTGATCAAGCAGGCAACCTCAGGCAAGCAGCTAATGTCAAAAGGAACCATATAGAGGTTTTCCAAGAAAAGCACTTTTACAGTCCAGATAAAAGAGACTTGACCTGAAATGGCTTTAATGAACCTAATGAACTCAAACTAAAGTAGTGGCTGAGTACAAAAAAATGTACACAGAAGATACAGTATATCTTTACTGTTCTTTGCAATTTATGATGAAATCATTGCTGAAGTGTCAGGAAGAATGACAAAAACACCCGAAAACCTTTACTAAAAGATTTATAGCTGAAGTTATAGCTTAACAGACAGCAGTGTTTCTAAAAGAGCAAACAAAACAAGACTATGCTTGATCTCAAGCAGGCTTGAAGAAGTACTCTTGATATGCATCAAATATCAAATGTGAATTTGTATAAAATAAGATTTTGTCCCGTAGCTCTTATAGGAATTGCAACTGGACTTGCATTCTGAGAATGATTGTGTGAACCCTTCCCAAGTTTTTCTTTAATTGTCATGGAAAAAATATCTCCATTTGACTTAATAGTTAAAAATAAACTATAAATATATATACAATGGTTTCTCAACAGCATGCCCCAAATTATCTTGTATTTAATGGAGAATCTTCCTTTAATCCTTCAAAATGTCAATTTGCTTAACAAAGCTGTTTTTGTGACAGGTGGTGACAATTCCCCGCTAGTTTATAAAGTTTTAAATATATTTTTCTTACAAAAACCCACTTTGTTTCAAAAGGCCTTTATTAACCCCATGGAGTCGTATGGATTACTTTTACAATGGATAGATGCACTTTTTTGAGCTTCCAAATAAAGCACTCATTCACTACCATTATAAAGCTTGGAAGAGCCAGGATATATTTTAATATAACTCCGATTGTGTTCGTCTGAAAGCATATAGACATATACATCTAGGATAGAGCTGAGTAAATCATTTTTATTTTTGGATGAACTATCCCTTTAAGGCTGGTAAATGTTCTTAATTCAGTCACCAGTGAAAGGAAAAAAATTGGAATCTGATCTCGAGACCTTTGCATTATATTAATAGGTTCCAAATTTTCAAATGAATGATTATCGCTCTCACAAATTACTCTAATCTGGAGCCATCACGGCGTGGTCTTGCATGAACAAGGGCATAACATGAATTCCTTGCATAAACATAAATCATAAGGTACATGCGAGGGTTATTCCCACTGAGGAAGGAAAGAGGTCAATTTGTCTATATAAATCGACAAAAAGAAGCAGAGCTCAATTACACAGCCCAGAGCAGTACATGATTCCAGCGAAGGGTGGTATTATTTGTATTGCAAATTAGTGCAGTACTTCTATTGGAGTACACGTTTGCAAGTGACTATTTTGCCAAGAACTAACCCCTCAGGAGAGTTCATTTGGCTGTAATTGAAACACCACCTGCAGCTTTGAGTGAAATCATTAACAAAGGTCACATGTGTCTGCAGTAAGATTACCCCACACATGATGTTAGCATTGACTTGCTAATCCACCTGGCCGAGCTTCGCCGGGGGTTGGAGTTTGCCCTTTCCCGTCAATAAGGGGATTTTTGGCACAGCGTGTGTGTATGCTTCATGCATTAAACAGTTCTGCTCCGGGTCTGCTATTGGACTCAAGCTTTAAACCCGTTATAGCTGTTCAGCATTTCCATTAGGTGAGCGATGCGCTCACTCATGTTGCAATGGAATGCAACAGCTTGCTAGAGTGTGCAACAACATCTAGCTCTGGATTTACAGCTCACATTGTCATCATTAGACTGCTGTTTTGATTTATTGCATAATATTATGTAGAGAGAGAAGTCATATCTGATCAGAATGAATTTAACAAAGTAAACAGCAAGTTAATGCAACAGTTACTAACAATTAGAGTCATTGTAACTTTACTAGTTAATTAAAAGATATTAATGTACAGTACCCGTCAAAAGTTTGGAATAATTATGATTTTGTTTATTTATTTGAAAGAAGTCTCTTATGCAACCCATGGGTAAAAAAATACAAAAACCAAAATAATTTTCTATTTTAATATATTTTAAATGTAATTTATTCCTGTGATGGCAAAGCTGAATTTTCAGCATCATTACTCCAGAAATCATTCTAATATGCTGATTTGTTGCTGAATTACTATCAGTTATTATCAGTGCTCAGTTATTAATAATGGTTATTATTATTGTCATTTTTTAACATTTTGTGGAAACCGTGCAAAATGTCTCTTTGATTCTTTGATTAACAAAAAGTTCAACAGTATTATAAACATCTTTACTGTAACTTTAGATCAATTTAATATGTCCTTGATAAATAAATATTTTAAATAAAAAAAAAAAAAAAAAAAATCATTTTAATAATAGTGTATATATACAGTACAAAAAAAGGCATACAAAATCACTTTGGTGCTCCAATTCAGATCTAGGTGAACAGTGATTATACAGTTTGGAGGAAAACTGTTAAAATGACAGTGCCTGCAGCTTCCCCTGCTGGGTTTCAGATTGAGACGAAAGTGAGTGAGCGAGAGGGGCTGTGTCGTGGCAGGCTCGCTGGAGCGAGTCACTTCAACTATAAAACATGCGCCCAGGGCAGGTCATGCGTTATGCATTGATCCATGTAACTGTGGCAAGAAAACACCACATGGCAATTCCCTGCTGCTGACAAATCCGTTCTTTTTAGACTGGAAAAGTGGTCGGCGTGGCATGGCATGGTCCAACAGCCGTAAAATCTGACTCTCTTACATTAATAGGGCACATTCTTTGAAATGGCAAAGAAATTTGCTTACAAAATGCATCTGAACACATTTTCATCGTGATACAAGAGATAACTATGTTAATACTTTCCTTTTAATACAAACAAATACTACAGGCAAGTTGCTTAAACTTAGCTAGCAAATTAAAACTGTGTCTTAAGAAGTTTGACAACTAGAAGTTAACAAAGGGGTTATCCGTTTTACTTTTCTCAAGTCAAATTACTGATCTACCTTTTTAGGTAACTGAGTTTAAAAAGTTCTGAGCAGTCTTGAAGAAAAAAAATTAGTTGACTAATTTTAAAGACTAGTAAACAATGCAAACAATCATTACTCACCATTATCATTAATTCATGTCAGATAGGCTTGCCGAAAGGAAGGGTTTAGAGAGACTTAATCTTTGATTGAACCGTTTTCAGACTCTTTGATAAATTAGGTGATGTGCAATATATATTATGAGATTTTTTGACCTTGGATGCTTGTAAATCTATTGTAGGAGACCTTCAAAACAAAATTGGGAACTTTTAAAATGGCATAATTGGGGCACTTTAAGACATCTCTAAAGTTTCGGTGACTTGAACACTAGCTGAGGAAGAATCCATAGGATCAATACCATGTGAGCCACATTAAAGTTTTTGATCCAATTTGCTAGAATCCCATATGTAATATCTCATATTTATAGGTGTAGACTGGACTTTGTGGCGTTTCTTGTCCAGCCGGAGTGAGTGGAGGATGCCTTTGCATTTGCAGGATTCACAAAGCGCTTGTAAATCTCTCAGCGTTACTAATGCCATACAGATGTGCGGTGAGTGAGGTTTGTGCTGAAGCTAAGAACAAGTCCACGGCCGACCGCAGCAGATGAATCGCACTTGGGTGGGCGGTTTATTGATCTGGTGTCAGAAGCAGATTAGACTATGTTAAGGTTACACACACTCCTGGATGGGATAGATTAGAAAGAAATGGACACCATTTCGCCTCAGCCGTAGGTCCTGTCAAGTCACAATACAATAAAGCATAATGTTGCCGTACAACACAGTTCATATCAAGTTTCAATGTTTGAAAGTCATACTGGAAAATAAAAGAAATGAAATAAAAAACAAACAAACAAAACTAAAAAAATTATATAATTATAATAATCATCAAATTTTCTTAGTACTAACAAAAACAGTGCAATGTTATCTCTAGGAAACCATTTTAACCTCAGTGTTAAGTGGCAATAAATTATATAGAACATTATCTACGGGATGGGAGGGTGCAGCTAGTTTATTTTTACGTAACGCAGTTTCATTCCTCCTGTGCAATCCTGAAGATAACAACCACTGAATAATGAACAAACATGGTTCCAGGCCTATATGAAGGTTAGAGAAGGGTGAAGCAATCACTAAAGGTTCAAAAGTCAGCAATCACCTTGAGAGTGTAATGGACTCTGTAATAGTCCATTCACAGATTACATAAGAAGGACCAGTGGAACCAATAGCAACAAATTCCATCAAAGTATATTAGCATCTTATCTCACTTGACACACTTTCCAGGGTTTGATTTCTGAGTACCAAGTTATTCATTCCACAAGAATGCTACACAGCCAACATCTTTTACACCTCAAGAGCCGAAGATCATGTAGTGTTGCTATGGAGTGAGCCAAAACACACAAAGTAATTAAGTAATAACATGAATTAAAATCACATTCACACCATTCATTAGTTTCAAACAGAGTTAAAGTCTTGATTTACTCTACCATTCAAAAGTTTGGACTTTTTGTTGTTGTTGTGTTTGTCTTTTTAGTTCACCCCAAAATTAAATTTCTGTCATTAATTACTTATCCTCATGTTTCAAACCCGTAAGGCATTCTTTCATCTTCGGAACACAAATAAAGATCTTTTTAATGAAATCTGAAAGCTTCCTGTCTCTCCATTGACAGCCTATGCAACTACCACTTTCAAGCCCCAGAAAGGTAGTAAAGACATCCTTAAAGTAATCCATGTTACTCCAGTGCCTCAAAAAAACCCCCAATTTACTACTTTATTTATAAAATGTTAATCTGCAATTCTTGCAACAACGTCTGCTCTAACGTCAACAAAACACGCATGCGTTGTGGTGCTCTCGTGAACGTGTAAACCACTGGAGTCACATGGATTACCTTTTTAATGTCTTTTTTTTTTTTTTTTTTTACCTTTCCAGGGCTTGAAAGTGGTAGTTGCCTGGGCTGTCAAAGAGACAGAAAGCTCTCAGATTTCATTAAAAAGATCTTCATTTGTGTTCGGAAGATGAACTAAAGCCTTAAGGGATTTGGAATCACATGAAGGTGAGAAATTAATGACAGAATTTTCATTTTTGGGTGAACTAACCCTTTAAGTGCACATTGTCTTGCTTCAAATAACAGAATTCTGGTGGAACTGACAAGGCGAGGGAAGTCCTTGACAATCCCAGGAATCCTTGGGAGAGACATGAAGGAGGGAGAGAGCAGACAGCAGCAGGGTGACACATTCTAATGATGTGCCGAGTTGATGAGACCTCCTTACACATTGCCCTCATTGTGTGTGCGAGTGTGTGACATTGACAGAATATGTTTGCAACCTAGAAATTTACAATCTGTTTGTTAGCATGTTAGCTGCAGATGAAAGTGTGATATGATTGATGGATTTGACTTTCAAAATGTAAATTGGACTGAATGTGTTGTCTTGTCTGTTTCCAGAGCACCGCGTACACTCCGAAACCTAGTGAGCTGCCTATCTAGACAGCATTTTAAGGTCTCAAAAACAAGCATCTATTTCAAAAGTTAGGTAACAACGTTATGGTGCCTTATAAGACGCATACATTTGGCCAGTGTATCCTTCACTGAAAAGGCAATCCTAGAATGCAGTGCAATGGGGAAAAAAATCCATTCATGATGATTCTATATATTTAGATGCATATTAAAATATTGTTCAGACAATAAATATTAATAAACACAGTCAGTCAATATAATTTAAAACTTTCTGAATTATGTACACTATCATTCAAATGTTTAGGGTTGGTAAGATTTTTTAATGTTTTAGAAAGAAGTCTCTTATGCTCACTAAGGCTGCATTTAATTGATCAAAACTACAGAAAATTGTGAAAAATTATTACAGTAAAATGGCTATTATTCTATTTTAATGTATTTTAAAATGTAATTTATTCCTGTGATGGCAAAGCTGATTTTTAGCCACTATTAACGGCAGTCTTCAGTGTCACATGATCCTTTAGAAATCATTCTAATATGCTGATTCGCTGCTCAAGAAACACTTCTTATTATAATCAATCTTGAACATAGTTGTGCTGCTTAATATCTTTGTGGAAAATGTGATACATTTTTTTCCAGGATTCTTTTATGAATAGAAAGTTCAAAAAGAACAGGATTTATTTGAAATCTTTTGTAACATTAGAAATGTCTTTACTGTCACTTTTCATCAAGTCACCCTTGCTGAATAAAAGTATTCATTTCTATTATTCTGCAGGACAGTATGAAAAAAATCAGCATAAGAAAACTGAAAAACATGCACGTATTATATTTAGAGAATACAGTACGGCTAATTCGCATCTCTGGGCCTTGTCTGTAAAAAACAAACAAAACAAAAACAATGTTTAAAAAAAGAAAAGGACTAAAGCAATGTACCAAATCAGTCACTTTTATGAGGCTGCATTAGGATGATAAATAGACTCACTAAGTTTTGTAACAATGCTTGCATGTTGTGTGTGTGTTGGCTGCTTCTGTCTATACAGATTACCACCATCATACTGTGTGTGTGTGTGTGTGTGTGTGTGAGAGTGTGTGCAGTGAGCAGATGTAATGCACACCACTCAGGCAGTGAGAGCTGTACTGCAGGAGTCACAGAGGGCAGTCTAGGGGGTGACAAGCTAACACATTCAGCCATGCACATGTAAGGAGATCTGTCTCTCTACTACACCATATCCCTTTGGGCACTGGGGCAGTCTATGTGTGCATGTGTGGAATGAGAGAAAAGACACGAAGCCAAGCATGTGACAGCTCCTCAACCTTGCAAACTATGAACAGATAACAAGGCAGTGGATGGAGTGAATGGACACAAGGCTTTATCAATGCTAAGCACTGTATAGGAGCTTAGAAAACGAACAAAGAAGACTAGGTGGAAAGGTAGTCCTCAAATCTACGAGATTAGTGAATGAAATGCGAAGTCGGTTGAAGTAGCCTCTGCTCAAGAGCGAGTGTTGCTTTAGACTGACTTTACCAGCTTTTTTCCTGAGCTGATAGGTCAGCGTATTGTTAGTGCAAAACTTTGAAGCAGTCAGGTAGCGCAACACTTGCATACTCCTTTGAACTAGAGAGGTCAGTTTAATGGTTTTTCAGTTTTTTCCAACCATCTCAAGCTTATTCAGCAAAGCATAAGCATTAAAGGGGACTAATTAAAAGTCTTGATTTTGTTTTTGAGGAATGTGTTTTCAAGCTTGAATGTTCACATAGTTTACATTGTTGCGGCACCTTTTTTCCCAGTCTGTCAGTAACGCTCTGTTTAGTTCCTGTCTCTATGAAGCCCGTCTTTCCCAAAAGCGCAGTGAGCTTTGATTGGTCGCCTCGACCAGTAGGTCGTGACTGGTCAACGGCTTCGAGCGTGTTTCAGAAATGTCCCACCCCTTACCGTAACCTTGAGTTCCAACACTTTACAACATTTTTGGACATCATCACGCAAACGTCTCCTTTTGTACCTAAACTAAAGACCGATGTAGTTCAGAAACATGTAGAAAGCAAAATGAAAGCATGCACAACTGCACCGTTGTTACCTCAGCTTATAGAAAGAGCGGTAGGAATGAAGAGAAGCACTTTGACAGGTTGGCATGCTGCCTCAGTGGCTTCCAATTCCCCCGGTCTCTTCCAGCAGAACTTCGCTCTACCAACAGCAACTTGTGCTGAAATATTATTAATCTCTGACATTTGTTTCAAATGGAAAACAAATGCTTCTCAAAGCAGCGGTTTTTCATAGCTGAGATTTATGGTGTGGTTTAGAAAGCTGGTGGTGAGATCGAATTCTGAAAATGACACTTTGCTACGTTGACTTATGAAGCTTACACACAAACGAGGGCTCTTGAAAAGCTGAATGAATCTAAGAAAGAAGCCTCTGGCACAAAAATAAAAGCCATCTTCTTTTAGGCAGGAAATACCTTCAATGGAGCAAACAAAGGGAGTATATTCAGATTACAGTCAAGCTACTTGAACTTGACACCTCGGCTAATTGTTACCGTAGCCTTGGGAGTAAAGCCATCCAGCGCGAGATTGAGCGGAGCGTAAAGTGCCTTTGCAATCTGAGAGCGAACGATGGGACAATGGCTTATAGACACTCACTCTCTCTCTAAAATGCAGTAGTGTACCAAACATCGACCTTGTTAGATAGGCAGGGGTAATAGTTTCCATTAGGTAGGCTGATAGCAAACGTATGCTGCGAGTGAGAAGTGATTTAACACACTCTCTGGGATGTACTACTTTAATTTCTCCGTTTAACAGGAGCGATTTAACGGATGCTGCTTACGCCAATTAGAGTGCATCCGGAAGCTCGGCATGTGGGAACTGTTGATGCAAGCGCTCTCAATGGGCTTCTGTAGCTCTCTATAGCTCAGATGCTTTATGCTTTTCGCTCTAGTTGTCATGTGAATGAGAGAAAAACCTCCATAGTATGAGACATCACAAGGACTTTTACTTGCAACCAAGTCCAGACAAGAGCTCTTCCTCTACCGAAGTAATAAATAAAGGTTCATTACATCCTCAAAATCGACAAATGAAGAGACAAAGATTCAACAGACAATCAGAGGGAGACTGAAAGGGACAGATGGCACAAAAGAAACCTCACTTGCACAGTAAGTGGAGAAGCCAAGCCTCGGAGAGGAACAGATTCATTTCTGCTTTAGGGTTATTCATGTGCTCAAGTACCGGAATCGCACCACTTAAAAGGAAAAGAGATTGAATTTTCTATTAGTATGGCACACAGGGGGATCCTGTGTGTGGGGTGAACACATTGTCCTTGTTCTGTCAGCAGTAAACGCAGTGCAGGTCAGAACAGTTTGAGGCAATGTGTCACATAGATTTCACCAGCCTAACGTAATGACATCTGACAGCTGAGGAACAGAATCTCACCTTTAATGGCCAAGTATGAAATATTTAGAGTGTTACAATACTTTCTCCTATTCAAATTTAATGTACAACTATGAGTAGGCCATTAGTAAGTTACATTTCTGTAAAGTAGGGTTCATTTAATAATTCCGGAGACGTATGACGTTGGGTTCAATCAGCGGGTCCCACATTTGCACATTGATGCATTTTTTCCACAGATATTGGAACATCACATTAAAATACTCTGTCAGAGATTCTTGCAATATATTCAACGGTGCTGCAAAGCTGATACAGATTCTACAGCGCAAAACAGGTGGCGTGATCAGTTTAGTCATGTTCCCGAGCTTTTATGAACTGTTTTTTGTAGTTCAGTTCACCTCCAGAACGAGTGACTCATATGATTCCCAAATGAATGTCTCTTATGAGTCAGTTCTTTTTAATGAATCCAAAACATACAGCACAATTAGTTCGGTCTGATTCCCAAAATTGTGAATATGATTTTTTTTTTTTTTAATGAACTAACAATATACAGCACAATTTGTTCAGTCTGATTCCCAAATGGGTGACCCATATGAGTTGGTTCTTTTTTCAATGAACTAAAAACCTACAGTATGAGCATCTTAGTCCGATTCCTGAATCAATGACTCTAATTAGGCGGTTCTTTTTAGTGAATGAATCGTGTATAGTACATAACTTAATGACAGCGTTTAGTTGAAGATACAAATTACGTATTTTGTCAGTATCTCACTATTTGCCAATGGAATTACACCTCTTTCCTCCCAAATATTTAATTCTTTTTACAATACTAAAAGAACTGTAAATTTACAGGCATTGTTAAATCCAGAAAGCACACCACAAGCTATATCTATCATAATGACAATTACAGTTATCGTTCACACCAACTTGCTAAATTTTAATAATCGTTCTAATTTTATGAGAGTAGGGAAATCCCACAACACAGCCATAACAACAACGACTCTTTTGACTTTTAACCACTTAGCAAACCCCCAGAACAGCCTTGTAACCACCTAGAATACCTTAGCAACGCCCTGGTAACCCTAGCCAGCATTGTGACGTCAACATTGCACAGAGAGGAACCACTCATATTTGCCAGTGTTTTCCCCCTCATACAATTGAAGTGTAAACGCACCCCTCAGCCACAGAAAAGTTCTTATTCTATGGAATCAGAAAAAAATCCTGGTCAAAATTCATCAATTAAATCTTTAGAACTGGCTTCAGGATGGGTTTGTGCTTAACTGGTTTGGGAAAAGAAATCATGCCTTTTTCATATTTAATAATTTTTGCTATTCCAATTGGTGTTACTAGAGGCAAAATGACACCTTTAATGAGAAAGTGACAACTGGAAATATTAGTACCTTGTTCATGCATTTACGAGCTGTTAAAATTTGATTTGAGCTGCAGAACACCAGCAAAGCTAATTTGGTCACTCACTGTTACGAGCTTCCTGCTAACAATACAACGCAAACAACAGTTAAAAGATGAGACATATCTGGACTTTAATGAGGAGCTCACAGCAGAGTGTCAGAGCCGCTCATAATTACTGCACACGGCACAGAATGGAGGGAAAAAAAGCCTCTTGAAACACGACCACATTCATGCAGTTTTGTCAGCTGAATACATTTAAAAGGCACAAATGTCCCCTCAGCCGCAGGTGAAAACTATTAAAAACTTGGCTGGAAAACGCTCAAGCCAGCATACATTGTGAAGCACCAGCCTGGCTCCCAGGGGTGGGCATCATAATGGGAAATATAGGCACCTCTTTACCATGAAAAACGACGATTCAACAGAGTGTCACTTAATCAATGGTGGACCCCACAGGGAAGAGGCGGCTACTGCCTGTGGACTCCCACGAGCTACTGAGCAATGAAGTGAGAATAAAAGATGGAGGGATGAAGGAGGGGGGTTTGATAGAGGTCGGACAAATGATTAGGCTCCCAAGGTGCTGCTGGAGAGCTCGCTCGGCTCCTCTCGGAGGGAGCTACTTTAACGACATCATCCATCCTCAATACAGTGCGGCAGAAAAAGAGAGAGAACACAAAAAGGAGAACTGTGAAGAGATGGTGAGACGGACAGAAATAAAGAGCTCTAGTTACAGACCGAGACAGCGTCTGTCTCCAAGGTATCAGACAGACTCAGTCAGAGAGTGAACAGGGTAGACAGCCAACAGGAACACACGGCATACAACAGCATTTCGTCCAAGCTGTTCCTCGCTTTAACAGCTACCAGACTGTCAATGACAAAGTCAATGTGAAATGCCATTTGTAGCCTATTATACTTCCATACTGAGACATATTTCTCAATAGAATTCTGATAGAACGGAAAAATGCAGGGTGGGACTTAACCATCAAATTGATTATAGCATGAAAAGTGAGATACATACCAGAACGAATCAAGAACTGAATACGATCGTGTGGATCTCCTCCCTTCCTTTAAAACAAGTGGCCTCACTATTGACAAGAGCAGAACAAAGGGTCAAGAAAGTCAAGTTCACCTTTAAGAGCATCTTGATGTTTCCCAGCGTCAAATTTAGTATTATTTGCTGACGATGCTTGAAATGAACTACTGTATGGAAACAATTAGAGAAGGACTTTTCTTAATGGCTTTGCATGTTTAAAGTGAACTTGTTTCCTCCTTCGAAGTTGTCGAAACCCAATTTCACAGGAAAATGGAACTATTAACTAGCATTAATCATAAAAAGATCGATCTTATTTTATTAATGACAACGATTCGCCCGTGTCAAATATTCAGTTTAAAGTTGAGATATAAACACTGATGTCTACCATAGTGATCAAGTATCAATTACATCTTACGCCACTAGGTGGTCACTGAATCATTCATTCGTTGTTCAAAACACTGATTCATCCAGTAATGAAACATTTATTAATGAGTCATTGAATTAATTCAAAGCCTTTTTTTAAAAGTCATTGAATTAATTCAAAGCCTTTTTTTCAGCAATTAATATTTTGTCAGATAACAAAATTGTTATCTTGTATTTTAATAACCATGGCAGAATCGTGATCTCTATTGCAAACCAAATAAATCGTGATTCGCATTTTATCCAGAATCATGGAGATCTAAAATTTTGAATCAATTTGTAAAATTTTTAGTAAAAAGTAAGCCTGAGAGTCACAACCAGCACTGGGGCATAAGCAGATAGATTCATACAAAACCGGCCAAAAAGAAAAAGAGAGATTGTGTTGGTTGTTGCTTTATTTTAAAGCTCTTTCGTAGATAAACGTCTGTTAAAGTGAGGTGTGTTTACAGTTAAACTGTCTGCTTTCTGAAAGGACAGGCAGAATCTTACCACCTTATCTCAATTTCCACTTGCACATTACACAATCCTCCATCTATCTGCCTGACAAGTGCTTCCCTGTTTATCTCGCTTCTCCACGATTGACCTGTTTTCACCTGATCCTCTATTCAGGACTGATCAATAAAATCAATCAATTGTACTCAAAACAGATGCAAGTGGAGCTGATCTGATCAAAACTGGATTTGTATAATTGATAGTAAATCTAAAGCAAGAAACAACTTTATGCATTACAAAATAAGCTTTAAGAGCTTCACATGCAATTGAGCAATCTTTTAGAAGCACAAAACAATAATTTAGCACAGCGAAAATGGCAAAAATACATGTCTTTAGTTATCTTGACAGCTGGATGGTAGCAGAAACTTTTTCTCCAGAGCAGGCTGTAACTAACATTTCCTGTTGATCTACCCCAACCCCCACTTTTTTCGCTATGTCAAACGACCACCTCCTACTCCTTGACTTCCAAGGAAATGACAATGTGCAACAAGCTAATCTCTCACTCATCAGAGTGGAGCACTAACACACGAGGGATCGAGTTCACTGCAAACAGGATGCATGTAAGTAACAGTAGCATCACAGACAGCAGAAACTCACTGCAAAAGATCAGTTTGTATAGATAAAAACCTAAAAATCTCTCTTAAGTGCCACAGTAATGGAGACATTTTCTTGAACGGTTATTTCTTTAAAGACATACTGTATATGACTGTTTTGTTGAGTAAGCCTTTAAACACACACACACACACACACACACACACACACACGTATATATACACACACACATATACATATATACACACACACGGCATAATGGACAAAGCGCATATAAAACAAAATACAAGTAGAACTTTTTTATTGCTATATTTTGCAATATAAAATCAAAAATCAAATAAAATCAAAATGCAAATATATATATATATATATATATATATATATATATATATATATATATATATATATATATATATAAATAACTTCCCAGAACTACAAAATTGAACAGTTGAAAAAAAAAACTAAAAAAAACTATTTTCAACAGCATCGGCACTGTGAAACGAGCAACTGCAGCAGTGCCACAAATAAAACCATCATTTTCACAATATAAATCCTTTGATAGACTTAAGGATACATCCGTTACTCTTAGTGTGAAGGAATGGTAATATCCAAGCAATGTTTCCACTACGGTCCTTCTTTTACCACAGTAAGAAGCGGGTCACCATCATCGTCACTGTCCAGTTCATCAGTGGTTATGATACGCAGTGGATTCCTCTGAAGGCACGAATCAAGTAGCTCTCTACTGGTTGCTGCTTTCGTGGCGTCTCTCTCTGTCTCAGCTGCACACCGATGGTAATAATCTCCCTCTCTCTTTCCCTCTCCCTCTCCCTCTCCCTCGGTGTTACTGCCGCTAATAGATAGTCTTCCCCGAGGCACATCCTCCTCAATCGTCAGCCCCTCCTCCAGCCTCTCTCCCAGCTCTTCAATCATCCTTCTGGACTCACGCAGCTCTCCACCGCCACACTGGAGCTCAACCCGGAGGGGGGAAGCTTCAGTCATGGCTTCTTCTTTCAGAAACTCACAGAAGACCTGAGGTTCAAGAGGTGCCGTCTGGCTATTTTCTGTCCTTTTTCCAGGTTGCGTTCCTTCATGCTGCTCTTCCTCCTCCTCAGATTCACTGTCACTGCTGGAGTCCTCTTCGTCTTCCTTCACCGCAAGTTCAGCAGCTTGTTCAAGTATCTCTAGCTCCAGTTCTAGATGGTTTTTCTGCAGTTTGGCATCACGTAGGGGTTCGGCTAGTGAGAGCACATGCTTGGATCTGGTGAAAAAACGAAAGAAACAATATTTAATTGAGTGGTAACACTTTATTTTACAGTGTCCTTGTTATACATGTTATAACATGTAGTTACTATAGAAATAACACAAAATTATGCATAATTGCTTGCATTAACCCTGAACCAAACCCTATTCCTAACCGTATAATAAGTACATGTAGTTAGTTAATATTACTCAGTACTTAAATGTATAATTACATTGTAACACCTTAAAATAAAGTGTAACCAGTTGAGCTCATCAAAAATTATGTATATTTTTCTCCATCTCTAAAGATCTTCACACTCTCATTTAAAAGAACAGCTTGGAGCAAAACCTTTAAAGGAACAACTTTGTACCTCTAAAAGGTTCATAGTATTAGATCATAGTATAATATTCACCTTTTTTAAGGACAGATAAGGTAAAAAGTTGTCCTTTTAAGGGTACTGTCCCAGTGACATTATTTTCTGACAGTGCAGGTCCAATTTTCTGTATTATGAAATTAAATGAGTAAAGCTCCAAAAATAAAACCGTACCATAAAAACATAACTCGGTTCATATGACTCGTGTGTGATATATTGCCCTCCACCTTAACTGTCAATGTCATTTGAACCATTTATATTCAAATAACTAATGTTTATCACCCAAATTTATCGTGTGGCTTAAGAAGGAAAGGAGCTTCCTAAAAGAAAAGTAGCTTTTAGTCATTTTTAGAGCTCACGAAAGAAAGAAAGAAAGAAATGAAGAAAGAAAGAAAATACAGGTTTAAAATGACATGAAGGTGAGTAAGTGACAGAATTTACCTTTTTTTTGCTGAATTAATCCTTAAATAATTAAATTTACAGACATGTTTTTTTTGTGAACCAAAAAATTGGATTTGGCTGTTGAGCAAAAAGTAGCAGAGGATATTTTTGTATTCAGTTCACAATACAGATGTCTCCATGGCTACTGTAGGAAGAACTCGAGGACTTCAGCGCATGCTTATCAGCTAGAGAAAACTCATTTTAAAACACACATCAAGCACGTTTTTATAGTGGCATAAACACGAACTAGAGAAACTAAACATGCCTGTACTTGGCCAGTAAATCAACTGAAAGACATATCAACAGACAAAGTTTACAAGGGGTGTAGAGGTAATCTGAAAATTAGGGAATCGTTTCTAATGAATATTAATAAGGTGATGCAACATTTAACCAGCAGCCATTGCAGAATTGCTAAAAAAGCCACCATAGGATTTTAGTTTGTGATACATGAGTATCATCTAACATTGGCAAATCAAAAAAAAAAAAAAAAAATCTCTCTCGCTCTCTCTCTCTCTATATATATAAATATATATATATATATATATATATATATATATACACACATCAGTATAATATTTACATGCATATGTATATATATATGTGCTCTCAAACCAATTAAATGCATCTAACATAAATGTTTGAAAATGCATACACACACTTTTTTTAGACGCTATTTATCGATATACTCTTATAAATACACTCAAACACACCATGATTAATCACACACACACACACACTGTGTACATAAAACATGTTTTTTTTTGTTTTTCAGAGCTTTTTTTGGTATTTGGATGTTTAATACCTCGACTATTTAAATTTTTGTTATTTTGTGAATATGTAAGGCAAACAATATTAAATGCCTGGACACCAAAATAAATACATCAATCAGGGTTTCGCTAACACCGCATGCTGCCACAAAGTTCCCCTGGGGATAAGCAATATGCAAAGCAACCTGACAAAGCTTCCCTCAGAAGAAAAAAAATATATTGCTACAATACACTCAATGCAAAGATCCCAGTACTACAAGGGGCCTTGAGGCATACATTATTCATGTAGCAAATGCGACCGGGTGCTGCCAAAACTCAAGTGGCTACTATTCAGAGTTGCGAGCCGCTCGAATCCTTCATCACCATGGTGATTAGCGAGCGGAGGGAGGGTCATGCTCCCCGACGGTTTTGAGGTTGTGGTCATTCACAAAAAGGATAAAGCGTACGAGTCTGAGCCGCCCCGTCTCTTTTGACGTGCGTCGCTGAACTCTGTGCTTCAATTAACACACTGCTGAGAACCAAGATGCCTCGTTATCGCCGCGCTGCCTAATGATGTCCCGGACCGCCGGCGGACAGGGATTCCTAGCAGGAGAGCAGCGCTACAGTCTCAGGAGGATACTGTGTACACAATGCTTTAGTCGCAAGAATGTTTGGCGCCTTCAGAAACTGTTTATCTGAGATAAAGAAACAGACCGTGATATGTCAAGGAGAAGTCATGGTTAGACGGAGAGGCAAAACTGGTTTGACACTTTTCAGCGGCTTTACAAGGTAAATGACGTAATACACAAACAGGCCTTGAAGGTGTTATAAATTCTTTTTTGAGAAAACCACAGATGAAATGTCTCTACAATCCCATAAATATTACTGAAATAGATGTCTTGAGAAAAGTAAATTTAAATATAAGTTCAAGGGAGCAGCTGGAACTTTAAGGCAATCTGAAATCTTAGCTAAACAGAAACTGCTAGTGAATCATTTCAGTCCATCAACAGGGAATCATCAGTCCATCTCTATGTTGTATCGTAGGTCTACACTACTGTTCAAAAGTTTTGTGACAATAAGATAAAAAAAAACGTATTCAGCAGAGATGCATTAAATTGATGAAAAAGTTACAGCAAGTAATTTTATAATGTTATATACAAATTTCCATTTCAAATAAATGCTGTTCTTTTGAACTTTATATTCATCAAAGAATCACAAATACATGAAGCAGCACAACTGTTTTCAACAAAGATAAGACATTATAAGAACAAAATATGAGCAGCAAATCAGCATATTAGAATGATTTCTGTAGGATCATGTGACACTGAAGACTGGAGTAGTGATGCTTAAAATGTAGCTTTGCCATCACAGCAATAAATTACATTTTGAAATGGAAGAGGTATTTTAAATTGCAATACTATTTCACAGCCTTCACTTAGAAACAGCATATTTTCCAAGACCTTATGAGAAAATAGGTCTAAAAATGGAATTGAATGACAGAGCACATGCGTTTGACCCAACATACCATGCTAATGAAATGGCAAAAGTAATAAAATTTGCTTGAAAATAATAATAAAAAAAGACCAGCATAAAGGGTCAATGTGATTATGCTTACTAACATAATCAGTTTACAATTTGTACTATTTTCAGAATCAAAGAAGATATAAAATCATCTGACCAGCTTCAAATAAATGAAAATGAAAGAAAGAAAAAGAGAAAATAAATTCTCAAATAATAATTGGCTGAATAAATCAAATCAACATCAAATATCTATAAATAATAGTCTAGACTAAAAGAATAAATGCTTCACTGGAATACATTTCAAATAATCGTCCAGTCACGGTTTTAAGTAATTTTTAGGAATGTTTTATTCCAGTTGCTTTCCTAAAAAACCCCACTTCTTTTTAACAACACCTGCTTCTGAGACAGTGAACACAGCTATATGACTGCTACAGGTCACTATAGTGTCAGCTGAGGCCCATAAGTATAATATTATCATATATTAGATAACAGATAAAAATAAAACTGACTTTTTTTTGACCCGAGCCCCGGTTAATTTCTGAGGCTGTTCAAAGATAATTCTCTGAAAAGCACCAAGCATCATGCGCTCTCAGAAGAAGAAAGAAGGTTCATAAAACTATTAAGCACTTCCTGGAGTAATGGGGTTGGTGGAAGTCCCGTAACAGTGGCGCGGCGCTTCAAACATTTGCCATATTCGTTTTCTCCCCGTGGGAAGTCATTATTGAGTTAGGATTGTAGAGGCTTGCTTGTTTTCTCTGTCTCTATCTCTCCCTCTCCTCCTTCACTTCTGCGGTGAGAGAATGCACGCTTGCGGTGGAAACAAAGGCCCCTTTTGGGGCGAAGGATAATGTTGTACACAATTCAGTCATTACGATGGCACTGTTGTGGTTCGCCTTAATTAACCGAGAAGGGGCGGCTTTCAAGGTTGGAAGAAGGGGGAAATAAAAACAAGCCTGCCGCAACAAAGACACACTAGAGGCAGCTTGAGAAAATAGTTGAGA
The DNA here is from genome assembly GCA_038088235.1 of Zacco platypus. NCBI lineage: Eukaryota > Metazoa > Chordata > Actinopteri > Cypriniformes > Xenocyprididae > Zacco > Zacco platypus. Next base: position 26,346,612 of record CM076074.1, read on the forward strand.
CCTTTGTGTCTAGAGAGAGATGGGGTGAACCTGTGGTGAATTACTCGTCTACTTTAAAGAAAGCTCTCAGACTGCGTCTACATTAAGCTCTTAAGATATACAAATCAAGGAAACATAAGGATGAAATGTACCTCTGCCTTTTCAATGAGATTAGTCTTTAAGAACATTTAAAACAGCATAAGACCATTTGAAACAGTATTTACACAGATTATCACAGATTCATGAAGCTAATGAAAGTAAATGATTCATTAAAAGACTGAGTTGTACACATTTCAGTCAACTCAAGTCCTTGCAAGTCCTTACAGTTTGCAAATTGGTGGCATTGTTTTATTCAGCCTTTTGCATATTAAAAGAAGAGAGGATTCTGGGAACTGGAAGCACTGTCACAGCTCAGACTGACAGTACAAGCCGAAGTGTTCAAATGCCGCTAAACCACACACTGAGAGTGAATATGATCCACTTATCTGTGTGAGCTCTAAGACCAGGATCACTTTCCTCACACCAGCGGGACACTTCAATCCTTTCCCCCCACCCACCCCTCTCCGTATCCCTGAGGCGTGTTCAAACAAGACTATGATACTATGTCCTGCAGAAAAAGGATAGTGTAAATGTGTAGAAAGGATATTTCTGTCATAGGACAGACAATGTAAGACTCATGGATAAATGTTTTAGTAAAATCTATAAGTTAAAAATCATAAGTTAAATCTGCACTTTATTTACAAAAGATTTTTATGGAAAGAAATGAACAATACTTAATCTTAATGAAAAGTAAAAAACTCAATTATTTCTATATAAATAATTTAATTTCTATCATGACAACTCTCTGAAAATTTTTAGTATGGTAATGGATATGACAATGTTACTGTATTTGGATTTGGCAGAATATATCTGCTAAACTGCTGCTGCAAGTACAAGTACACAAACTCGCTACTGTGCATATGCAAGACATACTGCTGCTGCATAATTAGCATATATATAATTTACCCATAGCAGACTTATACAGGTGGAGCTGGGGAAGGTGGAGGGTTTCAGAGGAACTCTGAAAGTGTGCTGCAAACTGCTATAGTGAATGCTAACCAGCAATTTAAATGTTGTGAGCAGCAAGCTCATTGGCTGCAGATGCGGCATGAACCAAACAGCTTGTGCCAAGTAGTTAATGTTATGAATATCAAAAGTTTGCGTTAAGGTCCAATCAGCCTACGCCATCTTGAGTTTCATGACAGAACTAGGCACATCAGTGATCTAAAAAATATTCCAAGTTTAGATCACATGACCAGAAGAACGTCAATTAACTGGTAATTATTATATTAATATATTCACACTTTTCTACATAGTAATATGTAGATCTATACTACTACTAAAAAATAAACAAATAATAATGGGCCAAGCCCAAAACGGCTTCACACTAAGCTTTTAATTGTCTTAACCATAAATTATTGGTTAGAAAATTAGCTAAATTCAAGCAAATGCACTACTTAAAAAGCCATTGCAGTCTCAGAACAATATCAAAAGACAGAATGAAGTTTTTGGCAAGGAAAGTTTGATTCTGAGTGGATCAGCAGAGTTGTGTGGAGTGATGAATCACAATGAGAGTTGTCTGGTGATGCACCAGAACAGTGTCTTCGAAAATATGCTGAGAAATATAACCGCATCTCTACCGCAGTGAAGAGGTGTCATTGTGTGGGGAGCCTTTTCAGCTGTTGGCATTGGTGAGCTACTTCACTGTGAAAAGTCATTTAATACTTTGGAGTACAGGAGAATATTGCAAAATGGCTTGGAATGGCAAATGTTATTTTTCAACAAGACAACGTTTCTGCACAAATTGAAAAGACAACCAAAATGTCCATCAGACTCATGTTTTGGCTAGAGTGAAACACTATAGTGAATATTTGGTCTCACATTGAAATCAAATGAATTTGAAACATTTTTCAACTACTTATGATGAACTATTTGAAACCATTAACATTGAGTGAAGCAACACTGACTCTTCCTGTAAAAGCTGGGGAAGGATATTCTGAGCTAAGTTACTTTATCTACAGTATGTGTGTAATTCTTTCAAATTTCCTGACTAGTGATTTGTGATTAAAATGGTTAAGACCATTAAAAGACCACTAAATATTTTGCTGTTAAAAAGTTTTTGTATTTGGGTTATTGAATACTTACACATGAAAATAAATATAATTATTGGTTATAAAAAAACCTCTATTATTTAGACAATTTTAGCTGCTAAATACAGCAATCACAAGTGACAAATACACCTGCAGGCAGGGCTTGACATTAACTTTTTGCTCACCAATCACTGTGTTTTCTAAAGTTACTAGCCACTCACTGGCCACAATTTTGACATCAATACCATGGCGAAAAACTACCATATAGATATTTTTAATATTATCTCATAATTTGGCAGCAGGTATATATTAGGCTGCTGTCACCTTAAGACTTGACGGACGGATCCATTATACTGTTACTTAAAACATAACTGACCGTGTTTACGTGAACACTTGGAAAAACTGCATTTTGACATTTTCTGTTAAAGAAAAAAACCTTAATTTAGTACTGAGAAGCAGCTTTATGTGTGCGCACTTTGGGTGTGAGAACAAAATCTGCGGGAATGAGTAAAATTATGTGCAATACATGCAATCCCATGGCAAAATGCAAGCCCTGTAACACCAACAATAGTCATCCGGAGCAAATGAAACGTGAGGGGAGGCAGGTTTGCGTGTAACTCACTGTCGGAGAGACGAGAGAGCGAGAAAGCGCAGCTGGTATCGTGCATCTATTCTGTGGAAAATGAGTATTGGAAGCGTATTTCAGTATTGGTATTGAAAATATTTTATTTTTAACAACACTACATTGCACTTAGTTTATTATTTCAGATGGTCTGCCTGCAGATATTTTATATGTTAAGTTCTAAAATTGTCCCAAAATCTTTAAAACACTTTTAATTCCAACAGTATTTTCCACATTTTCCCAAACAACACTGAAGCTGATCAGTACGATCAGATGTAAACCACTTGAATTGGACAGAAAGCTAGTGAAATGTCAGAGAACAAAACCAAAAAGGTCACGATCAAACTCAAAGCCATCCTAACTGAAGTGACAGCAATCCTTAATAACCTAACAGAGCTATTAACCTGCACACACACCAAAACACGATATTTTAAGCCTGATTTCCCCCAGTGCTAGAGGGGGATTTCACAATTCACTTAGCTACTGAAGCAAGAAGTGAAAACAGTTTCCCACACCTCTTTACTCTGTCGTGATTTAACACTAACTGACAACAGTAACGTCCACTCTGGGGCAACTGACCACAAAGCTTTACGAAACCCCTGACCCATGTGGCCCCTGGAGGCCTCTTTACACTCTAGCCAAGGGCTCGAGTCCCTGGAGAAAAACAGTTGGCTGAGCGTCAATACTCTGACAATGTGTCGTTTCTCAATGTCAGAGAAAGCAACTTTCTCATCCTGTCAAAAGATAAACCCTTAAGCTCACCTTTAACAGGTTGCCATGGTTGCCGTCCGGAATCCGACTGACCCAATTAAGGAGTTTGAACACAAAGGGAAAATGGAAAGCAAGGCTCTGTCAGATAACAGCTCCATTGCACTTAGTGAAACACTGTAAGTTCCACCTTATCTTATATGTTTTCTGAACTGGCCGAAGAGTCGACTCACTGGAGTGATTCTGAATGCTGGATGGGAGGGGGAATAGAAGATAAGAAAATGCCAGTGCTCTCAGTAGTTTGGCATCAAATCTCAGAGTATGGCATCAGCGGCACACATTGAAGCCACATTGGAGTGCGGCTATAAGGTGACTTTTGAAACAGAGGACAACTGTATTTTCTGTATGGAAGTTTTGCAAGTTTAGCTAATTTCTGTAGGCAAAATCTTTCACGAGTTTTCTTTTTGTACAAACAAATTGTTTTGCAGCCTCTCTAGAGCACAGAAATAATTCCATACAAGATATTTGTTAACGCTAAACTGATTTTCTCCCCCATGTCTATTGTTTTGAACATGTATGAACCTCAGAATACAAACAAAAGGAAATTACTTAAAGGGATAGTTGAGCCAAAAATAAAAATTCTGCCATCATTTTCTTTCCCGCAAGTTGTTCAAATCCTGTATGAATTTCTTTCTTCTGTTGAGCACAAAAGAAGATAATTTGAGTTATATGGATAACCAAACATTTGATGGACCCCAATGACTTTCATAGTATGGAAAAAAAATACAGTGAAAGTCATTTGGGTCCTTGGTAGCCGACATTCTTCAAATGATGATCATTTGTGTTCAGCAGAAGAAAGAAATTCATACATGTTTTGGAACAACTTGAGTAAATGACGACAGAATTTCCATTTTTGGGTGAACTATCCCTTTAAGTGGTCTTTAGTAGTTTTATTCCCAAACTTGCAATGTTTCCATTTCCCATTTTGTTTTGCTAGAAATTCCCCCATAAGTTTGTAAATTAAAATCAAATTCTGAACTAAGTTAATAATAATTATTTTTTAAATTAATACCATCAATATTGAACAAACTGTACATCTATCATTTACATCCTAATACACTTCCACAAAAACGATGGTTTCAATACAACCATCTTTTTACAGTAACTATGGGATGTCAAACTCCAAAGAAAAAGTCCATTCATATATTCCTCATTCCTTCCTATATTCCTTAGTCTTCTGAAACTTTTGAATACTTTTATGGTGCATTTTTGTCCTTTGTGAAGATTGACAATCTGTTAAATGGAAAAAAAAGAGTCTCTTTTTGTGTGTGTTGCACATTAAAAAAAAAAACAGCATGCAGGGTTTAAACACCCTGAGGATGAGTAACTCATTACAGAATATTACTTTAGGTTAAAGTAGTAGATTCAGCTAAGAAAAAAGGCTGGGATGATATGGGACAATTGTCTGACACTATTCCAACCATACATAAAAGGACTGAGTGATGGTGGCTAATCGTCAGGCACGTTGCCATCAGAATGTCAAAAAATGATTCATTGAGCAGTGTCAGTCAAAAAGCCAGAAAGAGCAGTGCCCAAGTCAATCCACTTTGTTTCGTTGTTGATCGGAGGGCGAATGCAGAGATCTAAATCACACTTTAAGACATCATAAATTTGAGCGTGACATTCCAACAGTCTGGAAGACTTCAAGAGTGAGAAAGCTGGTCAGAATGCAGAGAGACATTAAATCATCCCTCAGGGGCAGAGTTTATTAATCCCAGCATTCATCACAAGCAGCTGATCGTGTCTGACTGCCGATAAGAGATTTGAGGAGGAACTGCTGCCACAGATGAGACTGGATAACATCTATAATCCAGAGATCTCACAATGGCTACGTTCACAGTGAGGGGTGAATTCACTAAACAGTTGGACCACATTTCATGCCAAAAACCTGCAAGAGCAGGATGCAGAATTACAATTTAAAATTGAATGCAAGGAAGTAGAATGAGGTAAAATAACATTTAAATTCACATTTAAACTCTTATGCTTACAATTTTTAACTAGAAAACTTTGTCAAGACAAGCTTTGAATGTTGTCTTGATGAAGACTTGTTCTGAAAGTTTGAAAATCCTTAACGTTTTAAGGTTAGGAACGATAGAGATACAGACAGAGAGAGAGATGGATGGATGGATGGATGGATGAAAGCATGGACAGATTTCAATGTTATAATTTCCATCAATCCATCTATTGTTCTGTTTGTCGATGGATAGATTTCAAATTCAGTCCATCAACAGACAGACAAAATGAAAGATGGATGGATTTCAAATTCAGAAGTTCTATTCATCCATTTTTCTTTTGTTCTATATATTTTTCTTTCTGTATGTCTGTGGATAGATTTCAAATTCAGAATTTCCATCCATCCATCGTATTTTCAATCTCAAATTCAGAATTTCCATCTACCATCCATCATTCTATCTATCTGTATGTCTGTGGATAAATTTCACATTCAGAATTACCATCCATCCATTTTTCCATTCTAGCTATCTGTATGTCTATGGATGGAATGGATGGAAATTCTGAATTCTGAATAATTTTGCACTCTAAAACAAGATCGACAACCGCATTTTGCCTCTGTGTGAAAACAGCCAAAGATAACTCGCTTAGATAACTGGACTGGGGCGTCCTTCTGGGAGGAGTTTTTTGGAAGAGGAAATTGTTTAAATAATCTGACAGAGGATATGTCAGATGTTGAAAACACTGTCACAACAAACCTGCTATGATAACAGGGATTTGTCTACACAAACCAGAGCAGTGGGGATTTGATCAAATGCTCCAGCACTTAAAAGGAAGAGCAAGTCTCCTGCAGTCACTTCCCATGACAAGAGGAGCTTCGTCTGAACCCAAAGGAAAAGTTTGCAGCACTGTTTCAAGGCGACTAAAGATACTCAAAAAGGAAGCAAACTGGAAATCAATTTTCAGTGTGATGTTGAGAGATGTCAAACGCCTCAAGGCAAGTATGACTAAGACACATCAGCGGCACTAGAGTGCTGTCACAGATCCTGGGAGTTGTGCCTTTCAGCAGCTCTCTGGTCTGTTTTTCTTCGTTTCAGTTCAATAAAGAACCAAAGAGGGAGAGGAAGAACTCAATCGCAGGTCAATGCTACTGATGCCTCAGATGATGCATTTAGTGACCGATGGAGAACACAGTGACGGGCAACCCCAAGGAAACTTTTTTCCATGCTTTTTATTATTTTATGTTCATTTTACTTTAAATATAAGAGGAGGGAATAAAGATATGATAGAGCATTGCCTAATTTGCCCTTTTGCCTAGCAAAAGCGACTGAGTTTTCCATCTTGACAATGGAACTATGCAGTTCTCTGTGGACTGTGGACAAAGAGTCTCTGTACCCACCTCTGCTCTCTCCGTCTCTTTCCCTCATTTTCTCCCTTTGTCTCATTAAGAAAACAGGCACATTTAAACTCTGCTATTTTACACATCTAATATTAATTAGCTGTCAAGGCCATATTCTTGCCAGAAAATCTACACTTTGGCAAAACACAGGACTGAAAAATTTCAGCGTAATCCCCGCAGGACGTTTATCGTGTCTGGGCACTGGGCCTACAATTTCAGATGCACATTTTTCATATGGGCTCTTTATAGACAAGCGACTTTAGCTGAACACCAGCCGGGAAGCAGAGTATATCTCATTACTGAATTATGCTATAGTTCGCATTTTAAACGTGGAAGTGATTACAAAAAATTGCGAGCAGAAATCATGATTGCGATAGCATTTACCATGAATCAAGTTCAAGCACTGTGGATCTGTTTAACTATCAGAGATTGAACTACAAAAAATAAAAAATATAAAAAATAAATGGATCATTTGGACTAACTGCATAGTTTGTATCATTCCATCATACTATTGCTTATTGGTTTTAGGGACTCTGTTTCACATTGTGTCTAAGAAAGTCAATCTCACCAAACATGTATGGAGCTCATTTCTCCCCTACAACTTAGACAAATTAGAAATAATTTGCCTAAAAAAGAATATAGTCTATTTTTGAGACCATTTTGACATTATTTTTCATGACAATTTCTCTGCAATTCTCATTACCATAATGCAAAAAAAACAAAAAACCTCAGAATAAAATAATAATTATTCATTTTTTTAAAAATAAATAAATATATTTCATATTAGTTATGTACAACATTTATAGATACACTTTACATTTTTCATGCGAAACATAATTTCTTATTTTCATCTTTTGATTTTGGCGTGATGTGTGACCTGGACGTGATTTTGTGAGATTAACCTAACAAGAACCCTTACACCATGTAAAATGTCTGTAACTCCATCTCTTGTGGCTTACTGCTTTAATGAACCTGTGGTTTAGCTCTCAGCAGGGATTCATCAACCTGATATAAATAGCAGACAATCAGATTTTGGACCTAGTTAATTTCAGGTTGGCTGATTAAGGCTGATATTGTGCTGGACTGAACATACTTGACCCTCTGGATCCAGATGCAGTAGTCTGTGATGTAGAGGTCATTGAGGATATAGGCCGGATCGTTCTCCCGGAAGATTTTATGGATGGCCAGTAGACATTTCAGGATGCAGGCCTTCCCTGTGACAAAGAAAACATGCACTGAATCAGTCTGAACACAGAGGAATGTGTTTATTAGTGAGGTTCATGCTTCAACCAGAGGGGTAACAAAAACTTAAAAGGTTTAGTTCACCCAAAAATGAAAATCCTATCCTTTTTGATGAGATCTGAGACCTTTCTGTCCCTCCATTGACTACGCAACTGAAACTTTAACGCTTCAAAAAGTTCATAAAGAGATCATAAAACGAATCCATATGAATTGAGTGGTTTAGTCCAAATTTTCTGAGGCGGCAACATCGTTTGATAAGAACAGATTTAATTTAGGCTTTTATTCACATATAAACATTCATCAACTCACACATCAGTTGTGGTAAACGGAAGCTCAAGAATGTTCGCTTGACATGAGAGAACCAATTGTTTGTTAGGCAGCACATTTGAGCTTCCAAAAGAGGTTTGTTCTCGTACGTCAAGCAGGTTCAGTTGAGCTTCTGTTTATGTTCACCGATCAATGTGAATAAAAGCCTAAATTAAATCCGTTCATCATATAAAGCGATCGAGTCTCACAGCATCATAGTTTCAGTTGCGCAGCGGTCTATGGAGGACAGAAAGGTCTCAGATTTCATCAAAAAGATCTTCATTTGTGTTCCGAAGATGAATGAAAGTCTTACAGGTTTGGAACGACATGAGGGTGAGCAATGACAGAATTTTCATTTTTTGGGGGACTAACCCTTTAACTGAATCTATATTCTCTTAAAATAATTTGCTGTTATTCTTAAACAGTAACTTTATCTCATTTTAAAAAACTTGGATTTTTTATTTTTTTTAACCAGAAAAATAAAAATAGATTTAATTTTTTTTTTTTTTTTTTTTTTTTAGCAGTGAAGACAGCTTAGTTAGAGATTAACTGTACAACTTTTGTTGGAGAAAAAGGGGAAATCTGTGCTGCTTTTTCAGATGATTGTATTTTCCATTCTGGCAGATGCTTCCACATTAGAAAAAACACACGAACAAACACCTTAAGGGCACCATGCCGCAGCGATGATATTTGTTGTCATAACACCCATCTCCCAAATAAGGTGCAAAAATATCCCCTCAGCGCAATGCAACGGGCTCAGTTGTGAAGCGAAAGCAGGACCGCAAGGATTCTCGAGCCGCCCACAGAATAGCCTGGCAGCCGGTGGAGACATTCCAGCCGCCTCAGAAAACAAACACTGCACTCGCACTGAGGAAAGCCTTACACAAACATTTGGTTCCCATTTAAGCTGGAGCTCTTACCCAGAGAAGCCGCCGTGGCTTCCAGCTTCAGGACATGCGAGAAAAACTCCAGGAACTTGAACCGTACTCTGTCTTTCTCCATTCTTCCTCCCTCTCTCTCTTTCTCTGACTTTCATCCATCTATAATTGAAGGGTTTTCTACTTTTCTTCACTGCTCCCTGGGAGAGTGGAGGAAAAGAAAGCTTTGGATTCTTCCGAAGACCAGCTGTGGGACTGTGCGGTGCAGTGTGTGCTGGCTTTAGATTGCATGTTGAGTCAGTTAATCATGTGCTGCAATCAGGCGTCTCAGGGGAAGAAGTTGAGGGGAGGAGAAGAGAGAAGAGGGAGAAGAGAAATGGGGTGACAAGGTGAGATTCCGGCCCTGGAAGTATAGATGGAAAAGGTCCACAGGGTGCCAACATTTAAAAGGACAATCTCACAAAGCCTGTCAAAAAATCATGCCAAGGTCATATTTCACCTAAAAATTCAAAAAGTAAATAAATAAGAAAAGTAGCATTAAGTGAATGAAACCCATTATCAGTCCTTCACTAGCTAGTATCCTGAACTGTGACGTCAAAGTCGCTGGTAAAACTTCTACTATAACATAAATGACATATTTGTGATTTATATGTTACTTGAACACAGCTTTTGAGTGGAGAAAGATGTCTGTGCTTAATTTAAAACAAAATAAAAGGTCCATCAAACAGGTTTCATATTTCTTCTCCAATTTTGCCATGAAATATGACCTGGATATGTTGCTGACAAGCTTAGTGAGATTCACGCCTTAAACCACCAATTTAGTAATCGTACAAAAGGTTGACTCTGACTGCTCTCTGTGTGGAAAAAACCTTACACGAGTGAACAAAGCAGCTACACTCGAGAAACAGCAGCAAAAATTATGTTAAAGAACATTGACATCAAATTATGCCGCATCAAATGGCCTACATCTATCATCGAGAATCCGGCAATGTACTTTTTAAGATTGATCACGTTGGCTTAAAGATGACAATTCCTGCAGAGCAAAACAATGAATCTCAATAAGCAACGACGGAAAAAAGAAAAAAAGTCAAGCTCTGAATGATGTAAAGGGCTTTTTAAATGCCATGAAAATGAACCTGCTTCCAATCCAAAAGATAAAACAATTTCCAAAAAACAATACCCATATATAAATAACACAAAAGTGTACGACCATTAGGAAGGTAAATTGATCAAAAAGCGACAGTAACGTCATTTCTGTTATAGACTATTTCCATTTCAAATAAATGCTGTTTTTTTTAGTTTATATTTAAAGAATCCGTTAAAAAACGTATCATGGCTTCCACAAAAAATATTAAGTAGCACAACTGTTTTCAAGATTCATAATAATAAGAAATGTTTCTTGAGCAGAAAATCAGCATATTAGAATGAGAGACTAGAGTAATGGCTGCTGAAAATTCAGCTTTGCATACCAGATATATATATAGCATTTTGAAATACTTAAAAATAGAAAACAATTACACCTGGAACTAAGCCTAGCATACAGGTGCTGGTCATAGAATTAGAATATCATCAAAAAGTTGATTTATTTCACTAATTCCATTCAAAAAGTGAAACTTGTATATTACGTTCATTCATTACACACAGACTGATATATTTCAAATGTTTATTTCTTTTATATTGATGATTATAACTGAAAACTAAGGAAAACCCCAAATTCAGTCTCTCAGAAAATTAGAAAATAACTTGACCAATACAAAGAAAGGATTTTTAGAAATCTTGGCCAACTGAAAAGTATGAACATGAAAAGTATGAGCATGTACAGTACTCAACACTTAGTTGGGGCTCCTTTTGCCTGAATTACTGCAGCAATGCGGCGTGGCATGGAGTCGATCAGACTGTGGCACTGCTCAGGTGTTATGAGAGCCCAGCTTGCTCTGATAGTGGCCTTCAGCTCTTCTGCATTGTTGGGTCTGGCATATCGCATCTTCCCCTTCACAATACCCCATAGATTTTCTATGGGGTTAAGGTCAGGCGAGTTTGCTGGCCAATTAAGAACAGGGATACCATGGTTCTTAAACCAGGTGCTGGTTGCTTTGGCACTGTGTGTAGGTGCCAAGTTCTGTTGGAAAATGAAATCTGCATCTCCATAAAGTTGATCAGCAACAGGACGCATGAAGTGCTCTAAAACTTCCTGGTACATGGCTGTGTTGACCTTGGACCTCAGAAGACACAGTGGACCAACACCAGCAGATGACATGGCACCCCAAACCATCACTGACTGTGAAAACTTTACACTGGACCTCAAACAACGTGGATTGTGTGCTTCTCCTCTCTTCCTCCAGACTCTGGGACCCTGATTTCCAAAGGAAATGCAAAATTTACTTTCATCAGAGAACATAACTTTGGACCACTCAGCAGCAGTCCAGTCCTTTTTGCTTTTAGCCCAGGCGAGATGCTTCTGACGCCATCTGTTGTTCAAGAGTGGCCTGACACAAGGAATGCGACAGCTGAAACCCATGTCTTGCATACGTCTGGGCGTAGTGGTTCTTGAAGCACTGACTCCAGCTGCAGTCCACTCTTTGTGAATCTCCCCGACAATTTTGAATGGGTTTTGTTTCACAATCCTCTCCAGGGTGTGGTTATCCCTATTGCTTGTAAACTTTTTTTCTACCACATCTTTTCCTTCCCTTCGCCTCTATTAACGTGCTTGGACATAGAGCTCTGTGAACAGCCAGCCTCTTTTGCAATGACTTTTTGTGTCTTGCCCTCCTTGTGCAAGGTGTCAATGGTCATCTTTTGGACAACTGTCAATTCAGCAGTCTTCCCCATGATTGTGTAGCCTACAGAACTAGACTGAGAGACCATTTAAAGGCCATTGCAGGTGTTTTGAGTTAATTAGCCGATTAGAGTGTGGCACCAGGTGTCTTCAACATTGAACCTTTTCACAATATTCTAATTTTCTGAGATACAGAATTTGGGATTTTCCTTAGTTGTCAGTTATAATCATCAAAATTAAAAGAAATAAACATTTGAAATATAATGAATGAATATAATATACAAGTTTCACCCTTTGAATGGAATTAGTGAAATAAATCAACTTTTTGATGATAATCTAATTATATGACCAGCACCTGTAAATTTAACATAGTGCTATGGAGGTAACAAAAAGTTGGGAACAACTGGCGATATCAGTGCAGAGCAAAACAAGTGGAAACTAAATCCAAGCTATGCAGTTAAATGAAATACAAGCCAGCCCCTGAACGTTCAGATTATATATGAGCGTTTATATTTGCCCACAGTGCATCTTTTGGCCGTTATCCATAGACTCCCTCCTCAATCTCCTTGAGGGCCGCTGACTTTAGCAGGATCTCTCGGAGAACAACCAGACAAGCTGCCAGAGGGCTGTTCAAATATTTACCCCTGGATAGCATTTCCATCACGGCTTTCCTCGTGCAGGATCATTAATGGGTTTGTTTTCCTACTACCTACAACTGTTTGCTTTCACTGCTGGTTAAAAGAAGTGCCTCAAATTAGAGTACACACACATCAGATACACACCTCCATTCATGTTCCGCCGACAAATTAATTACCCAGAAGTCGCGGTGTGACAGGGCAGCCTGCTTTCCGAGGGGAGTCACACCACTGTTACCGTTCATTAAAGGAGAGCCTTATTGCTCGTGGAGCTTTGATGGTTGTAAATCTACAAATTCTAAACTGGAGTGAAATGTCACAGACTCTGCGTGAAAATATATGCCAGTGAGTTGGATTAGAACCCAGCTGTGTGTTTAGAAATCTGCACCTTGAGGAGAAGAGTAAGAGAACCAGTGTAAACAGATGGATATGATCCTATCAAGTCAAATTAAAAGCCTCTCTAAGGGCAGACAACTAACACTGAAATACAATTACAATCCAGTTACGGAACGTTCAACACTGATTTGCTGAATTCCTACGTTTACATCACTGTCACTGCACTGTTAGTGGCTTGCAGGTGTTCTACATACTTGATCCGGCAGATCACAGCAAAGCACTCCCATTGGTTACTGCTGCTCATTTACATACAGTTGAACTCAGCTTGAACATTAAAGGTAGAGTAGGCAATGGTTTTCATAAACACTTTTTATTATACTTGTTGAAACTCTCCTCAGATCCTGATAGCAATTAATAATAGAAGGGGTCTAAAAATTAAAATGTACATTTAACTTCTGTGAAAGTCTCAGGACTAAAAAAATGTTCATCCAATCATTGCATTCGGTCCGAATGAAATTATAGGATGTCCTACCTGCCTGTCATTTCCATACCTCTGCACACCCTGCTGATGCAGACATCACGTTATCAGCGCATTCCATGAGGCTATGCAAAGTTGTAGACGCTGTCACTGAGCGCCATAAACAAACAGCAGCTGCCTTTTACAGTTCCTCCTGAACCAAAAAAAATGAACTTATGTTGCATTCATGCCATAATTATGAGAACCTGTGACCTCCTACTCGGAGCTGTTCACATCCTCAGACTCAAATTATGCATTTCTATGGCAACACTACCAATGCTGAAATGATTCTGTAGCAGTCAGGTGGTACAAGTAAAAGCTCTGTAAGTTGTATTATTGTTATGTTATGTGCTTTGAGGCGAGATCATTTAACGTATTCTCTCGTGAAACTTTGCAGACGCTGCTCTAGCTGTGTACGCTCATGTGTTTTGGAGGAGGCGTGGCTTTGGAGAGAGCACTCTGAAGGGAGGTTGGAGTCTTATGAGATCTGGTCAATGTGCATGTGGTCTGTTTAGTTATGATCCACAGGGATCAATGAAACAATTACTGTATATCCGGATGTATGTACATCTATTAATATTATTATTATCATTGAGATCCAACTTTTAAATGTCTATAGTCTTTATAATACAGCATGAAATGCAATTACCAAGCATTAAAATATAATATAATGTAGAGTGGGACTTGAGTTTATCCATCTTGATTTGACTGGATCTTCATGGTTATCATTAAGGCCCAATAAAGAGTATTGTTGCACTCAGTCCAACATATACAAGACAACTAACCTGACTGGTACATATGTAGCCAAAGCAACCTGCACTTTGAACTTCTTTCACTATAGAAATTTAAAAGTAACATTTTTTTCAGTCACAATTTTAATTTCAGTTTGTGAATAGCATTGATTGTTTTGTCTTAAGCTTTCGTTAGTTGTTTCAGAGGCAAGGAAAGTTATGTTTTGGATGAAAGATAACAAAAAGTCAAACTGAAAGCTAAACTGACCCTACTTACTTAATACACATTCCTGGTCTTACCGAGAAAGATTGATTTTTCCATCAAAAATGTTTTTTTTTTGTTTTGTTTCGTTTTTATTGCGTACATCTAAAAAGACTTCCAGGTTGACATATCCAAGTGCCTTCCTTTTTCAACCACTTGACACAAGTGGACAAATTTTCAATCAGTTCCTGTTAGAGAAACGGCTACATTTTTTTCTCCTCAGAGAATAACCTTTTATGGGCCTAAAAAGGGTTGCAAATAATAATAATAAAAAAAAGTTTTTTAATGAAATCTTCCATGAGTGCATATTCTCAGTCCGCACAGGAAGCTGCCAGTACCTGACATGAACCTGCGATCAGTGAAGTGTGATTTTGCTTATCTAATCTTGTTCTGTCATGTAGTCTCTGCTCTGAATAAACATCTCAAATCAGCCATACCCTGCTAATCCCAAATCTTACAATCCCTTTAATAGCAGTTATTTATGAACGCTAAAATCAACATGTGTTGGATAATCTCACCACACACGCCCGAAAACTTGTTTACACAGCGCTTCTGTCTCTCCCACAGATGGCTTCTTTGATTTAAAGGTTGGTCCTCTCTCAGAGATATCAAAGGCAACAGTGTCTACTCTGCAGAATTGCTGATTTCTTCAGAAGTGAGGAGACATCCCTCTCGGATTCCCTCATTCTTAACCTCCCTCCCACTTACGCTGACAGAACAGCAAGACTAAGCACACCAAGACATGACCAATCTGTTGACTTTCATGTCATGGAAAATGTCTTTTACTAAAGCACCCCGCTGTTCAGGGAGGGCTGGTGAGTGTTGTGTTAAATTTGGTCCCGAGTGAGCAGCAAAGTCTGCTGTGGGTAAATTTAGGTTGCCTGTCAAGCTCTTGTTGTCATTAGTCTCTTAAAGTCAACATGAAATAGCAAGGGCAACTCACACTTCTGTAGTGTGACGTATTTCCCAGATTTCAAGAAAAGATTTAAGACTTGATTTGAATTTTTTATATTAATATTATTATATTTACTACTATTATTTACTACTATTATTTATTATTATTTACTACTACATTAACTACTGTTTAACGAATGAACCTCATTGTAAAGTGTTACCAATTTTTTTATATATAAAATTTATTTTTATATTTAAATATTTATTAATTTACATAATTTTTTGGAGAAGGTTTTTGAGCAAGATATGAAGGTTAAAGGGCAAGTTCATCCTAAAGAATATCTCAACATATGTCAATGTCAAAACGTCTTTTTTTCCTAAACATAAACAACAACCTCAAATTAAATGACTGCACTCCAATAAAAAAGTCTTTAGAAAAGCAAAATTATCAGTAACAGTAGTCTAATACAATCTCAACCAGTTTTTTAGCTATTAGTTTCCTAAAATTTAAAGGTGGCAAAGATCAGAAATAATATTAACAACGTAAATAGATCCATTTTGATTTCATATCGACTTTGTGTTGTTTGTTTGACCAAGTCATAGGACTGACAAATAAACATTAATCGGATAATGAACCTGCCCTCACGGAGATGTGAAGTTGAATAAGATCCACTTTTACTTTCATTGTGGTGGCAGCAGGGATTCTTGTAATGAGGTGGAAGCACTGCAGGGTTTATAGGGTGAGGAACAGGTCATGCGTCTAGTCTTGACTCTCAACCTGATCCTTTGTTGGCTTGGAAATGGCTAAGAGGGTCTGGGTTCAACTGGGAAATAAAGAAAGAGGGACATAACTCACCAGACTGAAAAATGCAAGCAACGTCTTTCACAGCTCTTGTGATCAGGGAGAAATGCCGATAGAGCGGGTAACACAAAGTCCTCCTGCCGAAAGACACCAGCACGTCTTGTACCGAGTGATACGTCTGTAACACACACACACACACACAACACACAAGCCTGGTCTGTAAATTGCTCCAGATCTGTCTAGGCATATTACATCAATCATTTTTTAACTCCACTGGTAATTACAGCAATTTGCTCTAATTATTCCCAACGACTTCTCGTTTTATTAGCAGGGTAAATAGTAGGTCAACTTTTAAACACCTTGGCAAGCGGCGTGCTTAATTGTAGACAGTGTTTAATCGCTTGCCTCAGAGTTCTTCATAGTCTAAGCATCAACAGACAAGTGCTTTGGGGGGAAAAACACATGTCTTTTCTCTCTCTCCCTTTTCTCTTTGCGTTTTCCAGCCTCCCACTCTCCCTCCCCTCCTCTATTCTCTCAGCAGCTTGTTAAGAATGCACCCGGAGTCATTCTAGCATGTCATCATAGCTCATGCACTCCCCCAGGCTATTAAACACTGGTGTAAATAAGCCTGCTGAGGGGGGCGGCTCAAGGGGCACTGCCGGCCGGGGGTTTACAGTGGTTAGGCAAAACACAGGGTGGAGAGGAAGAGAAATGAAGGAGATTGAGAGAGAAAGAGAGTAGGAGACAATAATAGGGTGTTGAGAAACTACATTAGCATTTCCTAAAGGAAATACCAGTGCTTGCAAAATAGCTGAAGACTAGCGTTGAAGTTTTAGGATGCTTTGGTTTCAGGTCTTTGTTCTGTGTAAATGAAATGCCTCAGAGGCAGTGTCTTAAATTCTATTGGCTGCGCATGAGAATCGTCACATAATGCAACAGTTTTGCAGCAGTAGGTGGTTTTAGAGGGTTAAATAGATGCAAGAATGAAAAGACAAATCAGAAGTTAGGTATGCAAAGGGTTAATTCACCCAAAAATGACATTTCTGTCATTAATTACCCTCATGTTGTTCCCAACCCACAAGACCTTCGTTTTTTTCCATCCCCTCTAGAAAGCAACATAATTACCACATTCAAGGTCCAGAAAGGTAATAAAGACATCTTTAAAATAGTCAACACTGGTTCAACCTTAATGTTATGAAGTGACGAGAATACATTTTGTACTCAAAAACAAAACAAAAATAGCAACTTTATTCAACAATTGTGTCTCTTTCCTGTCATTCTGCTATGCTTTTTGTTTTTGACCCCAAAAAGTATCGCTTCAGAACATTAAGGTTGAACCACTGTAGTCACGTTGACTATTTTAAGGATGTTTTTACTACCTTTCTGGACCTTGAATGTGGTAATTATGTTGTTTTCTATGGGGGATTAAAAAAAAAACCTCTTGAATTTCATCAAAAATATCTTAATACGTGTTGCGAGGATGAAAGAAGGCCTTACGGGTTTGGAACAACATGCGTGTGAGTAATTAATGACAGAAATTTCAATTTTACATTAACCAAAATTAAACTAGTGACGAGAACCAAAGAGCCAGATAAGTCCAGCTTGTGAACAAATAATTCAGCCTGGTTTTGTGAACCAGATAAACCAATTCATTGAAAATTAAAGACTCAAAATTCACAAAATGGGTGTGGCTAATTTTCATGAACTCTCAAGGAGATTGTTTGATTGAATAACATGGACAGAATGGTCTATTCCTCGCACAAATCTTTCATATGACTTCAAAAGGCTTTTATAGTAGGTCATACAGACTACTTTGTGAAAGCAAAACTAAAAATGCATAGCACACATAAGGCTGAAATGATCTACAAATTAAAATTTGAATGGAGTCTGTACTTTAAGCTGGATAAATTGCAGAAATTTAATATTTCAGAGGTCAGAGGTTTACGACAAAGCCCTAACATGAATGTTTGAGGAATATCAATGTAGAGCTGCCTTGCAAGCACTAAAAAGGAAACAGTGAAAGAGGCAATGAGGGGGCAGAGGGTTTGTGTTGTGTTGTTTTGTGTGTGTGTGAGTGAGTGTGTGTGTGTGTGTGTGAGCAGGCAGTTGGAGGATGTCATTACCACCCTTCCATTATCAGTATTGCAGCGGAGTGCTGGCTCTCAGCGCGCTGAGCTGGGAGAGGTGTCGGGTTACTTGTCCTCATTGTCACACTCACTGTGGAAATGTGGAGGATTAGGGACTGCTGCCGCCCGTGGAGTCAGGATACACGTACACACATGCACACAAAGCTTGGAGCTCTGCTAACCTCACGCAAGCAGTTTAAGGTTAAATTTGTCCCCCGCTTTGGTGTCCACTTTGGTACAGGATGGATTATGCTAATGATGAAAATGTAAATACCTGTCTGCTACATTTCACTAAACACACATTCAAGTTTATGCAAACCAGGGATAAGCAGGAGTAATCGAGTACTCGGAAGAGGCACCAATGATCGATTACAAGTTGTTTTTCAACTTTAAAACATTTCTTAATATTATGATTAAGATTGCATTCTGGGCAGTACCTAATAGCCAAGAATGCACATCAGATGTTTTGTGATTGGTTGTTTTTTTGTCGAGTTATTCAGCAGGTTCACATTTAGACAAATTAGTTGGTGCTGGAAACTTGGTGTGTTGCATCGGGGTAGGACAAGTGTTATGAACGTAAGTTTAAAAATGGCTGAGCTTACAGATGGACAGTGGTATAATCTGCATGTATTTTAATATCAGCACTTTCAAAAGAGAGATCCCATCACAGGAATACAAATCTCTTATGTAATGTAACCAGAATGCTACATACCTTATCTTAACCTTCTGTTCAGGTAAAATTTGCGATGTTATGCGCAAGTAATGTCATACAAAGTGTGTGATACTGTCTGGAGCTGCATCCATAAACACTCCCTTTCTCAATCCTCATATAACAAGCCAGTGTTATTTTAGTATTAAATATTTACCATTGTAGTATTTCTGAATATTTTGAATTTAATTTTAATATTTTCAGTTTCTTTTTCATTTTAGTTTAATTTTTAATCATTTTTGTAGCTTTAATTTTACTTTTAGTAATTTTAGTATTTCAGCTTGGTAAAAATTTTCCTCCTATTGTTGAGAATTTATTCCATTCCATCATTATTTCTATAACCAAAAATTATTTTTAATAGTTTTAGCTTCAGTTTACAATACCACTGTATAGTGAACTGTGACAACTGTGTAGGGAATAGTGAAACAAGAAACAAGTCAGCAGTTTCTTCATGAATGTGTAAAATCTGTCGCTTATGTTCTCTCGTACGCTTGAGTTCAGCATGACGGACACGAGCAGAGGCAAAATTTCCATATTTTTTGACCTCTCTTTCCACACTGACAGCTACTCTCACTTGCAGTCTCTTGGCATTGTGCTGATGCTTACAACATTACTATAGCAACTGAAGTAGATACACAGGATATTGACTACATTGTTTGAACAAACAGATCAGATTTAATCACTTGCAGAATGGCAGAGCAGACAGTCAGTCCTAAAACCCAGATTTGAACAAAGCCAGAGTCTCCATATATGTAGCCCATCTTGTAAACAGTCACTCGCTCATTCATTAGTTTGTTTGCACCTTCAAGGACATGCTATGTTTTGTTATGCTGCTAAATGTATGACATACCTCTAGCCAGCTGAGAGTACCACTGAGCTTCCTGATAGTCCAGGCTGACTCTACCTGCAAATCACAACAGCATCGATCAATACTGTCATCAATGATCCTACTACATGTTGTACCGTACTGATGTCAGACACTGTACATGACAGTCTAGGGATGGGACAATAAATTGAATCATCGCTAATCAAGAAATGATTCCAGATCGAATCGGAGATCGTGTTTCTCTCTCGAATCGATTCTGAGATTGGTTTTTAACAGCAGATGGCACTGCGTGATTTAGGAACAGCTGTACTCTGCTTGCTTCCACATGCCACTCGAACCTTCTATAAAATAATCATTCTTAAAGATTGAAAAGGTTGAAGCGAATTACAAGGGTGTTTGCCGTTTACTTTAATCTCACGTCATAAAAGTATTCTAAGGTGGAAGTACATTTTCAAACTCAGCCGGACGCACGAGCACTCTTCAGCACTCTTCTTCATGAGCATTTGAGCATTAAAAACTATTGATTTATTGTCCCAGCCCTAAGACAGACAAAGCTGGTCAAATGTTAGCATAAAGATTTTGAGCATGCAAAATTTCTGTGGACACTGCAACAGTCATCGTATGATGCCACGCTCTTTTTAAAAATAATAATTCAATATATAATAAACGAAAAATGTAAAATATGTAATGTACACGACTTTCTAGAAATGCTGCAATTTCAAGTTTGCATTCTTCTATAGCTCATGTCTTCATGTGAATTTGCAGGGGCAGAGTTCACCAAACTTGAATTTTGAAATGCAGCGATGTTCACGAGCTTGCGTTTCCAGTATTCGCATCCTATGAATGGAAGTGAATGGAACGAAAAGTGCAGTATGACCGTCCCTTAACTATGACTCACACGTTTAATATTGTATAAATTGTGCTATTCAGTACATGCTGTAATATTGACCATTGCTCTAAATGCACTGATGTCAGAAAACTGTTCATTTAAATTGTAATAATATTTCACAATATTACTGATATCATTGTATTTTTGGTGCAGTGAGCATCAAAGAGCAGAAAAAAATCGGTTATCAGCAATAAAATGACTATAATTAGTGACTTATTGGTATAAGCCAGAATCTTGATATTGCGCATCCCTATTTTCTCACTTTTCATTAAGACAACAGGGATGAAAGAACAGGAATTATTGAGGAAAAGAGGAAAAATGTTGCTGGATTCAAACTCGTGTCACACACGAGCACCACGGCTCAGTGAACACAAGCGCTAACCACCAAGACGCAGCTCCAATGCTAAATTTATCGCTTTAGACAAGAGAATGTTTTAAGAAGGTCTGATATGTTCTCTTACTATTATGATTGAATCAAAGCCCAGATTTCTACTGTACATTTAACATATGTTGAAAGCTTGGGAGTCAATCCAACAGACCTCTTCAAAACCGAAGCTCTTGCAACATTCTATTACTTCAGCTTCAGAAGCCATGTTTTAAAACAACCAGCATTTTTATATTTTTCATACTTATTTTTACAATTACTACCATGTGCAGTGGCCTCAAAAGAGATTCTTGGGACTATCTGGAAAACATTATAGGAATGTATCAACTTCCTGGAGCTTTGGTGCACGTGAAAATGCCAGGACCCGCACGCCAAACCCACTTACTACCCGAGAGAGTCATCTGTGGCATTCAAGCGTGCACTTACATTGTGCTCTCCCTCTGTAGTGCGTACATCATAGACATATGCAAGAATGATGTCCACCAAACCGAGCCAGACGTGGAAGCGTGCCGTCTTATCCAGCAAGTACGAACGGTTTGTGAATTTCCTCATCTGCTCCTTTTCCTCTTCTGTGAAAGTTATTGCTGGAAGTAAAGAGAGAAAGAGAAACATTCAGTGTTGTTTATCAAGTTATCACAGGGAAGTACAGTCAAAGTCAATCTCTGACAAATTCTCCCTGAAAAACAAGTTTAAACGCAGGGCTCCAGCAGGGAATGATGGATGCCTCTGCTCCGCGGAGAGCTTTAAGAAACAAAAGCATGTTCGCCGCAATTATTTTTGAATCAGAGTTGGAGACGAGGCTTTTGAAGCATAGTAAAGTTACCGCACGGGAAGAGCAAAGTTACAGAGCTTGATTGATGCCCTAAACTGACTTGATACTGCACCAGGGAGGAAGGAGTCGAAGGCAGGGCAGGGCAGCGCGAGAGAGAGAGAGAGAGAGAGAGAGAGAGAGAGAGAGAGAGAGAGAGAGGGAGGGAGGGAGAGAGAGAGAGGGAGGGAGAGGGATAGAGGGAGAGAGAGAGAAAGAGAGAGAGAGAGAGAGAGAGAGAGAGAGAGAGAGAGAGAGAGAGAGAGAGAGAGAGAGAGAGAGAGAGAGAGAGAAAAGGGCAAGTCAGCACTTAAGTAGCAACCGAAAGTGATCCCCTCCTGGGCTGCAGTGCTGCCCCTGATAGAGCCCCTCGTGTGCATGCTTGCATGTCCATATACACACACACTTTAAACCAGAGCTGGCAGAATTCAAGTTCTGGCTCTGTTGGGATCTGCTGGATTCCAGTGACATGACGACTGAACAGCTCCCCCATTTTCTCTCTCTCTGTCTACCTGATTTACCCTCTAACACAACTGCCTCCGTCTGGCAGGAAACACTGACTCCTGTGAGACCAAAACCAGGAGCTGAGGAGGGAGTTCAGCTCCACCTCAGCTCTTGTCTTCTCTTTATATTAAACGGTCTCTGTCCCCAACTACTCATTGACAGATTTAGGTTTTTGTTTCTTTGTTGTGTATAAGGAACTCTTAGCACTTTACAAAATATGCTAACAAAGCATTCAAAACCATTCCTTCTATGTAAAAATGTGTCTTAAAGGAACAGTTCACAAAAAATAAAAAATACAGCATTTCCGGCTGTATGGAAACAAAGAAGTTTTCATGAACTGTGAACGTTCCAGATTTGAACATATGTAATAATGAATATTGGCTTGTTCCTCACACAAAGGTATTCAGAAGACTTACACAGCGCGGTATATAGGAAAACAACACTGTTGCTGGTCACCATCCACTTTAGTTTTTTCAAAAAGATCAGCTTAGACATTCTGCTAGAAAACTGCTAACCTCCACAGAAAAAGAATCTGGGGTTTTGAGTGACAAAAAAGTATGGAAGCCTGTTGAGTAAAAAATAAATATGTAACTGTGACTTTACCTATCTTTAAATAAAGATTTTATTTAATTAAATCGTGACATTTTTCATAATTTTGACTTCCTTTTTTATATTTCACGAACTTTATATCTAGAATTAACAAAGTTACTTTCTCCACAGTATTTTAAACTTTCTCACAATTACATAAAATCTAAACAGGCTTCCAATTAAGAGTGAGCAAATAATGTCAAAATGTTCTCTTTTGAGTACACTTTCACATTTATAATGTACAAAATGTCTTTTTGAGGAATTAACAGTTTTATTTGTGAAATTCTTTATGTTTATCCTTCACTCAAAGGCAAAATCTGCAAAAACAACATCTGACACCACACAGGTGCCCAGACCACTAACACAAACAGCTATTGGAGTGAGATGGGGGAGGTGAATAATTAAGTGCATACATGCATAAACACATACGGAGAGGCTGTCATCTCCATTGGGACCAGGAGTGTGAAGATACCCGATACACATGGGAAACCAAGTACACCACCACATGTACACACACACACCCATAATAAAGGGAGAAGGTAGAGAAGGAAAGAATCAGAACTCTTGACTTAGAATCTTAGGCAATCGACCCTTCGCTGACAGTTTGATTGACAGGCGATCTAACCAATCATAACCCCAAATCCGCCATTTTGTCCGACAAAGCAGTCAGGGGAGTTAGTAGATTAACGTTGCTGAACTTGTACTTGAAAAATTGTATGTATTCACGTCTTTCTGTGCTTGAAACAACATTCCTTCTGATGTTCATTCATGTTTATTTGATAAATGAACTAGTATGAAGAGATGATCGGTTCACGAGCCGCTTGAAGGAGCAACAGCGATCTGTCACGACACATTAAAGAGACACTATACGCCATTTATTGTTTAAACTTCTTTAAAAAATGTCTTTTTTTTCATTAAAAAGTAACCTGCTCTGTGTTGTCTGTCGACACGTTGTCAGTGTCCTCTTTGCTCCGGGATGTATTTTTCACTTCATGAGAACATGATCTCAGGGAAGTTTCTCACCATTATGATAATGAAGCAGAGAAAGCCTTTATCTATAACCATAAATCTGTCAAGAACATGCCTGAGTTTCTTTCTTCCAACAACCTAATCTGTCCTGGGAGTGATTAAACATGACCAGAGGGAAAAAAAGACAAGATATGCCAGTGGTACAGTTCTAGTTTAGCAAAAAAAAAAAAAAAACATGGGTTTTTTTTTATTAACTAAGCAATCCGTGTGTCAGTAAACATGAAATATCACCCAGACATGTTCTTGACAGCTTGTGTGAGATTCAACCAATAACCTCAAACCAGTACAAAAGAAAAATCAGCCTACCTGTTTCTCATATCTTATGATATCCAAGCGATAATGAAAAAGAAATAAGCTCATCCTAATACCAAAAAAGCAAGAAGCCTAATTAACTTAAATAGAGACATCCAGTCAGGAAAAAACTTCGAAAACTGCGAGGACAAAATATTTTGGCACCAAATTGCCCACTTCAGTCAAAATGTTCAGGACAGTCTGTCCAAGCAATCAGTAGCAATTTATCAGCCCCATGCATCCAGCATACAGATGAGAACACTGAAAAAAAAAGATGTATAAAAGCGTCTGTGTGCTAAGTATCTGTACAACGATATAGTTGATTGATTGACAGCCGTTTTGGAAAGCATATCTTGAAATACCTCCATCTCCCTCAGTTTAATCCTTCTCCATCTTCATCTGTGATAGGACCAGCTGTGTAACCCCCCGTCTCCTCACCACCCGCACCAACATATGCTTGCAGCTCAGAGTAATTTCCTCATTCTGTAAATGGGCACCAAGGAATTAGCACACTGCTCTAGTGATGAACGTGCTGGTGTGGGACACAATCGCTTCTCAGCTGTCCATATCTGTACCGCTTTATCACACACGTCAATAATCCGTGCAACTTTACACGAGCCAGAGTATGTTTTTCAGAAATAGAAAAATGACAACAGCTGTGCCAAAAAAGAAAAAAGACAGACAGACAGAAAGACTAATAGAACGACTGACAATACATACCAATAGACAGAACAATAGAACAATAGATAGAATGATCTAATGAGAGACAGATAGATGTATAGAGAAAAGAAAAGAGAGAGAGAAAGAACAAATGGGATAGATGGAGTACACGCTGCTTTGTGAGCACAAAAGTGGGCTGAGAGGTGATTTGTACCTCGCTGACTAAACTAACTCAGTGACTCACACACAGCCTCATCAACATGACTCAGCAGTTATAAAACCACGACAAAAACAGATAAAAGCACACAGAGTGAAAGTATGAGTGTTAAAACAACACTCCAAATAGTTTCCAATCTTCTCCTATATGCAACGCGTGAACATGACGCTGTCTCTAGTTGTCTAACTTTAGAATCACGAAATGAATTATCGGTTTCCAGCAAAGGCGCGCCACCTGCTGGCAGAGATTACAAACTGCACTTCTGGAAATATTCCAGTTTACATTGTAGACATGGTGAACTGAACTCAACACGACCCAATTCTTCATCCAGACCCATGGAGAGAGACACACAGGACAAAGTGATAACTATGCACAGAATTTGTCAAGACATTTAGAGAGTATAACTTTTAAAAAAAAGGTGGCGGTGATAGAGCGAATGCAAGGAGGAAAATGTCTCACAGGTGTCAGGGCTTGCTGAAGAGGCGAGACTCGGTTCTGTCCACCATGGTTTAAACTTCAGCAGGTTTCTGATCTCCTCCTCGTCCTCATACAAATTTACCCTGCATCAATCAAACAGACATGTCAATCAATCAAACTGACTCCCAAAACAAAGTGGGTCAAGAAACAAAGTTGATGAGCGGATGTTCTGTTGTGTGTGAGATGTTGAATGAAATAATGTTTTAAATATTCATGTCATTGTACTATTTTTGTAGTTTTGACAGATTTGATGACATTCAATAATACAGGAACAGAGATGGTGGACTTACATATAATGATCTGCACAAAATATTGTGGTCTCTGCATCTAGTCGATTGCGTCTCCTGAGCTCAGGAGCGGTGTTGTCGGGATCCTTCACATCAATCACCTCATTCAGCTCCTCCTGGTGCAAAACAAAACAATTTCAGCTAATTTATTTTACAATATAACTAATTTAAAAAGTCTTTAAAAAAAAAGACTGTATCTACAGTACAATACAACCAGTACAATTGTTCTTACTTGCAGTCTAGAGAAGACTCCAGACCTGAGGTTTCCAAAGCCATACTTGTGGTATTCTTTCAGCGTCTCCGCTGGGGTTTCGGTGTAAATCTCCTGTTCTATCTGCCAATCAAACTCCTCCTCTTCATCTTCCTCCTCACATCCTCCACCACAGGCCTCTGAGAGAATGCCATCAGAGGGTGTTCAGAGAATACAGAATGAGAAGAAATTGAAATGAAAAGAAGAAGTCACAAGAAGACGATCAGCTTCTCATACCCAAGTGAGAATTAAACCTCACCCGTGTCCTCCACCAGCGGTTTGGCAGATCTTGATCCCTTAGGAGCCAGGAGACTGGTGAGCATCTCCAAACCCTCAAAGTGCTGTCCGGCCGTCTCTTTAGGGACATGCAGCGTGAAGAGACCTGATACATACACACATACTTAAAGTTGCTATTAAACAGAAGCAAATGTTTTTCTGTATGTATTTTATGTGCATTAATGTAAAACAGATTACAGAAAAATTAAAATATATAGGGTGGGGACTTGGTTCTATTCATCAGTTGATGATCGGATGGAACGTGAATGTGAACTTGCATTAGATTGTAAGAAAAGGGTTCAAGAGGACTAAATGATTGGAGAAGTCTGGTATACATCACCAGAGAGAAGTCTGTCGTTTCGCTGGAATAGATCGAGTTATAATATTTTAATTAAAAATTACGGAGAAAAAAAATATTAATACGCATTTAGAACATAAGAGCGTATTTTCATTTCATGCCAACTTCAAGATATATTGGATATTCAAACCTTTATTACAAATTTAAGTCAATCATTTAAAATGTAATAATACTACTAATAATGTCAACTTATAAGACTCAACTAAAGAGATCTCTCTCTATCCAATCACCAACCAGTACATTCTTCACTTGGATGTATGTCACAACCACAGACTGTATAAACACAGAAGAGAATCTGACAAAGCAACCGTTCACCAAAAAATAAAAATTCAGTTCTTTCTTCGGTGGAATGCAAATTAAGGTATTTTTTAGTCCATACAATGAAAGTCAAGGGGTCCAAAACAATATTTTTCAAAATATCATCTTTTGTGTTACAGAAGAAAGTCTTGCGAACAGGGGTGGAGCAAACAAATAGCCCCGCCCAAAATGTATGCCATTGGTTAAGCCACTGTTGCCGTGTAGGGCTGGTCGGGATTCTTAAACAAACAGAACAATGTTTTGAAAGCAGACACCTTTTTTCTGGGAAATCGACCTACATGTGTCTTTCATAAAGTTGTCTACTTATTAAGCTGAGATAGGAGAATATATTTAAAAATGGAAAAAGAAAAATATATACACAGGTGATCCTTAAAGTTACATGAATTGCCTTGATCGTAGTTCTTAAAGATTTGTGAATGATTTATAGTTCCTTTTGTAAACACAGAAAGCAATTAGAGGTGCTTAATGATAGACTACTATTAAATTATTCACTGGCTGTCGATCAAAGAGGACGTGCTGAAATGGGGCCAATGAGATGTCAAGCAGAAGATCCCGTGGCCATTAGGTATAATTAAAAGCGCTAATAGGCAGCTCATTAAAAGACGTGTCGGGACTACGGCAGAACGGTCAGACACAATCACAGCGCTGCTTCTGCTGTTTCTTCATGAATTAAAGATTGATAAGTACCACACGAAAGAGAGATAGAGAGACAGCGAGAGTATAATCAAAGTGAAGGTGCATCCCAATAAAGAAAGAAGAGAACGATCAACCGGCTGATTAAATGTGAGAGTTTTGTGCTACAATCAAGTCTGTTGGGCGAAAAAGAAAGACTGCAAGAGAGAGAGGAAGATTACTAAACTTGTGTTTATTATGTTACTTGGACATGCCTTTTCAGATAGAACAAAATCTAAATCATAAAGAAAGAAAAGGGGGAAAAAAAAATAACAGCTCAGCCTGGTTAAACCATCAAGACCATCTTAAACCATCTAAGACCAGCTTAAACAAGCTATAATCAGCTTAGACTGGTAACAGAGATTTTTTAAAGGGATAGTTCACCCATGATGAAAACTCTTTCCAAACCTGTATGACAGTCTATTTTTCTCTGGAACATGGAAAACATGGAAATGGCTCTGTTTTTTTTTTCTTTTGTCCATACAATGGAAGTCAATAGTGACCAAACTGTTTGCTTACCATCTTCAAAATATCTTCTTTTGTGTTTTTATAAAATTAAGAGAGCCATACAGATTTGAAACAACATGAGAGTGTGATATTGTGAATGTGACAACTCCAAACCCATGTCTTTACTTCCACATGAGCACGATATCTGGAATATGTGCGCTAATCACAACGCCACCAGACTGCTATTCGATCTTTGACTTCGTGTTTTCTTATGCAAAATTACAGTGTTAAAAAAAGCAAAGGGATTATATTCCACACATTATGTGCCAAACGGTTACAATCTCCAAGTCTGCACTTGACATGCTTACAATAAACAACCTATAATTTTAGACCCTGCTGCAACATTAAAGATTAAAGCAGTGAATGTTGAAATGACAATAATTGCTTTGACTGCAGTGCTTCCAGATTTGTGAATGATTTATAATTTCTTGTTACTCTGTGTAAACACAGAGAGCAATTAGTCATTCTTTATGATAGACTACGGCTAAATTATTCACTGGCTGTCGATCAAAGAGGACACGCTGAAACAAGGCCAATGAGATGTCAGGAACAGGATCCTGTGGCCATTATTTAGCAACTGGAAATCTTCATGCTATTTGGAGAGCAGTGAGACAGCTTGAACTGTCATGAAAATTTTAAAATCAAAGGGGTGTACAAACAAATACTAACTTATCAATCAATTCCTTTGGAAATGTAAGAAAAGTAGCAACGTGCTGCTGTAAAATTCCTTAATATTTCACGTTTTAATTCGATTTTTTTTTAAAAAATGTGCATTTTATAATTTATTTCCACAGGACACTACAGAGAGCTTCTTTTGACCACAATCACAAACTCGAATTCGGGTCACCTTAAAAAATTATTTTACTCCCTGTGAGGTTTGTCTACCGTATCCTGTATGTGTGATCCATTACGATTCCAAAGATTATTGTTCCAAACGAGCACATGTACTGTTGATCAAAAACAAATTTAAACTTTAATGCAATTTAAAACAATTACTTTTTTTTTAGATATAATTGTATAATTTTTTTAGATATAATTGTGATAATGACAATTATAGCTCTAAAACTGCACAGCAATGCTGTCACATAGAGGTCCTGTCATTTGTCACATGTGTTCTTTGTTTTGAGTTTCCTGCTTCTCCTTAGTTACCATGCTCACGTTATTAGTTCATTCCGTTCAGCTGTGTTTTGTAATCAGTTATGTCATTCACCTGTGCCCCGTTCATTACTCCTCATGTGTTTCTGTGTATATCTACCCTGTGTTCACCCTCAGTGCTTATCGGTTATTGTTTGATGCTGTTTGGTGTACATGTGTTTTCCTTCTGTTGAATTAAAGACTGTCTTGCAACTATCCTTGTCGTACTCGACATCCTCAACGACCCGCGTTACAAATGCATTGTAACACAGGATTGTATAATATTAACAATTTTATATCTTAGTCAGGCAGCAAAACTACCTACGAGTCTGTAATTACTACTTTCTGAATGCTTAAATGACACGCAAGCGAAGATACAGTGGAACTAGAGCTGCATGATTAACTGTTTAAAGATCGCAATCTCGATTCAAACACCCCTGCGATCTCATTTCCAAATGACAACAATTCACCTCTGTCTATTAAACCTTTGACAAAATCACACAACAGTCAGATCTGCATTGGTGCTGCCGCTGAGCCAGAGAGAGCAGTCGTCATGCATTTTTTACAATATCTCTGTGTATCTGTTTTATTGCTTAATAATTTTGACTTTTACTTATTGTGTTTTTCTGTGTTTTTAGCTGTTGTAAAGCACATTGGACAACAAGGATTGTATTTAATTGTGCTATATAAATAAATTGCCATTGCCATAGGTATGAAACAGCTTCACAAACAGTCACAGTATCATTATTTCTGTGTCACAAATATTCAGATTATCACAGAAGTACTGGGATAAAGGTTTATGATTCCGACAGAAGCACTGATGTCTACGGAAGTGATCAAAATAGAGCAAATCACCTTTTAAAAGTAACTTGCAGCTTCAAATAATGATTGTATAGATTACATTGTTACACCACCAGGTGGTGACAAGTTAAAAAATGTATTCATCCATCATTGAATTATTCGAGAGATTCATTCAAAAATGCTGATTCATCCAGTAATGAAACAAGTATTTATGAGTGAGTCATTGAATCATTCATTCAAACTGTTTTTTTTTTTTAATTCAATCAGATTAATTAAACATTTTAAATAGACTGCAGCAATTAACATTTTGTCAGAACCACTAGTAAATTTCACATTGTTTTGTTTAGTTGTCTGTTCAGAATGGTTGGAGAACAGTGATCTCTGTTTGAAACAAAAAAATCGTCATTCTCAATTCATCCAAAATCGTGCAGCTCCAAGTGGAACCCTTTTCTATAGGCTAGGACATTTTTGCTGTTTCTGCTGAAGTTTAGTCTTTTGTATCAAGAAACATCTGTATCTGAAGTATTGAATGGCAAAAAACAGCGCAGGGAATGATTGTTACCTTTATCGATATCGAATGAAGCTTTTTCCCGCCCATCTTCTACTATTCTCCCAGGAAGAGTCAACCTTGAGGGTAGATGATTGCATCATTATTCATTAGTAATTATACAAAAAAATATTTATATACTTAATTGCATTATAATATACACATGTGTGCATTTATCTGCAATATGTATTTGCCACCAAAAACCACAAGCATACATGTTCCTGCTAATAACCAAACTTAAAACCAAGTGGCATCTACAAATAAAGTATTCCAGACATTTGCTCAGAACTTGCAATGGAATTATGAGTAAGTATGGATTAGGTGTTCAAATGCTTTATGGGTCTCTGTCTCTATATTTGTCGGTAAAAAGCTTTGTAAACATTGTATATTAAGTATTTTCCAGTGTTTAAGCACAACAGAATGTCATTCATGCCGTGTGCAGGTGAGTCACCTGAGAAAGTACGGCTTGGCATAGAACTTCAAATCTTCTCCCTGGATGTAGATGTCAAACTCAGATGTTCTGGTGTAGGGTACACGAATAATCACAGTAAGGAAATTGTCATCTTGACTCAGTTCAAACGCCGGTGTTAACATGATTACACACAGCAAAGTTCTGCAGCAAAGAGACAAATAAATAGACAGATTACAAAAAATATTATTCAGATGGGGGGAACAAAAACAATCAAACCAGACTTTCAGTTTCTGATTTAGCATTAAAAAGGTAATATAATATAATACAATGTAATTACAATAATATAACGCATTTTTTTTTCAATTTAAAAGTATAATATAATATAATATAACACAATCCTATTAGAATTAAAAAAGAATCATCTAAGAGTTAAATGGTTAGTTTACCCAAAAATGTTATTTAAAGGGTTAGTTGACCCAAAAATGAAAATTCTGTCATTAATTACTCTCCCTCATGTCGTTCTACACCCGTAAGACCTTCGTTCATCTTCGAGCATAATATTAGGATATTTTTGATGAAATCCGATGGCTCACTGAGGGCTCTATTGCCAGCCCAGAGAGGTACTAAAACGTATTTAAAACAGTTCATGTGAGCACAGTGGTTCAACCTTAATATTATAACGAGACGAGAATACTTTTGTGCGCCAAAAAACGACTTTTCCACAATATCTAGTGATGGCCAATTCCAAACCACTGCTTCGAAGCTTTACAAATATTTTGTTTTGAATCAGTGGTTTGGATCACGTATCAAACTGCCAAAGTCACGTGAAGTATTGAAATTTGCGAAACACTTATGAGGTAACGAAGCCTCGCTTACTGAAATCCCATGACTTTGGCGCTTCGAACCACTAAATCGAAACAATATATTCGTAAAGCTTCGAAGCAGTGTTTTGAAATCGGCCATCACTAGATATTGTTGAAAAGTCGTTATTTTGTGTTTTTGGCACACAAAAAGTATTCTCCTTGCTTTATAACATCAAGGTTGAACCACTGTACTCGCATGAACTGTTTTGAATATGTTTTTAGTAGCTTTCTGGGCATCTGAAAGTGTTAATTGTCTCACTGAGCCATTGGACTTCATCAAAAATATCTTAATTTGTGTGCCGAAGATGAACTTACGGGTGTAGAACGACATGAGGGTGAGTAATAAATGACACAATTTTCATTTTTGGGTGAACTAACCCTTCAAATAACACCCTACTTTCAAAATTTTTGTAAACACAGAAATTTCTATCAGGTTATCCAGTAGAATATTATTCGATTTAACATTAAAATCTCCTGCAAGATCATTTAGCTTATAGCCTTCTTTAGTCTGATCATCTATCTTGGCACAATTTCACTGAACAACTAAGAACTGAGCAAAATTACAGCAAAGCTTAGATTCCCATTACTTGGCCTGTGTGCAATTTCTAAAGGTTGCTTCTAAACAAGAAAATCAACAACCTGGCACTGTAATATGAACTACAGATATTTCAGTCTTCTCAAGTAGTCTCTGACTGTTTGACAATCAGTCAATATCTGAAGAAAGGAAATAACAGGGCAGCTTACAACTCCACCTTGTGGCTATTCAATTTGAACTCAATGAGACATAAACGACACCTTTGCCAACTAGTACATTATAAACCTCGG
The DNA here is from genome assembly GCA_038088235.1 of Zacco platypus. Lineage (NCBI taxonomy): Eukaryota > Metazoa > Chordata > Actinopteri > Cypriniformes > Xenocyprididae > Zacco > Zacco platypus. The sequence goes on from CM076074.1 coordinate 26,379,597, forward strand.
ATGTGATTAGTTTCAAATTAAACTTCATTCTATTCAACACAACACTGTTATTCACCAGTTAAGACACATTCTGATAATATCGAGGACTAAAATGAAAGAAAACATCGATAAAGGTCATTCAAGTAACCAAATTGATTTGATAGGTGCACACATTACAGAAAACAAACCCAAAATAATAAATTAAATGATAACTAAAGCCCAATGCAGGTCAGAAGTCTGCCTGTGTTTGTGCATGCAATGTTTATGCCATCATAAAGCAGGCAGGACACACCACACGCACTATTTCAGACTTTAACGTTTTCAAATTGTATAGTACGATTTAAATAAGGAAATGGCAAATAGTATAAACATGATACAACAAAACTGATACCTTCACGCCTCTTCTGTATACACTTCCATTCGATAAATATCAGTAACACATATGCAGCACATGGTCTGCTTCCGGCTTTCTCTGCTGCTCATGTTTTACCGTAATTCCACATATAAGGAGGACTACAAACTCACTTGAACATTACCCTTAATTTCTCATTGAAATACTACATGCACGTGGTCACGCTGACGGAATACATTGCAATGAATGTAATTTCAAATGAAATATTTATTAATAAAATTGAAAATGTATAATTCATTCAACATTTATTTGAGAAAAACCAAAAACTGCCATCATACAACAATGAACATACAATAAAGTAATCTATAAAAATAATATTATTTAGTTAAAAACGGTTGTTATTATTTTTAGTTCTTGTAATAAAAAGTGTTAATATCACATGACAGACAGACATGCGTATAATATAATATAATATAATATAGTGTAATATAATATAATACAATACAATACCATATAAAATAATATAGTGTAATATAATATAATATAATACAATACAATACAATATAATATAATATAATATATTGTAATAAAATATAATATAATATAGTGTAATATAACATAATATATTGTAATAAAATATAATATAATATAGTGTAATATAATGTAATATAATATAATACAATATAAAATAATATAGTGTAATATAATATAGTGTAATATAACATAATGTATTGTAATACAATATAATATAATATAGCGTAATATAATATAGTGTAATATAATATAATATAATATAATATAATATAATATAATATAGTGTAATATAATATAATACAATACAATACAATATAAAATAATATAGTGTAATATAATATAATCTAATATAAAACAATACAATATAAAATAATATAGTGTAATATAATATAATCTAATATAAAACAATACAAAACAATACAATACAATATAATATAATATATTGTAATAAAATATAATATAATATAGTGTAATATAACATAATGTATTGTAATAAAATATAATATAATATAGTGTAATATAATGTAATATAATATAATACAATATAAAATAATATAGTGTAATATAATATAGTGTAATATAATATAATATAATATAGTGTAATATAATATAATATAATATAGTGTAATATAATATAATATAATATAGTGTAATATAATATAATACAATACAATACAATATAAAATAATATAGTGTAATATAATATAATCTAATATAAAACAATACAATACAATACAATACAATATAATATATTGTAATAAAATATAATATAATATAGTGTAATATAATATAATATCATATCATATCATATAATATAGTGTAATATAATATAATATAATATAATATAATATAATATAGTGTAATATAATGTAATATAATGTAATATAATATAATATAATATAATAGTGAATACGAACAAAAAATAAAAATGTTTAACATAATTTCATACATTGTGACAGAAGTAGGCTATTACAAGTATTACGGTAAGGAGTGTAAGGTCCGCCTTCACAGATTCATATACGTGTGTGATATCGGCGCTAAGCGGAGCAGCATCGTCTTCATCATCACAGTACAAATGAAGAAGTATGGCTGCACACTACAAATATGTCCCCATGTTTTAACCAGAGTCATGGTTAAAACATTTCCCCGCGGACAGAGCACTTTTTCACCATGAGAATTCACGGCAAGATTGTGGCGATCGCGGTATGCTTTGGAGTTTTTCTACTTTTGTACTTTTTCGGGGGGAACGCTGCGGACGAGCCGCCGCTGAAAGAAGTTGTAAAAGAAAAACATTTTCCATCTTTCAATTATGGCGAGGATATCGCACCGGCGAAAGAAGCGAAACAAACCCCCGAAGAGCCACAGAAACCACCGAAACTAATCCGCAAAGAGCCGAAGTTGAGCAGCAGAGGAGGAGGGAATGTCATCGCAAAGACTCGGTATGAAACGCTTCAAGTGCAGCATCATGATCAACAACCAGTTTCATCCAAAACAGCATGCATGCATATGTGTTACAAGATGTTTTCAAGCCGTTTTGAATATAATGCATGGGATATAATAATATAGTATAATATAATGCTTGTTTTTTCTTCTACTGAAGTTGATACATGGGCTTCCTCTCAACTCCCTTTTCTGTAGTCATGATCAGTGCATTAGTTTGATTCTCAAGGGAATTTATGACCTCAGTGTAATTTGCAGTCAAAGCAAATCAATGCAAGTACATGCTTTAATGACAACTCATAAATCATTGGTCATTTTCTGGATGACAACACGGCCAATCCAACCAGAGCTTCTTGTCAAAAGCCTGCTGTGACACTGGAGATTTTAGCAAGAATGTCTTGAACTTATTGTGCAATCTTATGTTTCTTAATGTAACCGTGCATGACACAATTTTTGCTATTTCCACTGCACTAATGTCTTAAATCTTGTCAGAGAGCAGTGTGTATTGCGCATGCTACAACACCAAGTCTAAGAGCCCCCTTTTCAGCCACGATTATCACAATTGTATTTTCATTATGGCTTTATTAAAAAGGTCACCTTGAATGCGGTTGCCTCGTTCCCAAAGGGTCTCAACGAAGGACGAAATCAATGAGTGCACACGGTCCCTTGAGACTCGAGGAGCAGTTTATTCATCAAAATGATCCGCCCTTTCTGAAACATAATTAAAAGGAGCTGCCTCATTTATCCTTTAGGTGAACATTTGTGTCCGTGTTTTGAAAGTGTAAAATCAATCACGTAAAGGTAGGCGAACTATAGATGGATGCTTTTTTGACAGTGTGAAATCAATTCTGCATTGAGGATGAGTTTAATATTCATTGCATGCCTCCTTTCAACAAGCATATGTTATCGCACCTCTGACAGCCTCACATAAACGCCACTAATTGCAGTTGTGAGATATCTCAACCCTTTGACCCTCCTGTTGGGTTTCCAGCAGTGATCCGTCTTCATGTCCACACCCCTGTGACTGCTCTCTGCTGATAAACCCACAATGCAAAGGGCTAATGCAGAGTGGGAAAATTAGTTAAACAGATCCACCGTACAAACAGGAGAGATCAGAGGGTGCGATTTGGAAAACGCTCTATGCGTTTAATTCCTGGCTCCCTATCCATCTCCGCAGAGGAAGGGGGAGGGGCAAAGCCATCTCATCCCGTATGACCTGTTGTTTTATTTAGAAGCGATTAACTCTTCCGCGCGAGTTTTTCCTTTTTAAGCGCATCCTCCAGACGTGCTTCCTGCCTCACTGTTGCAAAACAGACAAATGTGTCCCTGATGATATGTTTCATCACGTTCAGGGGGGGCCTGAAGGCTCTGTTTTGTCCTGAGGGCTCTGGCAAACACAAACCTTTTGATTTTTCTTTTTTTTTCTTTTCTGCTTTATTGTTGTATTATAAAAAGAACAATCACAAAAAAGTGAAAATTCTTTCATGTATTCAACCTCGTGTCACTCCAAACCTGTATAAAGATATTTTTAAGAATATAGAGTGCTGCACGAATTATGTTTTTTGGTTGGCTGAAATCCGGAAATGAGTAGGCATTTTAGTACTTTCAGTTCCATCATCCTGAAGTCAAGGGTTTTTTTGGTTAAACGCTTAAAATAAAGTCTGTGGTTAACACAAGATATTTGCATCAGTAAAACCCCCTTGTGATCTTTTTTTTTTTAAAGCTTTTACTTTTCTTGAAAAAGGCAATTGCTAACAAACGGCTAAATGGGACTACGAGGTTGTCAGGGACATTAGACGACATCATAGCAAACGATACTCACTAGTCCACTTTCACTGCCTCGTTGTGTTTATAATGGTAAAAAAACATCACATCGGTGCCGCGATGTGAGAGTATACCACGCACAGATTCCATTCACAAACAACCAGAGTCCTGACTGTTAACACGGGAAATGACGCAAAATCTCTTGCGGTCAAATGTGACTTTGCACTAAACAAACATGGCGGAAAAACAAACAAGAAGAAATGACGACGATAGTGTTTTGGACTGCTTTGTACGGAAAATTTGCGTTTTTCTTCAGCTCACGGATTTCTGATCGTAAATATTTAACTTATTGGATATTTATGATTTTGAATTTCAGTGCAGCCCAAACATTCTTCCAAGCAGATTCAGTCACTCTTAGCACATCTCACACCACAGGGAAATCTGAGAAGATAATCTGTAGAACCGTCAAGATAATCAGGATTTTACCTAGGATTGTCGGAAGGTGACAATTGGGCTCAAAATCGGCCCGATTATCTTGTAGTGTGTGGGTGCCCTTAACGTAACCTTTTTTAGGGAAAATGTTTTTAAAATAAAAGCTGAAAGAGCCGTCTTAATTGTGGCGATGTTGAGGTCATTCAACTGGTGTAGTTCCATTAAAGTCCACTTTAGCTTTTTACTTCCTGCAAATGAATTTAAGAGTGCGTTCACACTTGTCATGTTTGGTTCGATTAAAACGAACCCTGGTGCGATTACTCAGTTAGTGCGGTTCGTTTGAACATATGTGAACACTGCCATCCGAACCCTGGTGCGCACCAAACAAGCGGACTGAGACCGCTAAAAGATGGGTCTCGGTCCGCTTCCAAACGAACTCTGGTGTGGTTCGATTGATATATGAACGCAACATGGACCAAAGACATGTAAACGAACCAAAAACAGGACGTGATGTCACAAGATGCGACGCTACAAGTCAGCTGATTTGACGACGTGGAAAGATCGGTGTATCCAAAATGAATAGAGGGCAAAAGTGGAGCAACGAGGAGGTAAAGTGCCTCATCAATATTTGTTTCTGCATACAATGGAGGAAATCCTGGTGCCGTTTTGAATGTTTTGAACATTTTATGAGCTCTTCGTGAGTTCTTAGCTGGTAAAAATAAAGCATATGTATAAAATGATCGCATTTAATCCAGCACACAGTATTGTTTTGAATGTTCGGTAAGCAAACTCCATCGCGAAATATACGTCATAAAAGCCGACCAATCAGGTTGTGACCGTATCCCTATGCCTTTGGTTCGGAAACTTAAGGTTCGCTGTTAAAAATGCCAGTGTGAACGCTAAGCGGACCAGGACTATATGTTTGTTTTTGTTTTTTGGTCTGGACCAAACCAACCAAACTACAAGTGTGAACGCACCCTAAGTCCAAATACAAAAGTGTTCTTTTGTGAAAATTATCATGATAAATAAAACAAATAAGAATCATAAACTGTTGTTGGTTACAAAGCTTATTTTCTGCAATGACACAAAAGCCAATGCAAAAATCCTATTGGGTTTTTGTCGAGGGAACCAGGGTGAAACCAACTTCCTGGTTCGCCTATAAAAAAAAGTCATCACTGCTGCACTCTTTTGTTGAACTGTTTAAGCCGAAACGACTTTGGCTCCCGTTGACTTTCATTGTATCGACCAAAAAAGGCATTTTTCAAAACATCGTCAATTTGCTCCAAAGAACAAAGAAGGACATGAATGACATGATGGAGAGTAAATAATAGTGGAATTTTCATTTTTAGTAGGCCTATAACAAATTAAAATGACAATGAAGTAAACTTGCAGCATACGTTTACGTTTCTTTTTCTCGCCCTTAGCCAAAAGAACCTGCATTACTGGAAAGCTGGGTGCATTCTCTGCCAGAATCGCAAAACACCACTGCACCCGTTTTTGCTGTACCTAGGAATAAATGTCTACTAACTGTCAAATGAATAGCTCGCTCTGTCATCTGTAATACAGCTATGACTAGTGGCAACTGCTGCATGGCAGCTACATTATATAAAGCAGTAAACATGTCATGGAGGAAGACTAAGAGCCCTCCATTTGTGTGTGTCTCTCTCTATCTACCCTATTTTTTTTTTTTATCACAGTTTCTACATGGAACGGCGAATATCTCTCCATTGTCACTTGTGCCTCTCGATGAGTTCATTCCTCCTCTGCAGTCTTTATCTTCTAGCCTGAAGCAATAACACTAACGTTTCACTTCAGGTTTTAAAATCAAGGTGCCACTGAAAAGCTGGCTCTGCTAGGACAGGCATGCAGACATTCTGACGAGGGGGAAAAAGTGCTAATAATTTGGCCGTATAGATTATGGAGTGGTGAATAGCTATAGGAAAAGCACTGGCTGAAATCCATACACGCAGCCTCGAGGGCCTGGCTTGAATCAGGCAGCATATTTGTTCTGTATATGGTTTTTTGGACCTCTCTTTGGTGTTTTCCATGGTTTTAGATTTTATGTTCAGGATTAGATTAGTAACTGATGTGTGCATGATGCGCAAACCACCAAAGTTTCCACAATCCAGTGTGAAGTGCTGCATAATTTCGATTCATCAACAAAGATACGATTACTGTTTATCTCATTGAGTCTATTCTGACGGATATCGTTGTGGAGACTAGTCCTTAATCTATTCATGAACCTAAAAACAAAACATTGCTAGAGCGCTAGAGTGTGCTAAGCACCCTCAGTTGATAGTACTGACTGTAATAACATCATGTTGGTAAACAGATGCAGCAAACACTACAGTGTGTATTTGTGTTGAACGTCAAAGGTTTCTATTTACTATGCATTTTTGCAGCTTGAGCAATGTAACCAATCACTGTTGATTTCTTGAACACAATGGCCACTCAGTGGTGTTTTAATTTGGTCGGTATCCACTCACCGCTCATGAGTTTTCTGTGTATAATGGTGAAATGTAAAAAAAAAAATTTGTAAAACCATTCTTTCATAAATTGTTGCTCTAAATGGAATTATCTCATAGAAGCTAAAGGAAGAGATACACTTCATATTGTTCACAATTAAGTTATGGTGGTTCTATTGTGTCTACTCCATTTCATTTTCATTCTTTTTTGGATCATTTTGATTTCATTTTGCCAGTTTTGTTTTGTTTACAGTCAATTGTGTTGCTCAATGAGGAACATCGGTGTCAGCATTAACTTTTACAGAAACTCAACTTTTGCTCAATAAGGAGTGCAATATTTAATTCAGCCTTCAGTCTAAATGTTTCCAGATGTGTCCTCTCAGACGGCAAGAATTTTTATAAGATCAGAGCATGTGAACATTTCGTGTTGATTAAAAAAGGTACCGAATTCAGTAGTGTGTTGTTCGTATGCTTGATACGTTGATCAGAAAGTAAATGCCTCTCAATCTTGATCAAATGCTTGAAGAAATGAAAAGAATAAATTGTTTGATATCACTCAATCAGACCGTTGATGCAATTCCTGTTGCTTAATTTGCAGTGGTGTAAACAAGGGAAGCTTTTTCCACAGGAAACCGCAGCTTTCAAAGCAGATTCTGCAGTCTTTTATGATACTAGTCTATAAACCATAATAGGCAGAAAAATCTTTCAGGTGTGAAAATACCACTGCTTCCCTATTGTCAAACCCCAAGGTGTTTCCGTGTTTTTCCTTTTCTTAATTTCACGTCATATCAAGGTCTGTGGTTCAGTTGAAACGAGAGCAAGAGTGTTTGCACGTCCTTGGCTTAATGGAAGCTCTTTGATGTCTGTCTGAAAGGCTGCGTGCTTTTCTTGCGGTATGAACTTGTTTCCTCCACCAAAGCCTTGGATAAATGGAGTACTTTTTTTCCCAGAGGTCGTCTCTTGGGTAGAGCTTAGAGGGTTAGAGAGTTTACTTCCCCGGAGTGATGGAGACTCAACATGAATCACAAAAGCAAACACCACACCAATAACAATTTTGGTGGAGACTCAAGACAATGAAATGTGTATTCAAGTGAAACACCAGGTCACTTAAGTCATGATGAGCAAGAGTGCTTCTCATCTACATGTTTAATGTCTCCTTTTGTCTTTGAAGTAGGGCTGGGCGATATGGCAAAAAATATGATCACTGTATTTTTTTTTTCCATTTTTTTTCCATCGATATTCACCCCACCTCGGTTGGAACCGACCGCCGACATATTTTGCAGACCGTCTGGGCGTTTTTGCATTCCACTGCAATCATTTTCAATTGTTTTTCTATGTATCTGCGTGCTAGACGGATGTCTTGTGTTTTTTGTAGCATCTCATGCATGACATGCCGTTCTAAAAAGGTTTCCGTTCTTCGTTTAAAGGTACACGATGCAACTTTTGGCAACTGTCTAGTGGTTAAAAAACAAAACTGCATGCATTTTGCACAAGAACAGTGTTTTAGTTGTGCTTTGGCTCTGCGTAACTGTGTGGATGAATGGTTATTCTATTGCTCATAAATCATTCACCACCAAGCTAAAACATGTGATTTGCCCAGATGTTCGAGATTTTGTGTGCTCCATGTCGGCCTTTCCTACTCATTGTGACAACTAACCTATGCCACTCCCATAGCATTCTCGGAGCATTTACGGATATGATGAGACACGCATGGATGAGTTATGTATGTATGCAATTTCCTACAAAAACCATCCCACTACGTCTAAAATATAAACACTTATACCGATTTGTTCCGAACATAAGACAGTGTTTTTTCTTAGTAATACATTTGAAAAAATGGGTTCGTCTTACATTCAGGGTCTAGATGTCAATAATACACCTGGAACAACAGGTGGCGCCAAATATGAAAATAAATAAATAGTATATTATATTATACATTTTCTTAATAAAATACAAGATTTGGTCTTCAAAAAGCCTTTTTCCAAAAGGTGCATCTTGAAAAAGAGGGTGTCATCTTACAATCGGGGTCGTTTTATATTTGGAACAATACCTGGCTTACCATAGTGAATCTGACCTTCGTCTCGTGTTTGTATCAATTAAAACTTCTTATTCTTTTTTTAAATACATTTGTCCTTGTGTGCTCTCTGATCAAGTTGGTTGCAAATCTGACTCTGACTCAGAATTGTTTACCCTTGAATCATTTAAATGAGGTTCTCCATGTGCCAGGGGAACCGTGTACAGAATATTTCACGGAGTATTTCACGACCGTGTTGTCTCATGGTTTGACCCAGCTGATTTGTACCAGATGTTTTTGTTGTTGATGTCACGGTTTGGATGAGTTTGGATAGATTTAAGCTGCTTTTCTTTACCTCTAGGCAGAAGAATGAGGTGGGGAACCCCGTGTCAAAGGTCACACGAGCAGAGGATGTCATGCACCTGGCAGTGGTGGCTTGTGGGAACCGTCTAGATGAAACGCTCAACATGGTGAAGTCAGCACTGCTCTTCAGCATAAAGAAGATCAAATTTCACATCTTTGCAGAGGAGGACTTGGCCGAACAATTTGAAAAAGGGGTGAGAGCCTGTCCCATGTTTCTTTCATCTTTGCTGTGGTTGATTCTAATATCTAGCTGACTGGTGACCTGTATATATATATTTTTTTTTTCATCCAACATTAATTTCCTATGGTTTGAGTTAGATTTACTTATCTACGGCATATCTTTATTCTCAGAAAAGCATTGCTATGGATAACGGGCTTTCAGACAATGTTTCATCTCCTAACTATGCAACTCTAAAAAAAAAAAAAAAATCTGGAACACATTTTTGGCATAATTTTGTGGACCATTGCTTCTCTGATTTTTTTTTTTTTTCTTTCAACTAAAATCTCTAAATGTAAAATGCCAGTACAACTAATAGGGCTGTAAATATTTGCTCTGAGAACAATTCAGTTTGATTACTGTTTTTTGTTCAAAAAGTTTGACAAGTTCAGTTTATTAACGGGTTGTGAACCGTTTGCAAACCTCCAATAACAAGCTCTTGCTCATGTGATGTATTAATTATAGTAATTATAATCATGACTGTCTTTTTACATCCTTTAGTAACTAGTTACACAATTTGCACCCTAAGATTTCTCAGTGTATTTAAACAGACCTTTGGCAGACCCCTGACTGTCAATTTTATTGGACTAGTGGCTTTGTGGTAACCCTCAGACAATGTCAGGCTAACCCTGACAACCAATCTGGTCAGGAGGGCAACGTGAGAAACCTCATGAATCTATTGATCTCTTTACCATGCCCTTTAACACATCATTTGGTTTCTGGTAGAGTGGTTTTTCTCCACAGTCCTAATCGTTTACAATGTTTCTCACCACAGAGGGACTGTTATTGAAAATAGCACTACATTGTTTTTTTACACTTCGACAGTTGATGCTGTTTGAGAGCTGCCCTCTGGCCTTGAGCTGATCTTGATCTAGTCCTGTGCCGTATTGCTGAAGATAAAGAAACTGAAGGCTTTGAAGAGCGATGGAGAAGGAATGCAATGTCATGTTTGTTATTCCAAAGATTTCCTCTCTTTTCTGCAGCCTTTTCAGCAGTAGTTATTTGGCTATCAGCAGGATATTATAAACCAGTGCTTCTTAACTGATGTGTTGTGACTCAAAAATGCGTTGAAGGTCTTTTCTGATGCGATCGCGGACAACTGGGAAAAACAAAGCTAAAGTGACAATAATAAAATGCAACCAAGTTGATTTTTTTTTTTTGACATTTATAAGGAAAGAAACTGACTTTGTTACTGACATGCATCGAAATAAATTTACACAGTTGAATTTACAATAAAATACTGTCAAGTTTAATGTCACTTGGTATTATGGATAATAATAAGTGAGCGGTAATCCAGGGCTAGCTGTTCATTAAACATAGGCAAAGAACCACCTGACATGAAGCCTCAGTTGCCTCTGCGGAGTGCATTCAAATCGTTTAATGCACAGCTAGTCATGGATTTATCCCGCTTATACCGTGGTCAATTGCTGGCATTGACAAGTCAAAGCTATTATTGATGGTTGCAGGGCAATAATTTGACCAGAACGGTAAATATTACAATTACAGTTACACCAACTGGGTGTAACTGACTAATACAATTTTATACACTCATGTCACGATTTGATGCAACGATACGATACTATCAAGATATTTTAAGCCAAAATGAAGAAGAGGGTTTTGTTGTTGTTATTATTATTATTAATCATTATAAAACGTTTAAACATTTGTACATTATAAACATAGATTCCGGTTCCTGCGTCAGCATCACACACAGGTGTTCAGGTGAACAGTGTAGGAGAATGACAGGAAGGAGATTGAATTGTTGAATGAAGTTATTTTTGTTTTGTTTTTACACACAAAAAGTATTCTCGTCGCTTCATAACATTAAGGTTGAATCACTGTAGTCACGTGGACTATTTTATCGATGTCATTAATACCTTTCTGGACCTCGAAAGGTGCAGTGATGTTGCTGCGTATATTTGGTTCAGATATCTCTCAGATTTCATCAAAAATATCTTAATTTGTGTTCCGAAGATGAACAGAGGTTTTAGGAACAACATGAGGGTGAGTGGTTAATAACAGAAATTTCATTTTTGGGTGAACTAACCCTTTAAGACTGAAAACTTGTCAAGTCCTAGTTAGTTAGAACATCTTCTACACTACATTCTATAAATCACAATTCTTACAAAAGATTCAAGATGTTGCTCTTTTGAAGGATTGGTATGGGTTTCTTTTCTCACTTCTCTTCGCTCACACCTGTAGGCAATAGATGTGCGGCTAACCGAAGGCTGACAGTCATGACATTGACTGATTCTTTCAATTTCTTCTCACAGTTCAGTGTGTGGCCTCAGAAAGTGTCCTCCAGGTTTCACTACAGCATATATCCAATCACCTTCTCAGTGGGGAATGCAGACGAATGGAAGAAACTCTTCAAGCCATGTGCTGCCCAGAGGCTGTTTCTTCCTGTAGGTCCCTGCTGCTTAATGTTTTTTTCTTTATTTGTTTGTGTTTTCCATCTCACCACACTGACTGTAACCAAGTACTTCTTCTGATGTCAGGTTATCCTGAAGGACGTGGATTCGCTGTTGTACGTGGACACAGATGTTCTGTTTCTCCGCCCTATGGATGACATCTGGAAGTTTCTGAAGGCGTTCAACAGCACTCAGCTAGCTGCCATGGCCCCAGAGCATGAGATCCCCAAGATCGGCTGGTATAGCCGCTTCGCAAGGCACCCCTTTTATGGAGTCACAGGGGTCAATTCAGGGGTCATGCTGATGAACCTCACACGGATTCGTAGCACTCTGTTCAGGGTAAGGAACAATACAATTGACTTGGCTTGAATTTTGATGGTTGCTTTGTAGTTCTGGTTACGCTGAAATTTCAGTGGTGCAAAATCCTTGTCCACATAGCTGTATTTTAAACGTCAAATACTAAAAATTAATATATATCGGTTCCATACCAGTCTTAATCTTGTATTAGAGATTGTATCAGTCATATTTATAGACTTATTTCGCCCAAAAAGGAAAATTTTGTCATTAATTACTCAACCTCATGTTTTCCCAAACCCAGAAGACTTTCATTCATCTTCAGAACACAAATGATTATCTTTTTTATGAAATTTGAGAGCTTATAAAATTCTAAATTCAATATGTTCATCATATAAAGTGATCGAGTTTCTTCAGAAAATTTGTACAAAACAAGCTCAATTCATATGGAGTAGTTTTACGTTCTCTTTATGAATTTATTGAAGCGTCAAAGTGGTAGTTGCATTGGCTGTCAGTGGAGGGACAGAAAGCTCTCAGATTTCATCAAAAAGATCTTCATTTGTGTTCTGAAGATGAACGAAAGTCTTACGGGTTTGGAATGACATGAGGGTGAGTAATTAATTACAGAATTTTCATTTTTGGGTGAACTAACCCTTTATTTATAAGTGAGTGTTAGATGACAGCAAAGGTAATCTTTAAAAGCACTAATAATAGCAAATCAATATCCTTTTTTAAACAGTACATTATAATGTGATGCCTAAATTCAATTGTAGCATTTAAAAAGCCTCATTTAAGTTTTTAGTTGTTTAATTTTTAATTTATTTAGACATAATAAAAATGTTAATATCTGCCATTTATCGGTTAACTACTATAACTTGAAAATAATTGTCAGCTCATCGATATCGGCCAAAATTTTAATATTGGTGCATTTCTATCAAATACATTCTTATTTATATGAACACATTACAAACATAACATGTATTTTTGGGCTTGGTATTACTATATATTGCCAGTGTTTTCCTTATGTAGTTGATTCCTCTTGGTATTGGCCTGAGTCTCTGGCGTTCGCATATCTTCTGAGGTTTCTTTGCACATTTAAACCCTTTTAACCTCCAGGCTGTTTTTAGTAGGCAGTGATGGAAGTCTACTGATTGCCATCCATTGAGAGCGAGAGAGTGGCTGACAGCAGTCTGGATTAGCATATTTCTGTAACTCAGCTAGAACTGTAATTTCCAACCCAAGCACATTTTCAAGGCTGTCTGGGGGGGACAAAAAAAATTTCTTCTTCTGAAAAAAACCTCAATTTCCATATCAACAGCTGTCTGAAAAGTGGCTGCCAGACTCACTGTTGAGGAAAATAACCTGCCACTATTGATTTTACAGAACAGCATGATCGCCAGCGGTCTGTCATGGGAAAATCTGCTACACCCTCTCTATCAGAAATACAAGAACCACATCACATGGGGAGACCAAGACCTCCTCAACATCATCTTCCACTACAATCCAGGTACATGTGTGTTTGCTCAAAGATATGCTTGATTATGGGGAGTATGATTTGATAACACTAGCAAACAATAGCGAACTATGGAGTTACAAATTTTTTGGACATGTACCATGGAAGTACCTTAGTTTTATCATGTTTTGTTGGACACACATTATATTAATACCATGTGCCATTGTATCAAAATAACGCATTTTTGACATGTAAAATACTAATAGTGTGTTTTGAAGACCCATTATTAATTCTTAATCTTTGAAGTACCTTGAAGTATCTTGGAAAAGCCATGGTATATCAAAATACTTTGGCTTTACCAGCTTTTAGACATAATACTATATTTTTCCAAAACCTGGTACATATTATGGTAAATATCAAAATACCCCAGTATTACCTTGTTTTTAAAAATGTAACATGGTGTATATATGAAAAGATCATGATATTAGCAAATGTGAGACCATCACTGCACCATTAGACTTCCCTTACTTTCTGTCATTAGAAAGTAAGGAAATGTTTTTCAGTGCATCATTTAAACTTTTATATAAACATGTCTACTTTCTTTATTTTTGTTGATTTGCACTCTAGAGTGTTACCGCACTGTATTTAATTGTTTTTTGCTGAAGGCTTTGAATCCAAGTTGAAAAGCTGTTTTTCTATATGTGAAGCCTTGCAGCTTTGTATCACATGCATATCAACTAAACTTTCCTACCCTGAGTATTATTTTGTTGTGCAGAGTTCGAAGTTCTGAAAATAAAATAAAAAGACCTGATATGATACAGGAAAGTTTTTTTCTGTAAAACTCTTTCTTCGTCCTCCTGAACGTTGCCGGTTTATCTGGGTTTTATAGAGATAACAAGTATGAACTCGTGTGACAGATACTGACAGGTGCAGTTATTAAACTCTCTAAATTGGTGAGACATTTGGCAAGAGTAGTGCTTGTTTGACAACTGAAATGGAACAGATCCAAAAGACTTGCACAACTACAAACACCAACACATTATTCTCAGCATAGCTGTTATTTGCAGTTTGGATAAAACGTTGAATATTTTTCTTTGTGTCTTCAGAGTGTCTGTACATATTTCCATGCCAGTGGAACTACAGGCCCGATCACTGCATGTATGGAAGCAATTGCAAAGCTGCGGAAGAGGAGGGAGTGTCTATTCTTCATGGTAACCGTGGAGTGTACCATGACGACAAGCAGCCCGCATTCAAAGTGGTGTACGATGCCATACATGAGGTGAGCTGGCACTATCTTGTCAGAAGACCGTTATATGGTAAAACTAATAGAATAGCTGTCAGATTAATGAAAATTATATATGTTATGTACTAGGGCTGTCAGAATTAATCCTTTAATCCTTTGGCTGTGCTAGACTTACAGTATGTGATCACGCTATCATTCATTCAAGTCCTATTAAACCTTTCAAGTGAGATAAGACATAAAAAAAGAACTCAAATCTTTACTGGTGCGCTGTCCGTGAAGTGGCTCTCTCAAAAATCCAAAACGCAGAGATCTCTTTTGCGCTTTAACAGACCAAAAAAAAAAACAGAATTATGTAAAAATTCCAGGTTTGTCGAGTATCCTTATAGGCACAGTCTTAAATGAGTTAGGAAGTGGTAAATGAACGTAAAGAGTTGTGAGAAAATAGGATGTGTCAGATCTTAGATCAAGTCTTAAAGAGATTTTGAACAGTAGTGTATATCAGTATAAATGTATTGCTATATATAACCTAATATATGTATGTATATTTTCTATCTATCTATCTTATATATACACACATACACACACACACACACACACACACACACATATATATATATATATATATATATATATATATATATATATATATATATATATATATATATATATATATATATATATATATATACACACATACACACACACACACACACACACATATATATATATATATATATATATATATATATATATACACACACACACACACACACACACTCACACTCTGTTTCAACACAAAATGTTTTACCAAATAAGAAGTACAGCACTTTTAGAGTTTCATCCCTCTGCCTAATGTGAGCAAAAGTATTGGGACAGTTTAACTTAAGTAAATGTAAAAGTGTAAAAGCTAATATTTAGTAAAACCTTGCAGGCAATCACAGGAGCGAGTCTGACATCCATTGACATCACCAGACTCTTGGTTTCACACCTTGAAATGCTTTTCCAGGCCGTTAATTATATATATATCGCTATATATGTATAATTGCTATCTATATATATATATATATATATATATATATATATATCTCCTACAAATCGTTTGTCTTTAATTTTTTCATAAGATTTTAAGCTTAAGAAATATAATCCATTTATCTTTGCTTGCTCAGACCACTTTCTAATTTTTCAGTGCTAACAAAGCAAATCCTGAGGGTGTTGAATCATGAGAATAAATAGAAGTGTTGCATTGTGCGTTCAGAATGCAGTCTCCTTGAATCTCTCCTTGAAGGCTAATAGCAGGAAAGCGTCTCTTCAAGAGGAAGCCTTTTGTGTGGTTGAGTCACGTGGGCCCCTCTGCTGTTCAGAATTCAGTCCGATATTAAATGTGGACCTTGTTCATTGTGCCTCCACAATTATACCAAAGCAGTTCCTTGAACAATTATGTATTTCATCTTCTCTTTCAGTATCCCTTTGAGGAGAACTTGTTCCAGTCTTTGTTTTACCCTCTTCAGACTAAGTTCCTAGACACAGTTAACACCCTTTGTGGACGAATACCACAGGTGTTCCTCAAACAGATCGAGAAGACCATGAGGGCTGTTTATGAGAAAAAAGTAGTGCGTCATGTCCGACTGCCACACGAGAAGTGAGCCTCGACTGCATTTCGACATCATAAGGAAGAGTCTCTGCCTGCTGCTTGGATCAGAGTGTTTTTGCTTCCATTGAAGATGAGCAATGCCAGAGGCAAGCTACATTTGGTCCATTAGGCCCAGAATGAGCTTCATGAGCCAACGGAGTTGGAGATTTAATCGGGAACAAGCAGCAGTTTTGGTCTGCTGAATGGATACAGAGACGTAACCAAGTGCAACTGTGGGTAACCAACCATTTGAATGGTCCTGAAAGAATATGAGTGACTCGTTGGCAAAGCTGTTTTCAGCAAATCCAAAAATATGAATTCAGAGCTGTTTATTTACAACTGTGTTGTACCATTTTTCTGCCTCTAGTTTATGTCTAGTATTACGCAATTGGAGTATTCATGTCTCAGAACAGTTTATCTAATTCTTGTACTTAAGTGGCTGCACCAATTTGTTTGAACATTCTGCTGCTTAATAGCATGAGATAACGACTTGTTTTCAAGCCACAAAAATGAATGTAGCACGCAAAAAACAACCAAAGAGAAATAGCCTGTCAGCCTTTAGAACTCTGTAAAATGTACATTCAGTTTAAGCACAGCCTTAATGGTGGATGATCACACTGTTTACATTGAAGATGACTTGTTAGTGAGATTAGAAAGGAGTCTGATGTTGTAATGTTTTCTTTGGGGTAGCATTTTAATATATATGTATAGAATATCACAAGTCAGGTGTCCTGTATTTTGATATGACAAGCCTATTCTGATGGACATCGCGAATTCGATGTTGAATATGTGGCGGAATGTCCTTTTAGGATAACCTATACCCGTTTCTGAGAGCTTCCCGAAAGGTCTAAGTGTTAAAATATGTTTTAGCAATATTCAGTCTGGTCAATCAATTTCAGAGGACACATTTTGCCGTTTTATCCTGTGCTTTGTTAGGAGTTTGAACTTCTGCCATAGTGGGAATAAATAAACGGGATCATTTTAAATAAATGTGCTGATTTGAAAGGTTTGTACATCATGACAGTATTATATACATAACAACACTATGATAAAACAATACACAAATGTACAGTTTGCAGTTAATTGCACTTTTTTTTAAAACATATTTTAGAGAAAGTAAAATGAATGAGAATTAAAATGGCAACAAGATTAGTTTAACAACCTGTTTGGACCCAGTTGGATCAGTTTACCCATTTCTTTTTCTTTCTTTTCCTTTTTTTTACACATTCTAAAATCATTTTAAGTTTGTGTAATCACAGCCTTTTAATTTTCTTGACTATTTCTGTGTGAAAGTACAAACATTTTAAAGGGGAAGCGTGTGTTGTAAGTGTTTTGATGTGTTTTGACATGTTAATTTAGCACAATGTGCTTAATAATACGTGTGACCAGTTTCCAGCCTCCTGTCATTGGTCTGGGATCAGTGGTGAGATTTATTTAACTGGAAACTCAAGAGACTATCATACATCTCATGTTATCTCTGTGTCAAGAGATGCACCAGCGATGTTCATTGTATCAAGTGTGCTTTTCTGTCTTTCTGAATGTCTTCTATTGTGTGTGTTATTGTCCTTTTATACAGAAGTGTGTATGCCAGAAATGTAATAAATATGCATTTAATATTAATTTGGCTTTGTCTCAGTTCTTTTTGTGTTGAATTGATATATAATGATATATAATATAATATATATATATGATATATATATATATATATATATATATATATATATATATATATATATATATATATATATAAAATCACATTTCATCAGTGTCATTATGTAAAACAATCTATACAAGATGTGCGCAGGCAAGACTTAATGTAATGTCATTAAAAGTTTAAAAAGATAGAAATTATAAACATTGTCATACATTATAATATTAGCTGGTGTTACATTTTGATGGGATGTTGGTTACTATAGTAGTAGCCTAAGTAAATCTGACCATTTTAAAGTAAATTCAAGTTCCACAGCGAGATAATTCATACTTTATTTTTAAGTAAATAGCTGAGCGTTCAATTATAAATAGGCTAATAATGCTAGTCAGACTGCACAAGTCATTGAGGCCGTGTTCAAAACATTATGTCTACGTAGTCAGCTCACTAGGATGTGAGGTATATCTACAAAGAAACTGCATCCGTATGACTAAATGTCCCCAAAATGATGTTTAGGTAGGCAGCTGACTGGGTTTTGAAACGCAGACATATATTGCGCAACAGTCAGCTCTCCTGAAGAGCGGCCGGCAGTGACGTAGCAGCCGCGGCCATATTGAAATGTTTCCCCTGCCCTCTTCCTCACTGAGCTCAACTGCAGCCATCAGCCCTCGATTTTTAGCTGGAGACAGGGACAACAACACAGACATGGAGATAGACACTCTTCTGGAAGCTCTTAAAGGTACCCGGTTGTGTGTGTTGAGGGGCTCTGCGTGGGTTTAGAGAGGAGTTATATGTGCTTATGAGCTTGTAATGTGAGTTAGCTCATGTTAGCATGGCCTGTGGCTAAATGGCTTTTACTGTTTTTCGAGGTCTGTTGTGCGTTAAAAGCAGGCTTCATCCTCCTATTTTATGACTTGTGTAATTTTTGACCCAAAATTGATAAGTAATACGTTAATAAATAAGACTGTTTTTCACTGAGATAACTAGTTAGTGGTTTGGGATGTTATAGAGCTGATTCAAGTATATTACACATCGATTTATCCAGGGTTAACTCTAAACTAGTGAATAATTTAATTAACTCCGATTTTCTTTATAAGTTTCTTTTATAATGTGACTTTTCTAGGCATTTACATCCTAACCGAAGTTGTGTTCTCAGCTCGACGCTTATAGAGTACATAATCATAATGATAACCATCATAATAATCATTTATCTTTATATGTGCGCTTGTCTTTATAGTCGGAGTAGTGATAATAGTTTTGGGGATTAAATGACATAAAGCTCAGATTTATTGTACCTGTATTAGCTAAGCTCTTGTGTAAGTGTGTTAGGAAACGGATTTAATATTTATTCATATTGTTTTATGAAAAGCATATTATTCCAAGACTGCTTCACAGTTATTTTCAGAGTGCTCCGAATAGTTGTCGAAAAGAAAATGAATTTGGACCTTTTAAGATGACATAAAACTACTAACTAAAACTGGCACGTTGTAGTTAACTATTATAGTTATTTAAAACATGCACTTTTTTCATGAAAGCAAAAATAGGGTAAGAACTAGAATAGACTAGCTAGATTTAGAATTGAAGGTATTACTAGATTTTGCAGTTAAATTCTCTCCAGAACGAAGATGCCTGGATTGTATTCAATACAGATATTCATATGTAATCGAGAATGCGAATTGTATTATTGTGTTTGCTGCAGATTTTGATAAGAAGGCGAAGAAAGAAGCGTCTCCGGCGTTGGACCAGTTTTTGTGCCATATTGCAAAGACCGGGGAAACCCTGTAAGTACTTCCAGACATCTGTTGAGTGATCTAAGAGGGACACAGAAAACCCAACGACCTTTGTGTTTCAGTGGTTGGTTTAAATCATCACTGCTTTTCTGGGTAACACCACAAGGTAGTTTATTTTAACACTACAGCACTTTTGGTTTTGTTCCAAAACACACTGAACCTTGTCCTTATCGACTAGATCTGCTTTAGATGACCTGCCCTCATTTCATGAAGTAATTGTGACAATACAAAGTCAGATGCATGTAGAGAGATCAGTTGTATTTATGTCTCTGAAATACATGCTTGTGATTGTTGCATTGAGTTCTGGGATGACATTTTTGCATAATGACCACTGGACTGTGTGACTATTTGTTGTTTTTTCATGCAATATATCTGTGCAATTTTAATGTCTCTCATCACACTGGTCTTTTCTGACCATAAATGTTCAAAAAATATATATATTTTTTTGGGTTGGTGGCCGTGTAATAAAAGAGAATCATGACCTTACAAATTGTAGTTGTCTGTGTGACTGAGTTACTAATGCTCCATATTGTCACCACTTCAGGGTGTCCTGGTCTCAGTTTAAAAGCTACTTCATATTCAAACTGGAGAAAGTAATGGAGGATTTCCGAGAATCGGCCCCAGAGCAGCGAGGGCCTGCCAACCCAAACGTGGAATCTATTCCTTTCGAAGAAATGAAGGAGAGAATTCTTAAGATTGTCAATGGATACAATGGGTTAGTAACACTCTTAATTAATTGCATTGTGTGGCGCTGTCACCATTTTCCTTTTAGAAAAGGACTGGGATTTGTTCCTGTAATAAGTGTAAGCTGTTCTGGATAAAGAGCAAGCCTGTCTCTTTACCCCGGAGCAAGTGTGCCATCTTCTGGCTGTTGAATATAACCAAGCCTGCACCATTCCTTGTTAAGTGCATCAGAACGGAGTAGAGAAGATTTGGTACTAATTCTCTATGGCTTGTTGTGGAGCAGCTAATTCAAATATTATTCAAATATTTTCTCTATTCAGGATCCCTTTTACTATCCAGCGCTTATGTGAGCTGCTCACTGAACCTAAGAGGAACTACACAGGAACGGAGAAGTTTCTCAGAGGGGTAGAGAAGGTCAGTGTGTGATGCATTATTCAGTTTTAAAAATGCTAATAAATGGATGCTGTTTAGATGCATGTAGTGGTGCACTTGCTACAAAATATTTTGAGGCATCTTCTTCATGTTCTTATAGGGGTGACAGTCCATTCCCAGTATGTTCTTTTTGTATTTGCATTTTTATTGTAGTTTTTCTACATTCCGTCTGAAGTCAGATGTGAGATATTATTACTTGCTATCTCTGATTTCCATAAAGGTACACTGTTGATTTCTGGTCGCTTGCATTTGGTTCGTAGGTGTGAGATTTATCGATATGGAAATTTCTTTACATTGCTTTACACACTTGTCTCTTCAATGTTTGCTAAATGGGTTTTATTATTATGCGATTAAAGGACATTTGACTCATTTGTTTTATGCATTTAAAAGTGATTTGATTATCACTAAAAGGGCCGGATCTTCAAGGCTTAGTTCACCCAAAAATGTTCCATGACTGTCTTGTTTCAGACGAACACAGAAATCTATTTCAAAATATCCTGGTTCTTCCAAGCTTTATAATGGTACTAAATAGGGAGCCAGATTTTGAAACTTAAAAAAAAAAGCATCCATCCATCATAAAAACATTCTATACAGCTCCAGGGGATTAATAAAGGCCTTCTGAAGAGAAATGATTGGTTTTTGTAAGAAAAATATCCATATAGAACCTTATTAACTATAATAACTAACTTCCAGAAGACGATCATATGCATCAACTTGTGGCGGAAGAGTAACCTCTGACCCAACGCATGATGTTATCACTAATGCGGAAGAGCAGAGGCTGGAGCAAAACAAAACACTGGTCATGAATTAGATGTCTAAAACGAGAAATTTTAAAGAGAAATGTTGGACGATTTTGATATAAAAGAAGCTTGAGTATGTTGCTTTTTGTTTAAACCAAAAGAGGCATCTAAGCTTATGCTACTCCGACATCCTGTGTCATACATCGCGTCAGGGGGTTACTCATTTGGCGCTAGTGAACGATCCCTTTAATGAAATCCAAGCAGGAAGAACTTTTATTCGGTGCTTTTTCTCACACAACTAGGAGGTTGTAAATGCAGAATTTGTTGCTTATGTTATGTAATATTGATTGATTTCTCTCTTTGTCAGAATGTGATGGTGGTCAGTTGCATTTATCCTACATCTGAGTAAGTAATTACTGTTTAGTATTAAATATCACAAAACTGTAGCAGCTTGATTTGATCACCTGGATATCTTTAATTACTGTAGACTAATGAAGAGCTGTTCTTGGACTTTGTAGGAAAAATGGCTGCAGCGGTGTCAACAGAATGAATGGAGTCATGTTGTCAGGGAACACATCTGCCTTCACAGAGAGGTGAGGAAATGGTGCCTAGGAATACTTGCTAAACTACTTTTTTTTTTTTTTTTTTAATATAAGTAGGCTTAACTTAATTTTCCTGTATATTACAGGAAAGTGAATGGTCCAGGAACACCCAGACCATTAAACAGACAGAAACACTCCATGTCCAGTTCGCTGGCCACAAACGGCCTGCCGGACAGTACGGAAAACAAAGAGACGAACACGCCACAAGGACACAGCAAAACGGCCAGGTAGTTCGTCATCATATCTCATCTTTCATGATTTTGTTTGTGTAAAATGCTAATGGTTGCATCAATGAACGTGTTCATTTATCTCTCAAATGATGATTAATTAAACGGCTTAAACTTCAGCAGCCCTGAATATGCTTTACATTAGAGAATTACAGAATATATCTTTTTTCCAGTGATGCATCTGTATCAGGCATTGGTGGGCCTCTCAGCAGCTCTGTGAAAAACAAACACTTAGATGATGAGGAAGATGAAGGAATGGAGGAGGAGGAACATGAAGTAAAGAGACTCAAATTTAACCTGGATGGCAATGAAGAAGATGAGGATGAAGATGATGTAGACGAGCAGATTGTAGAGACACCCAGATCCACGTCGACCAAAAGCTCCTCAGATAAGTCGGAGGATGCCGAATCACCATCATCCATGTTGCAGGAGGGGAGTGAAGAAGAGGAAGAAAGTAAACCTCATGGTTCAGTTGGAGGCTCTGAGGACCAAGGTAGCGTAATCTGTTTGTTTGTCCACTTTTAGGGTGTATTGTATACACTTTTTAGGGGTCTAATGTATTCTATTCTTTGCTAATGTAGAGCCTTCCAGCACACAGCCTGAGTGTCCTGCTGCAGATTCCAGAGAGGCTTTTACTGAGAGGGAGGTTCCCTGTGGCTCAGATGACTCCTCAGAAGAGCCCAGTGATATGGACCAATCAGAGCAGAGAGCACCGGCGGGTGTGGCCTCTAGCCCTGAGTTGAGAGTAGGGGAGGAGCCAAGCGAGCAGGTCAGCAGCAGTAGCACTGATGAAAATGCCTCTGGACCCACATCCAGCAGCAGTAGCGTAGAATCACCCACAGAGGGCGACTCTGGGTCAGGGGCCCTGGACTCAGAGAGTGCAGAGGAGGAGCCTATGGAGCAGGACTAAAAGCCTGCAGACTACTGCCCTAAACAATAACTGCGTACTTTTGTGGAGATTAAGACGGCACACACTTAAGTGGCCTTCCACAAAGGCCGTCAGAAGCAACACCCAATCTACCACCAATGCGCCTTTTGGTCGAGAGTCCACCTAACTTCTCCAACCTTCCCGAACGGACACTTTATGCAGATGTACATATGATTTTATTGCTGAAGTCAAGGTTTTAAACTCCTTTTTTTTTTACAGTTTCTTTCCTTCCTAACTTCATCTGTGTAATGGTTTCTGCCAGTCTGTCAAAGCAGTTTGACTGAAGTTCTTTGGTGTCCAGTAATCACACTGTCAACTGTGACATCACTAAACGGCTAATTAAAAGAATATTCATGGATAAATACAAGTTAGTCTTTTGACACAGCTGTGGGATACTTTTGGTTACTACAGGAAATGATTCCGACTCGTTGCTCAGTTAGACAAAGCAAAAGTGGATGACGTTTGCCCATAGACTTCTATAATAAATGCATTTCCAAGATTAATATAAAAATATTTTATTGTAAAGTCTCCACTGTTGTTAAAGCTTAACTTGTATTTAACCTGTTATATTTCTTTTAATATTTTAGTCTTTGTTGAAGAGAAAGTTCAATCTTTATCCAGACTTGTTCTAAGTTTTACCAAACCTACTAGGACGTTTCTCCTCTGCATTGGTGTATTAATAGTTTAGTCACAGTGTCAAACATCAGGGCAGTGGAGCTGTCTCTGAAGACTCATAACTGGC
Organism: Zacco platypus; assembly: GCA_038088235.1. Taxonomy (NCBI): domain Eukaryota; kingdom Metazoa; phylum Chordata; class Actinopteri; order Cypriniformes; family Xenocyprididae; genus Zacco; species Zacco platypus. The sequence goes on from CM076074.1 coordinate 26,403,981, forward strand.
CACGTTACTGGTTATGTTCCAAGCAAATACAAGCCATAGCTATCTTTGGTCTGTTAAATGATTCGAGCCTGGCCTAACATCATTTCTTTCTGGTCCTTTGTGTGTAACTGACAGGATGTAAAATCTATTTTCTCACTCGCTGCCACCTTTGCTATTGTATTATCCTGCAGTCTGCGCTGCATTGAAAGTGAGTGGTTTATGTCGGGTACATTTACCTCTTGATTTAAACTGACTTCATGATTCAAATTAATTTATACCAGCATTTCAATCTCTTATTTCATGAGAAGTTCTTTTGATTTTTGTTGTTTTGGCAGGTGGTTATTGACTGCTCTGACTAGCTCAATTTTAATGTCATTTGTGGCAGTCTAACCCCAAGTTGTCCCACCGATAACAGCTGGCTGCCATTTTGCAGCTGTGCGATTTTTGATATTTAGAATTTTTAAATTTCTGTAAAGTAGTGTTTTGTAGAGCATTGTGTTCACTGCCTTTTGTGCATCCATATATAATTGTATAATTTTTTTGGTGTTTTACTGAATGCGTGTGGTTTCAATACAGTATTCAGAGGAAGCAATAAATGTTATTGTTTTAAATGTTTGGAAGACTCTTTAATTTGTTAAACATGATTATGTATCTGAAAGTATTACAAAGTTTGTTGCGTTAGAGTTTAAGGTAAGATTTTTAAACTGTTTTTACACAACTGCCATGGTCCTCTTGAGTGTTTGCCAAGGTGTTTTCAATGTGATCTGATTGAAATGCTTGTAGGGCCTAAATATGGCAAAAAAGCCCACAGATTTACATTGAAGAAAGGACCTGTTTTATTGACATCAAAAGTTCATTGAGAGAAGTAATAACACAACTCAACAAGCTATGGACAAATTCTACAACAAAGTTTAATACTTGGCAAGCACCACTAACTAGTAGGGATGTCATTCATAGGAGGATTATAGTTACATAACGTCTCTTATTCTTTCATCCAGGCCTTTTCATAATCCTTAATCATGTTCCTCAAATTAATGCACGCTAATTCATTTTGCTGTTATTAAGCTCTTGCATAAATTTCTGCTTCATTTCCTAAATACAACTTTCCTTTTCTTTTGTCACAGTCACATGTCTCCTGCTGACTCAGAATAATGATTTTGGCAGGTTCTTTCTAGAATGGAAAGCTTATTTCACCTGTCTTGTGTTTGTGCTCATATTGACTGGCTATTTTCAGGGTCGCATGAGTATGTGTTACTGAAATTTACCCAGCCCTCTCGGAGGAAATAAAAAGTGGATTGTCTAAATCCTGCCACGATGTGCAGTCAGAGGTTACGTTTAACTGTCGTCTTTGAACGCCCATCTCTTGGGAAATAACCCTGCACGCTGTGGGAATAGAAACAAGTCTTAAGTAAATGAATTGTAATTTGATCCCCGAGACCGGGAACCGCAGCTTATTAATAGTGATGAAGTCGAGTGACTTTTAAGACATTTCTTGTGTTAGCTGAGCTCCTCACATAACAGATATGTAGCATCTGGACCAATCAGACACACACAAATTATTCATTATATTCAATGAATAATCCAGCAAACTCAACTCTCTCAAATGTCTGTGAACCATCCCTCCAAAACTGAGACTCTGGTTACAGGACACAGGAAGACTCATAAGGTTTACGATCAGAAGGAATTTGCAGAGACTTGGGACTGAGACTTAATTCTCATGATTTTCCTTCTATAGGGTTTGACCTATGTATTCTCTCTTTTGAACTCCTTTGTATTATTATGCAACTCGGTTTCAAATGCTCTTCAATCTCTGAGGTAGAATCGTAAGTATCGTACGATATACTAAATTGCTGCTAGTTAAAGTTCGGAACCTCCTTTGTTAACAAAGGAGCTTTGTAATGAATACTAATAATTGATAATGGATAATGGTTTTTTGACTTTGCTCCATAGCTCTATTTCCTGTTCCCACTTCCGGTTTCACTGTCACTTCTCATTTTACCTATGTATGTGTGATTTGTGTGTATATATGTGTTTGTTAGTTTAGTTATGTGTTCGTGATTTAGATAATAACTTGTGCACTTGTGTACATGTTTGGTTCTGACTCCCTGTCTGTGAATAAATTGTCACTTAAATGATTTAGATTTTGTTACAAGCTCTAAGTGCTGTAAATGCTAAGAAAGAGTGTTCACAGGATGAACTGATTGATTGTAATTTAATGTAGCTACATCAAGTTATTCTGATTAACTGATTCAAATATTTATAATGAATAATTATTAATATTTTCCTTTTGAGCTAATTTCAAAGGCTCTAAAAAAAATCTCTTTGGATGGATAAAATCTTCAGTATGTCTAGGTAACCCAAAAATCACTCTTAAAAATAAAGGTTATCTATTGGCATTGAAGATCCTTTAAACTCCATGGAACCTTTTCAACGCACAAAAGGTTCTTTCTATATTTAGTTTTCTCAGATTTTTAAAACATTCTTCACACTAAGAATTTTTATTTATTTAATTTTTTGGGGGTAAGTGTTAACTATGATGAACCAAAAATGGTTCAAGTATGGAACTGCTGCAAAATAACCCTTTTGGAGCCTTTATTTTTAAGAATGTATTTTTTCATTGATATTTACCATAATGTGTACCATAAATTATAAATGTAATTTGTAACATTAAAAGCTATACATCAAATTTTTAAATGTGGGGGGTAAAATGTACTTATTAGGATAAGCATCCTAAAAATAGGCTTCATTTTCTTCTAGGGAATATGTTTTCTTATTTATTTTTATTTAATAGTGAAATGCAGTGGGTCATATAGATTACAATATATGATTGTTCATTAATCATCAAAGAGGACATGAAGGACATGATGGATACCCTAAATCTACATCATATTCTGTCTTAGCAGCATAGAACATCAAACCTTGTGTGCTGACTACCAAAAACTCATTACTTGGGGATAAGAGGATAAGCGACCACAATAATGTCAGATTTGCATGAGAAAACAAAACCATATGCTAAACATGATCAGAAACACATAGTTTGCACATTTCTGGTAAGCTGATGCATTGACTGAGAAATAATGTGAAGGCTATTGATTTTTCTTGAACACTTATTGGAATTCTTGGTCTGCCCCCATGTTATAACTCAAAATGAGATTTAATAACCCGGAAAGTGCCCTGTTATTTACAAAGCTCAAGTTAAAGACAGGCGCCAGTCATAATGTTATTTTCACTGGGTGGCAGCTGATGCAGTGACAGGATATTGTTTGCCAAATACTGGAGCTCGAGTCTAAGCTTAACTTCCAGTTCACCTCTGCAGTGCCACATCTAAGGTGAAAACATAAAATGTGAAGTTCAACATTTAAAATAGCTGACCCCTTAATTTAATTCACAGACTGATGTCTTTGGTATGGAATAAACCACGGAGACCGTCTCTGCTCCTTCTGTGTAACTAATCAAGCCTATTCATAATTTGCAATTATGTGTGCTTCATAAGAGGCATGTCTAATTTATATATTATTCCCAACAGAGGATGTGTTAAAAGTGTCTGAGACTTGGAGAAGTCGAAAAGTGTTCAAAAGTTCAGAACAGGCCATTTGTGGTGAAGTGGTCCTGCACATCTTGTATTCTAAAGCAGAAAGCCATTATACTGAGGACCAAAAAATAAATGCAAAATCATGAATGCATCAAGCAGTTAGTTGTGTTCACATTTCTTTGAAGTTAAAGTCTTTTATGCTAAATATTTACTTTCTTAAAGCAGGTTTTTGGTCTTATTGTGACCAATTCAACAATTAATTTATTGCAAATAAAAAAGTTGTCTTCAATATCTTTAATAAACTGTAATATTTCTAGTCCTTTTTGTACATGTCACTTAGGGCCTATCTACGAAAGCTTGTTTCTGAGTTATAAAGTCAGAATTACGTGATATAAAGTTCCAATTGCGAGTTATAAAGTCAGAATTGTGATAGGCCTAAACTCGCAGTTTCCTCAGAATTGGACTCAGCAATTGCGACTTTATATCACACAATTCTGACTTTATAACACACAATTGCTAGTTTACATCTCGCAATTCTGAGAAAAAAAGTCATATTTTTTCTCATTAAATAGCCTGTTTCAGTGAGAAATGTCAAATTATGCAAGTAAAACTGCAAATGGCAATTCATGTTGATCTCAAAATCTGTATGTAAGACTGTAAGAACAAGAACTTGCTATGCAAGCAAACAAATTTAAAGAATTCTAAACCCATCCTATATAATTTCATTCCAAAATGAAAAGTAGCTTAAGTCCTTCATGCGCATTATCACATTTTGGATTGACTCGGATCGGGTCGGATTGGAAGTTCACTGCTTGGTCACTGTTCTCACCCTTAACATGGTTCAAGCGAGGGTCAAGCCTCACCATGCACAATCTCTGTATCATCCAATAGAGGGTAGTGTTTAGTCTCCCAGCCAGCCCTAACAGGTTTACCCCTCCCCAGAACGAGGAGAGACTGACAGCCCCGGGGCTGTAGATATGGGATGCTGTCGTCCTTTGTTCCGCTTCCCCTTTATCCCTCTCCCTGGCATGAAGTCTCGATGACTGCTAAACTGCTGTGGGCACCGTGTCCAATGCAACCGTCGGCTGAGACTCCCACGTGGCCATCAGCTTAAAGAGCTGTTTAAAGTATGTGAAAGCTGAAATGAGGGAGCAATCGCAAACTAAAAATGTAGACTTTTTGAACTTGGTTAAAGCATAAAGGGTATGAAGCCGGACTTTAAACTACATAAAGTCTGTTCCACTTTCCAATTTATCCTGGACAAAAACTGCCAATTAAGAGACAGTTTGAGCAGCATGCAAAGTGACCAGTCAAAAAATGGTCAATTATATGGTCAGTTTTTACATTACATTTATGCATGATGAATTGGGATTTAGTTTAATTTCAACGAAGAAAATTGGTCATTTTCAGCACATGGATGACAAGTGGCAAGGGCAAGCAAATAGTGGAGTGAAAAACGTTTGCATTTGGCAGTTCTAGTTTTTATGTGATAGACATTTTCTTTAAACATTTCAACCTCTTGACGATTATTCATTTCTTTAAATAACGTCTAGAGGGATGAGTTGTCAAGTGCAGTTCCCCAACAAAGCTTGAAGTCTCTGAATTTTCAGAATGTTGAAGAGGTGTGATGGAAAAAATACACTGTTCTCAGCCTAATGTTATTTGAACTACCACTGACTTGTCAGAAAGGCATTGACCAAGACCGTTCTTCTGAACTTCATGTCCAAGGTTGAGGCAGAGAAACTTGTTTTGCCTATGGATGAGCTTTTAGTATCTAAAGATATATCATTAAATGGGAAAACAACTTACAAATCTTCCCACGTGTGCCATTTGTAATTTCTACTGAGACTTAGAATGAAGCTTGGCAAGAGATGAAGTAACAAGAAAATTACTGCTTTCATATTGCAAAATGTATCTGACATCTGCTTTTTGCCATCTGTTTTCTCCGCATAAACAGGTGAGGGAACATATTGAACACAGTCTGCCAAGCCCATTTTCTTGGCTCAACTCTTTACAGGCTAGTTACGAGATGGAATCGGTGGCAAAATGCCTGTCATGTAAAGTCCCCTGCCTATCATGCATGGTCCTATTGTATAAACCCTAGGAAAATTCACCATGGGGACCATAGTTTCTGGCTAAATAAATAAATGAATACATGGGATCTTCGTCAAACAGTGTAAGAATATTTCAGAATATAGTCGTTATTTTTTGTCGATAATAAGTTACACGATTTAAAGCTAATACCAGATAACTGTAGCAACTTATTTTGACAGAAGCTGCCATTATCATGGTAAGTTACTTGCAGTACGTGTTCTATTTCTCACTCATCGGACTGAATCATTCCTTGAGGGAAAACAAATTAAATCGTTACATCCTTCAGCAAATAAATATGAGATTACACAGCACCTTTTCATTATCAGGGGGATTTTAAACATTACTATACAATGCATTTCAGATTTTCAGGGCACAATCAGGGTTTATCTTTAACTATGCAAACTGTCATTTGGCAACACTGGCAGAAGCTTTTATCAAAAACAACTTGCGTTGTATTGAAAGTGTACATTTTATCTGATCATACGTTTCCTGGGAATCAAACCCATGATGATGATGCCCGTGCCACGCTCTATTGTTTGAGCCACAGAAGAAGACAACATATTCTGTGATATATTTGTAATATACAAAGTTCTGTCATGAAACTCTAGATGGCACAGGTTGATAGGTCCTTAACTCAGTCTGCTTCCAGTCACATTGTTCTCTATGTAACTCTATAGTTTATTCAAATACTTGGTCAGTGTCTGATATAGCTGTGCAGTGAGTTTTCAGAAACCCTCCACCTTCCCCAGCTCCACCTTTGCTACGGTTAATTCATGCGCTATTGTACAGCAGCATGTCTTGCTTGCGAACAGTAGCTTGTTTTGTGCGTATTGGCAGAAGCAATTCCTGTATTTGCTCTGCAACAGTAGCAATAATCAACAGCAGCAGCGAAGCAGATCTATTTCGACAAACATATTAACATTGTCATAACCATTACCATACCAAACAGTCCGAGAGTTGTGATGACAGAAATAACTTTTGTTTTGAAAGCACTGTTAAAATTGTCAGAAATAAATTTGGGTTTCATTTCCTTTAATGGGTTCAAGCCTTAATGTGGGGGGTCAGACCCCCACATAATTTTCACCCTGTTTTTAAATAATTCTAATGTTGGTGAGATGACATGCAATGAAGAAATGCAATGCAAAAATAAAAACGAGTACAGTCCTAATATGAAGCCTTTTGACAAAAGAGTGTTTATTTTATTTTTTATATTATTTTTTTTCTGCCAGCATTCTGTCCTCTGGTTTATTATGTTGTGATGGTATGAAAATGACAACCAGCTTAATATGTTTTATTTATTTTTTTTAGTGCAGTGAAGCAAAAACAGTACAAGTCAACTATTTGAGTTTTAGATTTTCACACAGAAATTTCATTTATAGTATAATACATCATACTGTATTGTGTATATGTTTATCGCTGGAAGGTATTGTTTTCACAATGTGCAAAAGAGTTCCTGCAAACCCTTTAGCTGTGACTAAATTTGCTATATCTATACAAATTCTGTAGAAATCATTTGTAAAACCATTATTTTATGAATTTTACACATTCAATGCACAACACAGTTCATATAAGAAAGGTTTTTACAAGTGACCTACAATTGGTATAATATTGAAAAAAGATTGTTTTGCACTATTAGCCAGCTAGATGTCATTTCCCTTTTTCAAAAATAAGTATACTTCAAGTTCTTTTTAAATATACTTAAGTAAATTTCAAGTGTATTTTTAAGTATACTTTAAATAGTAAATATACTATTTAAGTATATTTACTTTTCACAAAACTTTCGTGGCTCCCAGAATATTTTGTTGTATGAATACATGAACATGATTCTGAACAAAAACAAATTAATCTAGGTTCACAGATTCTTTTTTTTAATCAAACCAAGTATCCATCTGGATCAAAAGATTGAGTACAAGCATACATATAAGTGCAATTTTAAGTATATTTCTGAGAAGAAAATAAAGTAGACTGAATGTTCTTTCTTATTTTTAGTTTATAAGAAATATACTAACAGCACACTTGAATAAACTTCTTTTTCGTTAAGATTTAACCTTCGCATAGTCTAGCATCTCTCTTTTTCAAACAAAACAAAAACAAAAAGTAGCTGTTTTAACAGGCATAAAACTTACTTCATATTTTGCCATACTTTCTGGCTCATTATTCATAGCATTAAGATCTAGACCTGCTTCAGAGAGCTGACGGCTAATTCTGAGTAATACACATATTGATTGGCATCATTACTGGGTTCGTGGGCTTGTGGCCTCTGTTGGAGTATTACAGTCTAATGAAGTGCTTTAATTGACTCTTGTGGAGGATGTTCCATCATTGCTCCATTTATAGATGTACCCTCGGTCTCTCAGGCTAATAGCAGCTGAGGACCTGGTTTACTACACAGCTATGCTTTTAGCATCCATTTTGTGCAGGGAATGCTGCTTTTTGCAAGAGGCTGTTAAAAGTGTAAATGGGAGACTAATAAAGAGGCAATTTGAGCAATTTTGCCCCTGATATAACAGGGAAAAAGGCGCATGTCTGTGTGTATGTTTATTACCTGAGGAAAAGGACCTAGGAAATGGAGGGGAACATTTCGTTTTTGAACGATATGTAAAAATAGATTTTTAAAGTCCTCGCCTTGGCTATCTATGATATTCTGCGTCGCACCTTCAATGCATGTTTAGAGGATTTTTAAAAATCTGTTTTCCAATCAGAAGTCCAAAGTAATAGCAAACCTTTCATTAAGGCATGAAAATTGTGTTGTAATTTAGCAATGGAGAAACGAAACCCCATACAGCCAAGGGACACAACAGGTCAATCGACTGATCTTGACATCCAATTTGAGCATGTTCACTAGTTAGCGCTGATTATTGCAGCGAGTGCACAATCATGTGGACAAGTCTGAATCTCTCTTAGCGGTCAGGCATTCAATCAATTTGCCAGTGTGATTGCATAGTGTCTCATACTGTGACTAAACAAGCTACATATGAGCAGAGGTTATTATATGATGTAATCATCACCATTAAAGCTATGTGAAATAGCAGATTAATCATAATAGAGGTCAGCGGGCATTAAAGGACCCGAAAAGTGAAAACCAATAACATCTAAATACAGTGAGTGGATTGATTTTGAGAAAGCTAGTGGATTTAAGACTTGTGCTGCTGTTAAGCTGGTCTTTGAACGGCTCTGCCATCATCCCCCTAGGGAGCTATTATTAGTTCTGATGGTCAATAAACCAAATCTTCCATGACATATAGTATGTGAGTGACTCACTGATGCCGGACACAAAATGAAAAAGTCTATAGTGTAAAGATATTTCTTAACTACATGAAGTAAATCACACAGACAGATATTTCAGTAAATCGATTCAGCTAAACAATATATTAAAAATATTTTATTTTTAATCTATTAGAGTAATACAATTTGTTTATTTTATCTATTTGATGTAATTAAGAAATAAATGTTACATTTAAACTCTTACGGGTTTGGAACGACATGAGGGCGAGTAATTAATGACAGAAATTTCATTTTTAGGTGAAATCTAACTAAATTTTAACTAATATGCAAATTGTAATATTGCAGGGTATGTGAAGGCTAACTATTTGAATACAGCGCAAAAACAAACTCTAGGCTTTTGCAAACAACACAAAATCATCCAGTGACAAGTGCTCAAACTTATCTTGCTCTTTCAAAGGCGCAACATTCCACGGGATCCTTAGAATTCCATTTCGGTCCTGCTTTCCCAACACACTCAAAGGCAGTAAATCTACAACACTTTGACTCTACCATAGGAATAGAGGGGCCGTAAATTAAATGAGATGCTACACCACATTGTTACAATGTCAAAGACCTTTTAACATAAGTCACTTTTTTTCTTTTTCTTTTTTTGTATCAGTAGGGGCATTCAGCACGTTTTGTTCCATTTAAAGCATCTAAATGTAAGGATTTAGATTTAAAACATTTGGCAATATTGGAAACTTCACGTGAGAGACTTTTATATGCTGCATTTATTTTGTTTCAGAGGATTCCATTATTTTACCCATCACTAAATTTAAATTAGATGGGTAAATAATTAACAAATCTTTTATGCATCATCATGTAATATTCTAGAATTCTGGCTTGCTTAACAAAACTGCCTTTTTGTTTTGGGATAGCTCATCAAAACTCAATTATGGCCCACCAAAGCGTGCATAAGTCATTTGTAATGGAAAAAAAAATCTGAAGTCTCTACAATATAATTCTTATAGCAACACAAAGGAAAGGCATGTTAAGCACTCTGCCTTTTAGTTTCAACATGATGTTTAGCTTCTCAAAGAGAGGAAGAATGTTGAAAAAACAGGTCTTGGATCGATGCCTTGAGGTACTCAGGGTAAACATGATGGAACAACGCAGTACAGTTGCTGCTGCCAGGGGAGAGCAGAGGGACTCTCACCTCATTGACAGTTCCGACAGAACAGTGCCTATAGCAACCGACAGTGACAGGAACACTAGGAGGTTGAGTGTAATGTTTACATTGCACAGCACTTGTTTTCACCACTGCTCTCAATTACAATATTTTGATTTTGACTTACAGGTCATATAGACACATTGTAAGCTCGAACAAGTTGGCAAAACTCAAAACATTTGAGGTAATCAGTTATAAGTGGAGTTTTATTTTGTACTCATACATTTTAATTGCTCTTAACTTGAAATATTTGAGTAAGTGAATTCATACATTTAACTTAAAATTACCATGTAATCTTAACTTAAATATTTTAGTAGTGGATACCTGCTTAGCTTTAACTAGCTAATTCAGTACATGCTAACTTGTTAATTGCTAACACAATGCTTTGATTTCATTAGCATAACTTATCAATTTCTGAATAAGTACAGCAACATACAACATTTAATATGTACCTGTTCTCAAACAAAGCTCATGCTCCATTCATTAAACACTGCTACTAATAGAAACCCGAGCCCAGATTCAGTTTAATTTAAGTTTGTGAAAATTAAAAGAAACAAGTTCACAAAACTCAATACAATGAAACAATTCAGATTACTTAAAATGTGTCAGTTTTGTGAACTTAAAAGAAAAAGAAAATTCTAAATACTCATTAAAGGTCATTTGATTGAACTAATTTGTTTAATTTAATAATTTAATTTAATTTAATTTAATCAGTTATAAGTGAGCATTTTGTACTCATACATTTTAATTGCTCTTAACTTGAAATATTTGAGTAAATGAATTCATACATTTAACTTAAAATTACCATGTAATCTTAACTTAAATATTTTTAGTAGTGGAAACTTGGTTAGCTTTAACTAGCTAATTCAGTAAATGCTAACTTGTTAATTGCTAACACAATGCTTTGATTGCATTAGCATAACTTATCAATTTCTGAATAAGTACAGCAACATACAACATTTAATATGTATCTGTTCTCAAACAAAGCTCATGCTCCATTCATTAAACACTGCTACTAATAGAAACCCAGGCCCAGTTTCAGTTTAATTTAAGTTTGTGAAAATTAAAAGAAACAAGTTCACAAAACTCAATACAATGAAACAATTCAGATTACTTAAAATGTGTCAGTTTTGTGAACTTAAAAGAAAAAGAAAATTCTAAATATTCATTAAAGGTCATTTGATTGAACTAATTTGTTTAATTTAAGATTACCCTACTCAAACCAATTAGTTATTTTAAGCATTAATGTGTATCAAGAGAAAGGGCTACAATTCTACATTTTTAGTATTTTAGTGAGCCAGAAAGGGAACTTAATCGTTAGTAAGAGACAAGACGTGAAGATTGTTTGATCTCTTATTTCTTCAAAAATGCTATTCAAACAAAATAGACCTTTTTAATGATGGGAATAGAGCCCTTCTGCAGCTCTAAAGGGAAAAGTGCACTATGAGTTACTGCAATACTAAGCCATAAACAACATGGCTAAACAGACCTTTGAACCTTACAAGTCCATGCTAAGTTCAAGGGTCAGGTGACTAGTGGGGGTAAATTTTGTTTGCGGTCATGCACAGGGTCAAGACCATTCTTTACCATTTGTGTGTCCAAATGCATGAATTGCATATTTTCTGACTTGGTTAATTTCCTGAATTGCACTGTAGGGATCAATAAAGAACCCCTTTTTAATTTTGGCCCGATGTGAAAGTCATAACAGCATTTAAGATGATATATCGCAACAAAACCATCATCCACCAGACAAACAAAAAGTTGAATTGTGATGCTTGTTGATTTCTTGCTTGAGAAAACACTGCTATTTATTCCCCTAGTCAAATTGGAAAAAGTACTCTGAGACAAGTAGGCTGCTGAAAAATGATGCCATAAATGCAATGCATCACTACTGAGTGCAATTCCCCAAAGGACTTGTTTCAAACAAAGTTGAATGAATTGCTGACAGGCATGTTTCTTCAAAATGAATCATCTTTTTCTAATTCTGTCATCATAGTAAACAGATCTTCGCATTAAAACAGAAACGTATAGCAGATCTCACTTTTTGTAGGATGTGTTGCTGTAGGCAACAGCTGCCTTCCACACTTCCCAGTGTTCAAATCACTGGTCCAATTGCATCTACTGCCCAGAACCTGAAAGATAATGGTGTAAGCTTTGTGAGAGATGTGTGGATAAGGAAAAGGTCAGTGTGACTGATGTGTGGGTTTTTTTCATCTGGTGGGAGAGTGACAGATCTATGTTTGCAGACTGAAAGATTTCTAATATTTCTACAGTTTGGCAGAACCTATTAGTGTAAGAACATCTGTACCATATCTAGAGACCAGAATAGAATCATTGAGACACTCTGTCCTATGTTTCAACTGATTGAAGTGTTTCAGTACATTCACAGAGGGCTTTTTTTTATTATAAACTACATCATCTTAAAAACAATGAGATGTCACTATTCAGAATTCATGGATCTGGTGAAACGGACAGCCCGGCAGAGGAGGTTTAATTGAATTGGGTGCATACTTCACGTTTCTTCTTGTCGGAGGGTCTGAGGGTGCTTTATATGGTGATTGATCAAATGGGAGTCTGCCTTCCTGCTATCAGTCATTGTTATGTCTGACGCCATTGCACCTGCATAATATGAGAAATGATGTACAGTTTATGGCATCATATATTTACACGTTTTTATTTTCATCCTTCTGATACATATTGGTCCATTGTGCTGTTCTGATGACATGACAGTGTTGCTTTCAATGTATATTTGTACACGAAGTATTGTAAGCTAGCAAATGTCAAATAATTAATTACAGACGACATGAAACCAAACATGACATAAGTGCAGTTGCCCACGGTAATTTAAAAATGAGTAGGCTTAAGTTAATTAACATTCAGTACGTTTTCACATTTTCATCTTGTACCGTGACCTTTTTGGGACTTGGAGAAGTGTGAAACAAGAAACCCTACAGGGTTTGAAATGTGAACAAAATATTCATTTTAACAGAAAAAATGACCAGATATTCAAGGTTAATTCTTTTCAATCTATAGCCTATATACATTATTATAAAAAAGACAGTTACGACTGTCTGATAGGACCACTTTTGAAGGGCGTTGTTACATAAACACACTCATGATGAACATCCTAAATGGCACATATTTTGCCCGGTTTCACAGACAAGCTTTAAACCTAGTCCCAGACTAAAATGCATGTTTGAGCTGTCTTAACTGAAAGTAAATTGTACTGGTGTCATTGTTTTGTCTCAAGATGCATACCAGTAATGATTTTTTCTAAGGCACGTTTATAAAAGCTACTTAAATGTCCTAATTGAACTAAGGCCTAATCTTAATAAAAGCCATGTCTGCGAAACCGAGCCATTAACGTGCCAAGTTGCTATTGCTTATTAACCTTAAATAACGTATAGTACTAAGTAGTGACTACCACGAAATGACGAGATTCAACAACAAGTGTGCGTTTCTGCCTGTCCAGGGGATGAGGGCAAAAATGGGGCGACTCGACACAATAAATCCCGAACAGTGTTTGCCAAAGCCAACTATAGTCGCAAGTTTTGTTGTTACAAATATGCTGTGCTCGAAATTCACTATTCCCTACATTAGTCCACTAAAGGCCCATTCACACCGTACTGACAAACGCCAACAAATACCAACAAACAAGTTGGCCGTTGGATTTAGAATTGTATGAGAAAAAACGGTCATGTTCACACTGCCCCAAAAAACACAGACAAGAGAGTCACAGAGAGTCAAGTCTGACCGGGAAAAATTGAGATCGACAACTACATACGTGTAACCATGTTAACAATATTTTCAGGCAAGTTTATTAGATTAAGAATATAGTATCATACATATTTTCATTGTATTAAAGTTTTGAGGCAAACATAAACATACTAACCTGAAATCCGAAGCAATAGCCACCGATCTGATCCCTTGTGTTGGGGTTGTAGCTTATAGCTTACACTGGTTTTTAAACCCATTAAACCATTTGTAGCTAAACAAGCCAAAACAAATTCATTTAAAACTAAATTTAGGTTAAACCTGCATTGCTCTTACACTTCTTTCTTTCGGCACGAATCCAAATATTTCCATTTCGCAAAGTATTTGGATGCTACAGGCAACTTACTATTTATTATGTAAAGTCCTTCATGTGCGTGTTCCGTATTGATAGAAAAAATAATCCCCTACACATGTATGAGTAAAAATGTCATCACCACCGTGCTCTTGCTGAACAGCACGGATTGCACCACGGACTATTTAAATTGAGTATTGTAACTTTTATATGTTTTGACTGTATTTTATTTTTACAATGTACAAACTGCTATGTCACGTTTCTTTATTGTCTGTGTGTGAGGCGCCGGCGCGATCAAACGCAGTCTTTGCAAGGGACTTACATCATCATAATGGCGACGGTTCGCGGCCAGGTCAGATTACGAGTTTGTTAGCGTTTGTTGGAAAACCATACCGCACAGCTCAAGACATTCCACGACCCAGCAAACTCCGTGGCCTTAATACACTTCAGGGAGTGAATGAAAACGAGTGAGTGAATTGTGACACCGAGTTCGCTGGAGCGCTGCCGCTTTTGTTTAGTTTGTGCTTGCTGTTTAATCATTTGAAACATGACAAACTGGCAGCTTCAGTAGTACTGAAAAAATCTTGAGCTCTGTCATGTTAACTAGCATGTATAATTACACTATTTAATAACCAAGTAAACATGAACTTACGCTACATTGGGAAATGGATGGATGGATTCAGCAGCGGGCGCCATTTTCTGGTCAGACGCGGCAATTCATTCGACGCGCGGCGCGACTATCACAGTTCATATTCTCCAACCGTTGAATGTACATCGGTTGTACAGTCGTCATCGCGGTGCATTGTGGGATTGAATGAGTGCACTCTGTAACATCCAATATGGTTTTGGACACCACTAAGCAGCTGTCCCCTCAAACAGTGCCCTATTTAAGGGAATAGGGGGCGATTTCAGACAGCTATAAAGATGGTAGCCTACTGTCCGTCGCTGCCTCGCTCGCAATGCGCATCTGAAGCTCGTAAAAAATGCATAGGCCTACATTTACCTTACCTGGTATTTTCATAACTTCCGTGATGCTGCACTAGCCTAGAAGATTTTTTTTTTCTAAAAAAAGAAATCGTTTTCCCTTTGTAACTCAAGAGTTTTGTCATTCAATATATCAGAATATAAACAACCACTTCTGCCTCATGCGATTATACATGAGGAAGGTACTTCGGTACCAATACACTATGTGCTGTAGTGTTTTTACGTGATTGGTTATAAATGCATTTTATAAAATAAGATATGATAAAAACATAATTGTACGTACAGTGATTATAGCTGTTGCCACCTTAATATCTAGTTTTTTTTTACCACAGTTAAAAACTCTAAAACAACTCAAAACAATAAGCTCACAATTGCCGATCTCCCAAGCAGAGAAGGCCCACTGGAGTTCATTCTCATTCTTAACAATAAACCCATCCCGTCAGACGGTTTCCTCTCACAAAGCTGAACAAGAGCCAAGGACGCAAACAGTGGTCTTATCGGTCAACAGCCGATTTACTCTAGAGCTTCTCCTTTTCTTTAGCCGTGGCATTTAGACAAATGAGAGGAGCTCCAAAACTAATACCGGAGGACAGCCGGCCGTATCACACGATGCCCACCTTCATTCATTACCAATATAAAAATAAACCAGAGAGTGTGATCAAAGCAATCTCCACTTCGCCTCTCTTCCTGGCCCGGGAAGGGAACAACTCAGAATTGATTGCTGTTGCTTCTTTTTTGTTTGCCTTTGCATGGAACGCCGTTATCTCCTATTAAAAGAGTGTGTGTGAAGAGATCTCTGTGGACATAAATCACACAAACAGTCCTCCTTTAGGCAAGCAGAAAAGCAATCAATTACATACAAGCAGACAGAGAGGAGGAGGGTGACAGCATGTTCCATCTCCTTCCTTATTAACATAATTATTCCCTTAACGTTTGCACAAAGATACACAATGGTATGGACTTTTTTTTTTGGTAGATTTCACACATATAAGAGACAAATAAGTGGCTTTGATACATATACCCTCATAACTGTGGTTGTGTGTTATTTTTGGGGTTTGTGGGGGAAGGATGTCAAGGTATGAAACAGGTCTGGTATTGACAAAGTCTTTAGATCACATAAATGCCTAAAAAGCCTATTTGCTGAAGTACACACAAGGCAAGTTTTGAGAAAAGTTCTAATGTCATTTGTTTGCACTCGATTTGATACTTTCTTACCCAACGTAAGGACATGAAGTTTACCAGAAAAAGACTGAGCTAGTATGTGTGCAAGGAACAGAAGTCTTTCTGCACGCAGCTGGCTGCACCGCTCATTGCGGCTTTGGCTTCGCAGACCTTCCAGTGTGATTGTAATGAGATAGAGGTCTGTTCACTGACCTGAGCTCTACGTTTCAGAGCTACACACAGCTGGGGACAGATAAGCAGAAACAGGGGCCTGGCTGGGTCAGTGGCCCTGAGGTCGAGTGGTCACTGAAGTGTGGACATCATCCAAGCATAACCCCCCTAACAGACTTAGACACGAACAGATACACACATATCTACAGAACCCTTTGTAGCAGTCATTTAAATTACTTTGAAGAAAAACCCAACTTACTGTGGCTGCAAACAGAAACCCCTTTTTAGTAATAAGTACTAAAAATAAAAAAAGCTCACAACAAATATTTTGAAAGCTCATCAAATATAAAACAATAATTTATTATTTCTCTCATTTTACAAGACATCAAATTGCATTTCTAACTAATGATTTGTTAAACTGTATTATCTTGCTGTAATAGAATTGAGACCTATACAAAAGGCTTCTTGTCTACAACAAACATTGATATCAACAGTAATAGGAACAGATTTAGATTTTAATAAACTGTTTCACTTTGATGCACGTCTAATGTAACAGTAGCTGAGTGAAGTATAAACTTTAGGAATAACAGCACCTTTTCTTTAAAATCTGTAAAGCAAAGTTATCGTTTTTGTTGCAAAACCCTGTAATAATGCCTGCAAAGTATATAATGACACCTGCCAAATATTCTGTGATGACCATGAAGCTAAATATCAGTATTACTTTAATAAGCAACATGTACGCAAAAAAAAAAAAATTACAATATTGCTGACTGTTAGTTACTTGTTGGAAGAAAAAAGAAAAAAAATGCTGATGGTCGTTTATAGTCTTTGAATTGTTTCCCAAAACTTAAAGAGGATGAATGGTCATGAATCAATTCCTTAATATAATATTCCAAACCACAAGCTCAATATAGAAATGAACAGAGCAAATAAGAAAACATGTTCTCAACACCTGTATAAATCCATTGTCCTATTCAATCTTTGAAACTCTCATTGTACCTTCTCTTGACAAATAGCAAAGTTCCTTCAGACAAGGCATTCATATTTCCTATTTACAAATGTTGCCGCATTGAACGAGGCAGGATTGTCTACCCCAATCGGTAGTGTCCTATGTACAGAACATTACAGAGCCTACACCGTGGTCACTGACAGTAGGGAGTTGTACACTCGTGTCCCATCGGGGGACTTTGTACCATGGGTCAACAGTTCCTGAATAGTCATCCAATTGTCGAAGATTTTCTTGTTCCGCTTCTTCATCATCTTTTTGTGACTCAGTTCAATGATATTGAGCTCCTTCTTGTCTTCGGCGCTGCCCACTTGCTCCTTCAGACAGTCAATACGACTCTGCTTCATAAACTCCCTGCGCTGGCGCTGCTCTTTGGCACGAACTGCGTGTTGCTTGCGCTCCTCTTTGCTCCAGTAGCGACCCATCTTCATTTCGCTGATGGCATCGTCATCTGTAGTCATCCCGCTACGCTCCTCTCGGATCCGTAGGGCTCGCTCTTTCAGGAGCTTATCCCGGACGGGCCGCTTGGTAATGTAGCGTGTACCGTCACTGCGGATCTTCACTTTCCATTCCATCTTGGGTCCCAAGTCGGTAGAAGCGACGGGGTCCCGGCACATGCTGACTAGGCTCATCTGGCTTTGGGCGTACTCCACTGATTTTTGCTGGATCAGTTGCATGTAACTCTGGTAGTGCTGGGCATGGGCCGGGATGTGGGCGTGTTTGTAGGGCGATTGGGGCTGGGCATGGCGACCTGCTTTGCGCTCTCGGACTTCAGGCTGGGTTCCAGCTTCCGACTCTTTTAGCAAGGTTGGGCGACCCCTGCTGGGGCTGCAAGCCTCTTGGACAGGCGACAGCAGAGGTTTAAGAATCCTGCCTCCACCTGATGTAACGCTACTTGCCCCTGCCTCCGCCTGATTTTCATTTCCACGTCGCAAGGAGTTGTCCGGCGAGAGCTCTAGAGTGAGCGGCGTGCTACGGCAACTCTCTCCTGTGTTGTATGCGCTGGAGCTGTCCTTGTCTGACTTTTCTGGGAGTTCGCTGATGTCCGCCAGCTCGTGGCGTCTCGCATCCACGCTCGTGTTGTAGTTGCGGAAGCCGCTGTTGTGCAGCATCCAGGACTGTTCGCGGCACTGCTCACGCAACTGCTGCATGCGGTGCGCTCGGACTATGCTCAGGCACTCAAGCTCAATGCTGCGGAGCTCCTCGTTCAGAAGCTCCAGCTCTTTATCGACGCCCTCCTCGCCGACGCCACCCTGTCCGCCACCTACACCGCCGCTGGGCCAGAACATGCTCTGCTCTGGTGTACCACTGCTGCCTGTGCTCCGCATCTGGCACTTGAGCTCCAAAAGCTCACGAAACCGTTCACATTCGTCAGCAGGAAAGTCACCCAAGAAGTCCGCGTCCCCATAGTCTGCTGAAATGAAAGACTCGCTGCTGAAGGGGAGGTCGCCACTGCCTAGGGTGTCCTGACTGTAGGCGAGCCTGCGCCGGCTGCCTAGTGTGGTGGAGGCGCTGGTCTGGTCATCTGCAAGATTCTCCTGCTCAGAACTCTCATCGTTACGAGTGCTGTCGTCAGTGCGGCCCACTCCACTGTCCTTCTCATGGTGGTGAGAGAGCAGCGTGGCAGTGTCTGTTGTACCTCCATCTTCCTCGTGCTTCTTCTGTAATACAACAAGTAAGGGAATGTCATTACGCTGATTTGTGTAAATAAATACTGCAAATTTGATGTCAGTCAGCTTCATATTAATATTAATAATGATCAGTTATCATATCAAATACTTCCATATTGGTGCATCCCTATCAGAATATATCATGTGAATATATATATTGTATGCACAGGCTTTTCCAAAGTTTTTGGAGGATGTTTTTTGGAAGCCTTACCCTAGCCTGGCAAAGTTTCTAGTTTTGGCATACATATTTTAAGAGTAAGCAAGAGTAAACAATCATTCAATACTGTTTGGGATGAATCAGGACACATTATAAATTTAGGTTACACTTCATTTTAAAGTGACATAGTCACATTGTACTTACTCAAATAAGTAATATTAATTAAAGGTTAGTGGGTTAGTTCACCCAAAATTAAAATACTGTTGTTAATTACTCCGTCATACCGTTCCAAAATCCATAATAACTTTTGTTCATCTTCAGAACAAAAATGAAGTTAATTTGTGATAAAATCTGACTATTCTATGCAACTGAACCTATTACGCTTCAAAAAGTTCATAAAGAGATCATAAAACTAATCCATATGAATTGAGCGGTTTAGTCCAGATTTTCTAAAGAGACTCGATCGCTTTGTATGATGAACAGATTTAATTTAGGCTTTTATTCACATATAAACATTCATCCACTCACACATCAGTTGTGATAAACGGAAGCTCAAGGATGTTCGCATGACGTGCGTAAACCAATGAGGTTCATTCTTGTGTTACGCAGCACGTTTGAGCTTCCAAAAGAGGTTTGTTCTCTTGAATGTTTATATGTGAATAAAAGCCTAAATTAAATCTGTCATCATATAAAGCGATCGAGTCTCTTCAGAAAATTTGGACTGAATCACTCAATTCATATGGATTAGTTTTACGATCTCTTTATGAGTATTTTGAAGCATCAAAGTGTCAGTTGTGGAGCGGTCTATGGAGGGACAGAAAGCTCTCGTGGTTCATCAAAAAGATCTTCATTTGTGTTCTGAAGATGAACGTAAGTCTAATGTGTTTGGAACAACATGAGGGTGAGTAAATAGTGACAGAATTTTCATTTTTGGGTGAACTAACCCTTTAACTATATGCTCTTGTTATAGAGTTTCTTGTAATTACACATAATTTACTTATTACTACAGCAAGTACATGTAGTAACATGTAACTACATCATCTTAAAAAAAAGTTACCCATATTGAATGCAGCCATATGAGATCTGACCACTTCCAAAATGGTCAAGACGCATTTGACCCTGTACATTGCACAGTCCAGAAACAGATATTAATACCAGGTGCAAATGGGGCCTAAACTAGTCATGCTTTCTTTAAACCAAAGCACTGGCTTGCCCGCTTTACCTTCTTTTCAGTGACGGGACAGGATTTATGATTGATTTGTTAGATGTCATGCCATGACAGGCTGAGATATGATTGACTGATATGCCTCCTGACGGCCTACACAAGTGACTTTGTGATGGATTTACTGTACCTGCTGGAGCATGCTTGCGGTGAACTGCATTGCCTGATGGTGTTGTTGCTCCAACATATCCATGTGGAGGTCATCCAGGTAGTCGTTTCTGTCATCATCCATCCAGCCTTCGTCCAGCTAAAACAACAAGGACAGGAGAAAAGCTATCAGCTTTCAGCTGTCCTTCAAAGTTGGTGAATAGCATATATGGTGCGTCTCTGACCTGTATCTCTGGTCGAGCCAATAGCAGGCACACATTTGGGTGTTCTTCACTGGTTAAAAGAGCCACTGCTTCCTCACGGTTCTGAATCTCAATGCCATTGATCTGAATTGTGGAGTGGAGATCTGTTTAGACAATGCCTTAATATGGTGGAATAAGACAAATGAAATAAAGCAAACCTGGATGATTCGATCTCCCTTTTGAATTCGTCCATCTTTTGCAGCAATGCTGTTCGGATCAATCTGCACAATGAGGAAAATTGGTGACCAAGAATACAAAAGACAAACAAACAAAAAACAATTGAAACAACTGGTTTTAAAGAACGTACCCGAGACATGAACAAATCACAAAAATGGCTACTTTCATGACACAACTCACCTCACTGACATAGATCCCCGTCTCATCCTCATCGTCGGTCCTGTAGCACACAGTTAACCCCAGTTTATCCTGGATATTAGTTCTGTATAAATCCACTTCCTGAAAGAAGAGAGTAATATTTCAATGCATAGCAAACTATAAGTCATTTGTAAGCTGACTTGCTGAACAGTGTAAACAAAGCAGCTAAATCATAAAAATGTACACAATCTGTTGTCTTAATCTACACATTTGAATAATTTGCCCAGATTAAAGAGTGTTGTGACAGAACTACATGCTGCCACAAACATGTAAATGAACCGAGTCTCATTCATCTTGTGTCAACACATGTAATCTACAAGATACATATGGAGATCACAGCTCTCACGGGGCTGGTCTCACAGCAGACATGAAGGAAGAGAGTGAATGAAGCTGTTATTGAGCAACAGTTTACTGCAAAAAAATCCGCAGTAATCTATTCTATACCAACCAACAAATGCACCACCATCAGTCTTAGACAATGTAAATAGAAACATTTATATGTTTATGCTACTGTTCACTGTTCAAAAGTTCAGGGTCTGTAACACACACATACTTATATATATATATATATATATATATATATATATATTATTAATCATTTTTATTAGTTTATTATATATATATATATATATATATATATATATATATATATAAACTAATAAGGATAATTAATAATATTAATATAAACTATTATATATATATATATATATATATATATATAATAGTTTATATTAATATAAATTTTAATTTAATGGTAAATATTATTTTAAAAATATTGAAAATAGTTGTGCTGCTTGATAATTTTGTGAAAACTATGATAATATTTAAATCAGCATAAATTATCGTATTTTGTTTTTTAATATTTTTTGTATTGTGATAATGAGAATTGGTGGTAGAAATGTCACAATTTGAAACAATCTTAAAACAGACAGAATTTTAAAATAATCCCTTACTTATTTCCTTTGATTTTGGGGTGAAATATAATCTTAACGTGCTTGACAGTGTTCATGAGATTTACCAAAGCAATAATTATCCATTATAAATCTCTCAGACCTTTGATTCCTTGTTTTGAGCATGAATTTGCTCACCACCATATTGAGGAAGTATTTGATAAGCTGGTTAGTTTCTTACATAACATGATTACAATTTTTTGCTTTTTGCCAACACTGCACTACGGTATGAAAAGATGCCAAAACATTGTGTACTAATGCGTTTCTACCTTCCAGCATCTAAAACTCTCTTTCTTTTGTCCTTGAAGTGCAATGGAGAGCATTAATCAAGGTAAACAAGGCAGGATGGTGGTGGTGTTGTTGGGCATTCAGATGGGTCCAAACCTGGTCGTTGATCTCTGTCTGCAGGGCCCCCACTGCGGCACCTGAAGGCCCTCAGGGGCCAATGAGAGGTCGTTGAGAGGGCTACGTGCATAGCATCTGCTACTATAAGTCTCTGAACTTCATCTCTTTATGGACTCACTCGTGACCCCTCATAACTCACAGCCCACCACTCTCATTACAGCGTAATCTGTCTATGCTTATTGTACACTCAGATCCATCATGCCAGTCGTTAGTCTAATTCCAACCTATCCAATTATCTCTTTTCACCGACATATAAGTCAATGACAACAGTAAATAATGATATCCCCGTCTTGCATCTGTTCAAGGGAACGAGGCTAAAAGGCTACTTGATGTCGGTACAGCTGACCACTTCAGTGTCTGTGTGAGGTTATGGAGGGTGTGGTTGGTCAATTCACCAATACATCAGTGGAGACAGTTTGCATCAGGCCTGGCGTCAGCATGTCTTAATTCACGTTTCAGGGACGGAGTAAAGCGAGAGATTCTGTGTGGCATTACCTCATATTCCAGCTCCTCTCTTTCTATTTCATGCTGCATTCCCTCAAGGAAATCATTGGGGTCGAAGTATTCATGAGCAGGAGAGTGTCTAGAAAACATAAAACCAAAATCATACACTGTAAAGAACAATATAGAGGCAGTGTTCAGAAGGTTGATTAATGAGGCTGGTTGAGCTGCCAATTTCACATCTAGCATGCTTCATGTGTCTAAGGCCCTGTTTACACTTGGTATAAAGATGCGTTTTGGTCGATCGGATCACAAGTAGACGACAGAGACACATCGGTGGAAAAACGACGGAAAAACACATGGCTTTTGTTTCTGTTCCGACCACGGCGAACGCTGTGAGTGTGTGTTAGAAATCAAGAATGGTGAGAACATTTTCATCTTCAAAGCAAATTTGGGTCATCAGGCGACAAAGTTTAAATCCCATCGGGCTAGCGCACTTCACGTAATGTTTACGCATTAGGTCAGTAGGAATAGGCCGTCGTTTGTGGCTATAGATGCCATGTAAGTGTCTACACTATGAAAGAAATCCCGTCGAATGCGTTTTCGACAGCCTCTGGAAGTGGTCGAAAGAAGATAAGATCAAAACGTATTAGACCCTGTTTACACCTGTATTTAGCGTCTTCCACTTGTGATCAGATCGACCAGAACACATCTTAATACCAGGTGTAAACAGGATCTTTTAACCTTTAAAATCACTGGAATATGTGGTTTCTTGTGGATAATTGCTTCATAAAATGACTGAAATAGTGATAAAATAGTGATTTTAGAGCTGTAACTATCAATTTTATAAAATAATGCAACTCCCAATTTTTTTTTTTAACAGCACCAGCCATCTCAACCCAAATATTTTATAAAGTATAAGAATTAATAAGGTAAAAACAAGCATCTGCGGAAATTAGATATCAGCAAGTTCTTTTTTTTAATTTTGGTGCGTTGGAAAAAAAAAAAAATCAATTAAATTATTTTCTTTTGGCTACCAAGTTCCAGTAAGTAGCATGTGAGAGACGAACCCCGAGGACACATGCAGTGAGATGTGAGAGGACAATGCAAATCCAAATAAATGAGAACAACTTAATTTCATGTTGTGCCCAGGGCCAAAACACTGTTAGCCTGACAAGTAGCCTATATTAAAGTCTAGTTGAGCTGGTAGAGCAACTTTGAATTATGTGCAATGGGATGTAAATCCTACAATTGTAATGCGTCTCAGCCCTCTCTTTGCTATAATAGCACCATCTTCATTAGTTAGGTGTCAGTCAAAACTGAAATCTGCGATATGCAGTCTGATTGTCCCAGAGAGCCGTCACTCACCCCTCTGGGAGCAGGTACTGCTCAAGTACATCCACAGGTGGGGAGGACGTAGGCAGCTTGCTGAGGGCCATGATATGTTGGAAGGTGATGTCCGTCTGAGTGCTGATGTCCACAACCTGTGCTTCCCCACTTGGGCCTGTAGGTTTGGGCCTGGGAGCACGGCGTAACACCTGGACCATAATGGGCTCTTTAGCCATACGGAAAGCCTCCACTGCCTGGTCGTGCGTCGCCTTGGACAAGTCCTTTCCATTGACCTGTTGAAATACACAAACATGACAGCACTGATGTTAAAAAATCGACTTTTGCATATGATTGAGCAGACTGCATAACAAACTACTCCATCATAATCGGTAGAGCTACACTAAGACGACAAATTCAAGGAAGCAAAGCGATAAAAGCAACCGTTACAACAGAACAAAGTGTCTGTTGTGCCTCTCGCCGCTTTCGAGGGTCAAAGATAGACAGCAAAACAACAAACATAAATTAGAAAGCTCTCTCTTGCTAATTAATCAGGGTCATTAAACAAACTGAACCAGCAGAAACGAATTTAGCTAAGTAATTTGAAGACGAGGGCCTCCCTGGAAGTGGGCGCTGTACATGAGGAAATAAATGCAAGCTTCAGGGCCAAAGCATGACACACCAATCAAGAGCAGAGCTCTGTTGATGAGGGCTGAAAGAAATGAGAAAGAAGAGGTTCAAAGCAATCTTTTAGTGCAGAGAACCAAGGCCAGATGGGGTCTGAGCTGCATGCATAAAGGGAAATTTCAAAACGGATTTGTACAGCACTTGCATTTATAAAATTGCAATTGTTGCTACCCTTACAAAAAAGTAATATGGAGGCAACACAGTCATGCTATAGTACTTTTTGGATATACACCATTGTAAAGATTTATTACCATATAAAATAGTCCAAAAACATACTGCCAAACAGCAAAAAGTATACATTTATTGCATAAATTATTTCCAAAAAAGAAAATATTCAATACAAATGTCCTGGTTATGCAGATGTCAAGCTAACCGAACTGCTAACACACCTTCATTGGGATGCAAAAGCATGACAGTTTCTGTTAGTGCGTTTGTTAACAGGGTGTTTGACCTTGGGTGATCCGCCTTTCTTATCTCAGAGCTTATAAAGCTTTTCCCCATGTTCTCATCTCAACAAACACAGCATTCCCCATTTGTTCATTTTTTGATTTCTAGACGAGAGACAGCTTTGATAGGATCTTTGCTTGAGGCATTCACACCCACTTATGCAAACCTGCTTATACACACAGGCCGACAGTAGCACAAGGGTGAGATGAAATTCAAGAAAAAACACAAGAAATGGGACGATGCCATGCTTGAGAATACACAAACATCTTATTAGTGCACACAAAGTGAATATCTCCCAATGCGTGCACACATATATTTACATACAAATATTCAAATAATGGTTTAGCGATTCTTTTTCTGAAAGGCATGGATGGTTTTCTCTAGTATGCCATATTCTTTTACAGCAAACATTTCTGCATTTTCTTGTCCACAGAATCAAACCTCTCATACAGCTTTTTGAAATGTATCCACCGTGCATTCTATTTTCTTTATAAATAAATAAATCACTTGTGAAAAAAGCTTCTGAATTCCATTCTCGGATTTTCAGACAGACAGGATCGGAGCACTTCAGCTTTGAAGAGGGAATATGTTAACTAATAACCAAGAGGATTAAAACTAATCCCAGCCTGAGGGATAATTGGAACATCCAATATGAATCCAAACTCTGAAACTTCCAAACAGAAACAAAGATTTACCATTTTTAATAAATTAACACTAAGATTAAGACTAAGACAATTTTTTTTTAAATTATTGTGGTTGCCAAAATCATTATTCAATTTTAACTTAATAGTAAAGTGAGGTGTATAAGATGACAGAACATTGGTACATTCATTTTATGGTCCAGAATGATTACCAGATTTATATTCCATTGTATTGATCTGGTAGTTCAACATTATTTAAATCCTTACAAAAAATTCAAAGGCATGTTTTATTGGACATGATAATATGGTACTACCACAGTAAGTTGATTTCAATACAGTATATTTCAAAGTACCACAGTATAATCAACTTATACCATGGTACATTTCAAAAGAATATTGTGGTCCCATGGTAATTTTGAAAATGAACTGATTAGTAAATGCTAACCAGTTAAATAACACTGAATTATCATAGCACATGCCCAAAAATATGGTATTATCATGGTACTCTAAATAATGTTACCAAAAAAACATGGCCTTAAAAACAATACCGTGGAAATGTCATGGTATTTACATGGTAAACAAACGCCTTCAGATAATATCATGGTATTACTATGGTAAAACCATGGTATACGTTAAGTTACAACAAATAAAATAGTGGCAGTACAATGGTTTATGGTTAAAATACCAAGGTATCTTTTTTTTTTTTTACTTTACTGCTTCTGTTCTAAAATAAAAAAAGGAAAGAACTGCTGTAAATTACAATTCTTTCCTTTTCTTTATTTTACCTTCAACTCTTAACTCCTTGTATTCAATTGTGTATAGATTTTCTGTTCCTTTCTCCATCAGCTAGTTCAATAACACAATCATCATCCCTTTCTGTGTGTTTGTCTGGTTCTCGGTAAGACTTAAGTGTGCAGGAATCCCGCTCCTCCTCGAAGCCCACGACCCCGAGACAAAGCCTCAACCCTGGAAATGTTCTGCCTCACTGCCTCTTCAGCAAGGAGGTGGGGGAACCGGGACCCCCATTCACACAGCTCACCTCTGACACCGTCTCACTGAGGAGTACACACACCAGAATGGTGCAAACTGAGTCTCTTCACCCTCTGTTTAACACAGACCCCTTGGAACGATCACTCACGGTCACGGATGACACAAGCTGTTGCGTTAGATGAACAGAATGAACAGAAACAACATTCATACCGACACAATATGAAACATCAAAGCTAATATATAAACTTCACACTTCACATGCTGCTTAATATTTTTGTGTTTATACAGTTTCTTACTAACCCCAAAGTTTTGGATGGTAGTGTAGCTAAACATAGCCTTAGTTTTGATCTAGATCTGGGTTTTGGCTTATGGCCTTAAACAAGACTGCAGTCTATTTCCAATATACTAAACGCCCTATCTCACCTCAGTCACAAGTTAGCATGGTATCTTTACAATATTATAATTCACTAGAACTTCATGGTTTTGAATAAATTCATTGCATTACTCCAACTCTCTGCAACTTGTCAATATCAATAAACTCAATGAAATGTCAAAATGAAGCATTAATTTGGGAGACACTGCTCAACACAGAAACATCAGACGCAAAACCAGATCAGGAGAATTTCACTTGGAAAACAATTTCTGCTTCTCGAATACCAAATCAAACTGATTTATACCCATAATATTTAGCAGTGGCGAGCATGAATTCTTTAACTGTGTATGGGTTCATTAACTTTAACTGGATGGCGCTTCATGTCAAAAAATGTGCCGGTATGTTTAACAAGTGAGATGCCCACGTTCACTTTAGACAGTGTTAGCCATAGATATATACATATCTATGGTGTTACTTACTCAATTGCTTAGTCTCATGACATATCACAACACAGCTAAAAGTTTTCCTAATATGTTGGACCTTTTATTGACATTTACCTGTTGAGACATGCCTTAACAGGTACCCGTAAGAGCTGTGTTTGTGATGTTTCGGTAGAAGGATGCGCGACAACTGAAAGGGGCGCTTGCAAAATATGCAGAAGACGACAGAAGTCTGTATTTATACAGTATTCTGCATAAAAAAAATTATTTTTTAATTAAGAATTGAAAATAAGTATAATATAATAAATATTAGTAAAATAAAATAAGTAAAATATAATTAGAATAAATATAAGTATTCTTTAAAAACTAAATTAAAATAATTTAAATTGATGATTTTAACAATCGATTAACAACCTTGGATAGTTACATATTACAGTTACTACTTACAGTAGGAATGTCTTCAAGAGTTCATACGTTTTCACAAAATAAATTTGCCTATGGAGAAAATGAAATGCAATGAAAATAGTTTTAAGTAATGACTTTTTTAAATTTGATTTAGTGTAGTTAGTTTTGTATCAAATACAATGTTATTTTCGCTTATCGAGAGCTGGCAGCAACAGCTAATTTTTTTTCGCTTGGGCGAGCAATTCGCTGACAGCTTTCCTTCCGCATGAAATCCCCCATTTGCCAGCAAACCAATGAGAACACAGAACATTGATGACGATGCATAAAAACAGAGTTTAGGCACCAATGCTGTTGTGGATCCGCTTACCCAAAACCCTCCATAACTGTCAGATTTGAAGAAAATGACCGTTGTTTCGCAAATAAATAAATGAAGGACAGTTACATACGTATTACCAAAATTTTATCATGCAAGCTTTATGGTACACCTCAAAAAAGGGAATTTAGAGTAATTTATACAGTTGTTTTTAATTAGCGAGTCCACAAATGGCTTGGGTATGCAGAGCGTTGGCATCTTATATGGACTACACGCCTCTGATATATAGTCTTCTCTAGTTAGGTGGATTTTTTTTATATTCTACACATTATGAGTTTAAGAAGAACAACATAAAAAACAAGTATCTTTCAAACTTGACAGATGAATTTAAAGCTTAAGGCTTTATACCAAGAATCCCTGAAAGAACATTTTCACCATGTGTTAGTCCCATCTAGAGACTTAATTCTTCTTTTCTTCCAAAAACAACAGTCCTAAAGAAAAAATGGGGGAGGGGGGTTTGCAGTTTGGCAGAGTTTGATATGATCTTACGATGTGTATGTATGTGTGTGTTATTTCATTCAGAATGAAGAAACCTCCTTACAGTTCTGACTGACTTGAAACACAGCAACCTTTATATGCTACGGCATGCCATCTCAGTGTGGATTAAGCAGCAAACAGAGGGAAACTAATGCCCCTGATAAGCATGGACGCCTGCTAAAAGACGCCGCTGTTTACTTGCTCTTAATCCTGTTTAAGCATGAGACCTTCTGTTATCCACAGAGGATCAATAGTGGGAGGCTAAATCACTTCCTTCAAGCTTCCGGTGTCCTTGCTTTCCTCATATAATGAGTTATCCGTCACTTTCCGTTTAAGGAAATACAGTTTCCCACACTCTACCACCCATATCCTTACACTGCTAGCAGTTTTTGAGGTTATAACCAGGCTCACACGAAATCAGCATCCACAGAAGTTTCTGCAGGATTTTAGGACATATTTTGGGTATTTTAATATCCTTGCAGAATAATGCAATTGTGTACAGTAAAATTTGTGCAAAAAAATTTGAAAAAAGTTTGCAGATCCCATCCACGCCTGATCCTGGTCTAGTAAACAAATTCCTATATACTCTCAAAAAAATATTTGTGTCTAAACATAAGTTTTATGTAATTTAATTACGTAGCAATTTTCTATCCATTTGGATTACACAGTTTTAACATAAACAAACTTATAAACTTAATGTGATTCATATTTGTCAGTCATATGTAAATGAAATAGATAAGATCTATGTAATAGTTCACAGAAAAATGCCCAGGTTAATTAACACTGTTTAGTGGTCGTGTGTGTGCGCACTACTGAGTTAAAGTACCATTGAAGCATTAATGATGAACACCTGCTGTTAACAAGCAGAATCAGTGAAGGACAGAGAAGCACAAGAACTACAAATGAAATCAACTGAAGATAAAAGACATTTAATCTCTCACTATTCATATACTCAACTATTACATAATTCTTACCTATTTCATTTACATATGACTGACAAATATGAATCACATTAAGTTTATTAGTTTGTTTATGTTAAAACTATGTAATCCAAATGGATGGAAAATTGCTATGTAATTAAATTACATAAAACGTATGTTTAGACTGAATTATTTTTTTGAGTGTATGGAAAAATATAGTAAACAGCATAAAAGTTTTTATTTTATTATCCAAAATTAGTGAGAATGAAAAGTGGAGGAGATAACAAGAAAGTTGGTTTGCATGTAGCAGTAAAGAAGAAGTGCAGAACTGAGAACTTCAGCTCCATCTGCCAGGCTCTCTGTTGCACCTGCATGGACTCATCCTCTTTCATGTTAATTGTTGTCAAAGAGTACACCTGTGAATAATTAGTTATTGCCTTCTAATCACTGTTGTTTAGTTTCGTTTCACTCGAGTTCTAGCATGATTCTGGAGTTAAACTTCTGTTTATGCAAGAAACATGTAACCAAATATATGCTTATCAGTGAGGAAAAATGAGTAACTGTTCATTGCACAATGAATATGGATAACCACTAATCTGAATATTGAAATTGGTCTTGCTCAATGTCTAAGGAGGTTACAACCAAGGTTTGAAGTTATTTTTTTCTACATGGGTAGTTTTATTCTACTAGGGTAGTCGTGGCCTAGTGGTGAGGGAGTCGGACTTGTAATCTGAAGGTTGCCGGTTCGATTCCCACGCTGGCAGGAATTGAAAGTGGGGATTGTGAATAAACAGCACTTTAGTCATGATACCATGACTAAAGTGCCCTTGAGCAAGGCACCTAACCCCTAATTGCTCCCCTTATAAGTCACTTTGGATAAAAGCGTCTGCTAAATGATGAAAATGAA
The DNA here is from genome assembly GCA_038088235.1 of Zacco platypus. NCBI lineage: Eukaryota > Metazoa > Chordata > Actinopteri > Cypriniformes > Xenocyprididae > Zacco > Zacco platypus. The sequence continues at coordinate 26,434,962 of CM076074.1, forward strand.
AATAATCAGTTGAATTTCAGAATTATGAGAATGATAAGG